>JAGIQG010000033.1:20885150-21000523 GCA_024679065.1 Sphyrna mokarran | reverse complement strand
CAGTGCCCATTACACTGAACTGCACTCACCTACACAGTGCCCATTACACTGAACTGCACTCACCTACACAGTGCCCATTACACTGAACTGCACTCACCTGTACAGTGCCCATTACACTGAACTGTACTCACCTGTACAGTGCCCATTACACTGAACTGTACCCACCTGTACAGTGCCCATTACACTGAACTGTACCCACCCGTACAGTGCCCATTACACTGAACTGCACTCACCTGTACAGTGCCCATTACACTGAACTGTACCCACCTGTACAGTGCCCATTACACTGAACTGTACCCACCTGTACAGTGCCCATTACACTGAACTGTACTCACCACCTGTACAGTGCCCATTACACTGAACTGTACTCACCTGTACAGTGCCCATTACACTGAACTGTACTCACCTGTACAGTGCCCATTACACTGAACTGTACTCACCTGTACAGTGCCCATTACACTGAACTGTACTCACCTGTACAGTGCCCATTACACTGAACTGTACTCACCTGTACAGTGCCCATTACACTGAACTGTACTCACCTGTACAGTGCCCATTACACTGAACTGTACTCACCTGTACAGTGCCCATTACACTGAACTGTACTCACCTGTACAGTGCCCATTACACTGAACTGTACTCACCTGTACAGTGCCCATTACACTGAACTGTACTCACCTGTACAGTGCCCATTACACTGAACTGTACTCACCTGTACAGTGCCCATTACACTGAACTGTACTCACCTGTACAGTGCCCATTACACTGAACTGTACTCACCTGTACAGTGCCCATTACACTGAACTGCACTCACCTGTACAGTGCCCATTACACTGAACTGTACTCACCTGTACAGTGCCCATTACACTGAACGTACCCACCTGACAGGCCCATTACACTGAACTGCACTCACCTGTACAGTGCCCATTACACTGAACTGCACTCACCTACACAGTGCCCATTACATGAACTGCACTCACCTGTACAGTGCCCATGACACTGAACTGTACCCACCTGTACAGTGCGCATTACACTGAACTGTACCCACCCGTACAGTGCCCATTACACTGAACTGCCACCTGTACAGTGCCCATTACCTGAACTGTACCCACCTACACAGTGCCAATTACACTGAACTGTACCCACCTGTACAGTGCCCATTACACTGAACTGTACCCACCTGTACAGTGCCCATTACACTGAACTGTACCCACCTACAGTGCCCATTACACTGAACTGCACTCACCTACACAGTGCCCATTATACTGAACTGCACTCACCTGCACAGTGCCCATTACACTGAACTGCACTCACCTGTACAGTGCCCATTACACTGAACTGCACTCACCTGCACAGTGCCCATTACACTGAACTGCACTCACCTACACAGTGCCCATGACACTGAACTGTACCCACCTGTACAGTGCCTATTACACTGAACTGTACCCACCCGTACAGTGCCCATTACACTGAACTGCACTCACCTGTACCGTGCCCATTACACTGAACTGTACCCACCTACACAGTGCCCATTACACTGAACTGTACCCGCCTGTATAGTGCCCATTACACTGAACTGTACCCACCTGTACAGTGCCCATTACACTGAACTGTACCCACCTACACAGTGCCCATTACACTGAACTGTACCCACCTGCACAGTGCCCATTACACTGAACTGTACCCACTGTACAGTGCCCATTACACTGAACTGTACCCACCTGTACAGTGCCCATTACACTGAACTGTACCCACCTACACAGTGCCCATTACACTGAACTGCACTCACCTGTACAGTGCCCATTACACTGAACTGCACTCACCTGTACAGTGCCCATTACACTGAACTGCACTCACCTACACAGTGCCCATTACACTGAACTGTACTCACCTACACAGTGCCCATTACACTGAACTGTACCCACCTACAGTGCCCATTACACTGAACTGTACCCACCTGCACAGTGCCCATTACACTGAACTGTACCCACCTGTACAGTGCCCATTACACTGAACTGTACCCACCTACACAGTGCCCATTACACTGAACTGTACCCACCTACACAGTGCCCATTACACTGAACTGCACTCACCTGTACAGTGCCCATTACACTGAACTGCACTCACCTGTACAGTGCCCATTACACTGAACTGTACCCACCTACACAGTGCCCATTACACTGAACTGCACTCACCTGTACAGTGCCCATTCCACTGAACTGCACTCACCTACACAGTGCCCATTACACTGAACTATACCCACCTACACAGTGCCAATTACACTGAACTGCACTCACCTGTACAGTGCCCATTACACTGAACTGTACTCACCTGTACAGTGCCCATGACACTGAACTGTACCCACCTGTACAGTGCGCATTACACTGAACTGTACCCACCCGTACAGTGCCCATTACACTGAACTGCACTCACCTGTACAGTGCCCATTACACTGAACTGTACCCACCTACACAGTGCCCATTACACTGAACTGTACCCACCTGTACAGTGCCCATTACACTGAACTGTACCCACCTGTACAGTGCCCATTACACTGAACGTACCCACCTACACAGTGCCCATTACACTGAACTGTACCCACCTACAGTGCCCATTACACTGAACTGCACTCACCTACACAGTGCCCATTATACTGAACTGCACTCACCTGCACAGTGCCCATTGCACTGAACTGCACTCACCTGTACAGTGCCCATTACACTGAACTGCACTCACCTGCACAGTGCCCATTACACTGAACTGCACTCACCTACACAGTGCCCATGACACTGAACTGTACCCACCCGTACAGTGCCCATTACACTGAACTGCACTCACCTGTACAGTGCCCATTACACTGAAGTGTACCCACCTACACAGTGCCCATTACACTGAACTGTACCCACCTGTATAGTGCCCATTACACTGAACTGTACCCACCTGTATAGTGCCTATTACACTGAACTGTACCCACCTGTACAGCGCCCGTTACACTGAACTGTACCCACCTGTATAATGTTCATTGCCTTGAGCTGCACAGGTTAGAAGCTGCGCCATGGAGGAACCAACAGCCTTTGACGTGCATCCCAGATCCTGAGCACATTTCTCCAGCTGAAAAGTTCGCAGGAGAACAATCCATTAGTGCACACATCCAACTGTGAAAAATTACCCAAACTGATCTCCTCTTCAACTATGTTCATTCCTTCCAAATTTCAAACATCTATTTTGTAAACTTGCTTCAGTCTACCATTGCTATTCCAGTCTTCACTTAGAGCATTATGTTCATTCTCAAGATGTTGGAATTGTTTGCAAGGCTGACAGGATCTCATTCTGAACAGACAGCAGCAGCAGATGAAGTAGGGTGCCCTGCTTGGCAGTCGCTACTCACTCACTCATAGAATTCCTACAGTGGAGAATTAGGCTATTCGGTTCATTGTATATGCACCAACCCAGCTTATGCGTATTTATCCCTGTAATCCTGTTAACCTTGGAACTGTAAGGATTGATGTACCATGGGCAATCAACCTAACCAACATATCTTCAGATACTAAGGGGAATTTAGCATGGCCAATGAGGCTAAGGCAGTAATGTGGTACACACAATGATGTGCATTGATCTAGGTTCATGGGATGGAGGCGAGGATATTGGTGGGAAATATTTCATGGAGTCAGTTCCATCTGATTTTCAGGGCTCTTACCAAAGCAAATGTTGCTGAGCTGATGATGCTTCCCCCAATCTGTCATGTAACTGTAAAGGGCTATAAATTAGTCCTGGCTTTGAGGCAGCATGGTGGCACAGCGGTTAGCACTGCCTCCTCTCACCGCCAGGCACTCGGGTTTAATTCCCGGTTTGGGCCACTGTGTGGAGTTTGCATGTTCTCCCTGTGTCTGTGTGGGTTTCTTCCAGTGCTCCGATTTCCTCCCAGAAGGTATGCTGGTTAGGTGCTTTGGCCATGTTAAATTCTCCCTCAGTGTACCCAAACAATGTGGCAACCAGGGGATTTTCGCAGTAACTTCATTGCAGTGTTAATGTAAGCCTACTTGTGATTAATAAATAAATAAAATTCAGGTGTGTATTTTGATTTCTATTGGTTTAGTTAAGCAACTGACTGGATGAGATGCTGTGATTTTATCCACCAGTTCGAGTTAATCCCCTTAATCCTTGAAGGATTACTTGAGACACTCAGGGGTTCCTCGTTATCCTTGTTTGCGAATGTATTTTGTTAACATTGCACACAGTAACATTGTAGGCATTCCAAAGGAGATTTAACAGGGCTAATTCCCAGGATCAGAGAGTTGTCCCATCAAGAGAGACTAAATAGTCTGGGCTCTGTATTCCTTAGAGTTTAGAAGAGTGAGAGGTGACCTTATTCAAACATATAAGATCCTGAGAAGGCTTGAGAAGGTAGATGCTGAAATGTTTTCACAGTGCCAAGGTGTTGAACAAGGGGGACATAACTACATGATAAAAGGCCAGTTATTTAAAACTGAGGTGTGTAGAAATTTCTTCTTGTAGAGGGTGCTGAATCTGTTGAATTCTCTGCCCCAAAGGATGGAGGAGGCCGGATCATTAGGTATATTAAAAGTGGAGGTGGATAAATATTTAATAGAACCAGAGAACCATAGAACATTACAGCCCAGAAACATGCCTTTTATAGAACATAGAACATAGAACATTACAGCACAGAACAGGCCCTTCGGCCCTCGATGTTGCGCCGACCAATATAAAAAGCAATGCCCCCCCAAACTAAACCATTCCCTTCTCTTCCATATACTTATCAACTAACCTCTTAAACGCACCAAACTTGGCGCATCTACAACAGCTGCAGGCAGGGCATTCCACTCCCTAATCACTCTTTGAGTAAAGAACCTACCTCTGATATCCGTCCTATAACTCATACCCCTTAATTTAAAGCTGTGTCCCCTCGTGCTAGCTTTCTCCATCCTAGGAAAAAGGCTATCACTGTCCACACTATCTAAACCTCTAATCATCTTATATGCTTCAATAAGATCCCCTCTTAGCCGCCTCCTTTCTAACGAAAACAACCTCAAATCCTTCAACCTCTCTTCATAGACCTGCCCTCCATACCAGGCAACATCCTGGTAAACCTCCTCTGTACCCTCTCCAATGCCTCCACATCTTTCTTATAATGTGGGGACCAGAACTGCACACAATACGCCAAGTGCGGCCGCACTAGAGTTTTGTACAGTTGCAACATGACGTTGCGGCTCTGAAATTCAATCCCTCTACCAATAAAAGCCAAGACTCCATATGCCTTCCTAACAACCTTCTCGACCTGACTGCCTACTTTCAGGGATACTTTCAGGGATTTTTGGCCCTTCTTATCTGTGCTGAACCATTTTTTTGCCTAGTCCCACCAACCTGCACTTGGACCATATCCCTCCACACTCCCCTCATCCATGAACCCGTCCAAGTTTTTCTTAAATGTTAAAAGTTAATGTTTTAAGATGTTAAACTAAAAGAGTGCAGAAAAGATTTACTGGGATGCTACTGGGGCTTGATGGTTTGAATTATGAGAGGCAGGATTGACTGGGACTTTTTTCTCTGGATCGTAGGAGGCTGATGGGTGATTTTATAGAGGTCTATAAAATAATGAGGGACACAGATCAGCTAGACAGTCAATATCTTTTCCCCAAAGGTAGAGGGAGTCTAAAACTAGAGGGTATATGAAGGGGGAGAGATGTAAAAGTGTCCAGAGTGGCAATTTTTTTCACACAGAGAGTGGTGAGTGACTGGAACAAGCTGTCAGACGTAGTAGTAGAGGTACAAAGAACAAAGAACAAAACAGCACGGGAAACAGGCCCTTCGGCCCAACAAGCCCGCGCCGCCGTCCCGCTGTTCCCACCTTTACCCATGATCCCTGTCTGTGTTTATAGATCTATGGATTAAAAACCAAATTTGAGATAATTTAGGGAGAATTTGTTTTGCCAATTAGCCTAAGAGCACATCTTTCTTGTTCCTGTGGAGCAGCACGGAGAGGCAGCGATTTGGGCAAGTGTAAAGTTCGAGTTTAAAGTAATTTTTAACATTTTCTTTTTGGTTAAAGTAGTGAGCGGTGGTAGTTTTTTGCTGTCATAAGGAGTCTTACCGGTAGTTGTAGTTTTTCTCTCTGACTCTATAAATTGGTATAGAGAGGAAACCCGATACTCTACACAGGTAGAGTATCCCACCCTCCTACCTCCTCTAACCTAATAATAAGAGTGTGTGGGAAGTTTCTTTTTCTCTCTCCTGGAAATTAAAGTATCAGAGATGGCAGTGCAGGCAGTACGTTGCACCTCCTGCGGTATGTACGAGGTGTGGGACACCAGTAGTGTTCCTGCTGATTATACCTGCAGGAAGTGTGCCCATTTGAAGTTCCTTGAGGATCATGTTAAGGAGCTGGAGCTGGAATTAGAGGAACTCCGGATAATTTGGGAGGTTGAGGCGGATATTGACAGGAATTACAAAGAGATAGTCACTCCTAAAAGAGATTCTTGGGTAACTATTAGGAAGAAGGGTAAGAAACACTCGGGGAAACAATCTCCCGGGGCTGTTCACCTCCAAAATAAGTTTTCCGTCCTGGAGGCTACAGTTGAACATGGAACATAGAACATTACAGCGCAGAACAGGCCCTTCGGCCTTCAATGTTGCGCCGACCAATTAGGAACAAGCAGTGACCCTCTAACCTAAACCATTCCCTTTTCATCCATAAACTTATCTACTAACCTCTTAAACGCCACCAAACTTGGCGCATCTACAACTGACGCAAGCAAGGCATTCCATACCCTTACCACCCTCTGGGTAAAGAACCTACCTCTGACATCTGTCCTAAAACCACCACCCCTTAATTTAAAGCTATGTCCCCTCGTGCTAGCTTTCTCCATCCTAGGAAAAAGGCTATCACTGTCCACCCTATCTAAACCTCTAATCATCTTATATGTTTCAATAAGGTCTCCTCTTAGCCGCCTTCTTTCTAACGAAAACAACCTCAAATCTCTCAGCCTCTCTTCATAAGACCTGCCTTCCATACCAGGCAACATCCTGGTAAACCTCCTCTGTACCCTCTCCAATGCCTCCACATCTTTCTTATAATGTGGGGACCAGAATTGCACACAATACTCCAAGTGCGGCCGCACTAGAGTTTGTACAGTTGCAACATGACGTTGCGGCTCCGAAATTCAATCCCCCTACCATAAAAGCTAAGACTCCGTATGCCTTCTTAACAACCTTATCGACTTGACTGCCAACTTTCAGGGATCTATGCACATATACACCAAGATCCCTCTGTTCATCAACACTATTAAGAGTCCTACCATTAGCCCTATACTCTACACATTTGTTATTCCTGCCAAAGTGAATTACCTCACACTTTTCCACATTAAACTCCATTTGCCACCTCTCGGCCCAGCTCTGAAACTTGTCCAAGTCTCTCTGCAAACTATAACACCCCTCTTCACTATCTACCACTCCTCCGACTTTGGTGTCATCCGCAAATTTACTAATCCATCCTTCAATACCCTCATCCAGATCATTTATAAAAATTACAAACAGCAGGGGCCCCAAAACAGACCCCTGAGGTACACCACTTGTCACCGAACTCCACGATGAATATCTCCCATCAACCACCACCCTCTGTCTTCTATCTGCTAGCCAATTCCTAACCCAATTAGCTAAATCACCCTCTATCCCATACATCTGCATTTTCTGCAGAAGTCTTCCATGGGCCACCTTATCAAACGCCTTACTAAAGTCCATATATACCACATCAACTGCCTTACCCCCATCCACCTCTTTGGTCACTTTTTCAAAAAAGTCAATAAGGTTAGTAAGGCACGACCTACCCTTCACAAAACCATGCTGACTATCCCCAATCAATTCATTTCTCTCTAAATAACTATAAATCCTATCCCTAATTATTCTCTCCAATACTTTGCCCACAACAGAAGTAAGACTCACCGGCCTATAATTCCCCGGAAAGTCTCTCTTCCACTTCTTGAACAATGGCTATCTCCAGTTGAGGAAGAATCAACTGGAGATAGCCAAAGGGAGCAGGTCTCTGGAGGTGAGCCTGCTGTGAATGCTCAGGTGGGTAGGGGAAATAAGAGATTGGGCCTGGTAATAGGACATTCCATAGTTAGGGGGACAGATAGGAGAGTAAATAGTAATAAACGGGACTCAGGGCTGGTGTGTTGCCTTCCAGGGGCGGGGGTCCAGGATGTCTCAGAGCGGGTTTTCAAGATTCTTAAAGGAGAGGGGAGTCAGCCCCAAGTCATAGTTCATGTAGGGACACATGATGTAGGTAGGATAAGGGAAGGGGATATTAAACAGAAATTTATGGAGTTGGGGTGGAAACTTAGGACCAAAACAGACAGAGTGGTTATCTCTGGACTCTTGCCTGTGCCACGGGATAGTTTAGAGAAAACAGAGAGAGGGAAAGTTTGAACTCGTGGCTGCGGGGATGGTGCAGGAGGGAGGGGTTCAGGTTCTTGAACAATTGGGGCTCATTCTGGGGTAGGTGGGACCTCTACAAGAGAGATGGTCTACACCTGAACCAGAGGGGAACCAATATCCTGGGGGGAAAATTTGCAAAGACTATGCAGGGGGGTTTAAACTGATTCAGAGGGGGTGTGGGATCCTGAGTAGCTTGAATGTTAAGAGGGACGAGAATAGGGGGGTCATAGACGAGAACTGTAAAGCACAGCAGCGTACGGGTGGAGTAGGGTATGGTTTGAAACGCGTATACTTTAATGCAAGAAGTATTCGCAATAAGGTGGAGGAACTTGCAGCTTGGATCAGTACCTGGAACTTTGATGTAGTGGCCATTTCAGAGACATGGTGCAGGAAGGGTGCAGGAAGGTTTTTTGACTCAGTATGTAGATAGGCCAACTAGAGGTGAGGCTACATTGGATTTGGTGCTGGGCAATGAGCCAGACCAGGTGTTAGGCTTGGAAGTTGTGAACATTTTGGTGATAGTGACCACAATTCCGTTACGTTCACCTTAGTGATGGATAGGGATAGGCATGAAGCTGGGGGCAGTAGTTATAGCTGGGGGAAGGGTAATTATGAGGCCATAAGGAGAGAATTAGGGTGCATAGGTTGGACTAGGAAACTACAGGGACTGGGAACATCTGGAATGTGGAGCTTATTCAAGGAGCAGCTACTGCGAGTCCTTGATAAGTATGTCCCTGTCAGGCAAGGAGGAAATGGTCGAGTAAGGGAACCATGGTGTACTAAAAAAGTTAATTCTCTGGTTAAAAGGAAAAAGGAGGCTTATGTCAGGATGAGGCTTGAAGGCTCAGTTAGTGCAATGGATAGCTATAGATTAGCCAGGAGGGAGCTAAAGAGTGAGTTGAGGAGAGCTAAAAGAGGACACGAGAAGACTTTGGCTGATAGGATTAAGGAGAATCCTAAAGCTTTCTTTAGATATGTTAAGAATAGAAGATTGGTTAGGACAAGATTAGGGCCAGTCATAGACAGCAGTGGGAAGTTGTGCGTGGAGCCTGAAGAGATTGGAGAGGCACTGAACAAATATTTCTCTTCGGTATTCACGCAGGGAGATGTAAATGTAGTTGTGGAGAACACTGGGATACAGGATTGCAAACTGGAAAGTATTGAAGTAGATAAGGAGGATGTGCTAGATATTCTTGAGGGTTTGAAGTTAGATAAGTCCCCTGGGCCGGACGGGATTTTCCCTAGGATTCTCTGGGAGGCAAGAGAGGCGATTGCAGAGCCTCCGGCTCTGATCTTCAGGTCGTCGTTGGTTACGGGTGTGGTTCCGGAGGACTGGAGGATAGCGAATGTGGTCCCATTGTTCAAGAAGGGGAATAGAGACTTTCCTGGGAATTATAGACCGGTGAGTCTTACTTCTGTTGTGGGCAAAGTATTGGAGAGAATTATTAGGGATAGGATTTATAGTTATTTAGAGAGAAATGAATTGATTGGGGATAGTCAGCATGGTTTTGTGAAGGGTAGGTCGTGCCTTACTAACCTTATTGAGTTTTTTGAAAAAGTGACCAAAGAGGTGGATGGGGGTAAGGCAGTTGATGTGGTATATATGGACTTTAGTAAGGCGTTCGATAAGGTGCCCCATGGAAGGCTTCTGCAGAAAATGCAGATGTATGGGATTGAGGGTGATTTAGCTAATTGGATTAGGAATTGGCTAGCTGATAGAAGACAGAGGGTGGTGGTTGATGGAAATTATTCATCGTGGAGTTCGGTTACAAGTGGTGTACCTCAGGGATCTGTTTTGGGGCCCCTGCTGTTTGTAATTTTTATAAGTGATCTGGATGAGGGTATTGAAGGATGGATTAGTAAATTTGCGGATGACACCAAAGTCGGAGGAGTGGTAGATAGTGAAGAGGGGTGTTATAGTTTGCAGAGAGACTTGGACAAGTTGCAGAGCTGGGCCGAGAGGTGGCAAATGGAGTTTAATGTGGAAAAGTGTGAGGTAATTCACTTTGGCAGGAATAACAAATGTGTAGAGTATAGGGCTAATGGTAGGACTCTTAATAGTGTTGAAGAACAGAGGGATCTTGGTGTATATGTGCATAGATCCCTGAAAGTTGGCAATCAAGTCGATAAGGTTGTTAAGAAGGCATATGGAGTCTTAGCTTTTATTGGTAGGGGGATTGAATTTCGGAGCCGCAACGTCATGTTGCAACTGTACAAAACTCTAGTGCGGCCGCACTTGGAGTATTGTGTGCAGTTCTGGTCCCCGCATTATAAGAAAGATGTGGAGGCATTGGAGAGGGTACAGAGGAGGTTTACCAGGATGTTGCCTGGTATGGAGGGCAGGTCTTATGAAGAGAGGCTAAGGGATTTGAGGTTGTTTTCGTTAGAAAGGAGGCGGCTAAGAGGGGACCTTATTGAAACATATAAGATGATTAGAGGTTTAGATAGGGTGGACAGTGATAGCCTTTTTCCTAGGATGGAGAAAGCTAGCATGAGGGGACATAGCTTTAAATTAAGGGGTGATAGTTATAGGACGGATGTCAGAGGTAGGTTCTTTACCCAGAGGGTGGTAAGGGTATGGAATGCCCTGCCTGCTGCAGTTGTAGATGCGCCAAGTTTGATGGCGTTTAAGAGGTTAGTAGATAAGTTTATGGATGAAAAGGGAATGGTTTAGGTTAGAGGGTCATTGCTTTTTCTTAATTGGTCGGCGCAACATCGAAGGCCGAAGGGCCTGTTCTGCGCTGTAATGTTCTATGTTCTACTCCCCCTTCCAAATCATTTATATATATTACAAATAGAAGAGGCCCCAGTACCGAGCCCTGTGGCACACCACTAGTGACCGACCGCCAGCTAGAAAAACACCCTTCCACTATTACTCTCTGTCTCCTATTACTAAGCCAGTTACTTATCCATCTAGCTACCTGTCCTTGTATCCCATGAGCCTTGAGCTTCTCAACTAACTCCTATCAGGGACTTTGTCAAACACCTTACTAAAATCCATACAGGCAACATCAATGGCTCGCCCTTCGTCCACTGTTTTCGTCACTTCCTCAAAAAATTCTACCAGATTTGTAAGGCACGACCTCCCCTTAACAAATCCATGCTGTGTATCCCTAATGAGATCGCAACACAGTTAGTGCCTATACATCTTATCTCTTGGACAGGGCTGATAGAGTTCTGGTTAACACTGTGACGAGGCTAGTTCGAATGATAGAATCCCTATAGTGCAGAAGGAGGCCATTCAGCCCATCGAGTCTGCATTGACCACAATCTCACCCAGGCTCTGTATCTCCACATATTTTCCCTGCTCATCCACCTGACACTAGGGTCAATTTAGCACGGCCAATAAACCAGGCTAACCTGCCTGGTTGCAGTGTGGGAAGAAACCGAAGCATCTGGAGCTCTCTCACCTTAAATCTATGCCCTTGAGTTTTAGACTCCCTGACCTTCGGGTAAAGATATTGACTATCTAGCTGATAGACCTCTATAAGATCACCCTCAGATCACCCCTACGCTCCAGAGGAAAAAGTCCTAGTCTATCCAGAATCACTAGTGGGGTTCCAGGGAACCTGGTGGGGTGAAGGTGACCAATAAACCTAATGCACACTTAGAACATAGAACATAGAACATTACAGCACAGAACAGGCCCTTCGGCCTTCGATGTTGCGCCGACCAATATAAAAAGCAATGACCCTCCAAACTAAACCATTCCCTTCTCTTCCATATACTTATCAACTAACCTCTTAAACGCCACCAAACTTGGCGCATCTACAACTGCCGCAGGCAGGGCATTCCACTCCCGAACCACCCTTTGGGTAAAGAACCTACCTCTGATATCCGTCCTATAACTATCACCCCTTAATTTAAAGCTGTGTCCCCTCGTGCTAGCTTTCTCCATCCTAGGAAAAAGGCTATCACTGTCCACCCTATCTAAACCTCTAATCATCTTATATGTTTCGATAAGGTCCCCTCTTAGCCGCCTCCTTTCTAACGAAAACAACCTCAAATCCCTCAGCCTCTCTTCATAAGACCTGCCCTCCATACCAGGCAACATCCTGGTAAACCTCCTCTGTACCCTCTCCAATGCCTCCACATCTTTCTTATAATGCGGGGACCAGAACTGCACACAATACTCCAAGTGCGGCCGCACTAGAGTTTTGTACAGTTGCAACATGACGTTGCGGCTCCGAAATTCAATCCCCCTACCAATAAAAGCTAAGACTCCATATGCCTTCTTAACAACCTTCTCGACCTGACTGCCTACTTTCAGGGACTTCCCGCACTCCTACTTCTTTGGAGTGCGGGAAGAAATCGGAGCATGTGGAGAAAACCCACGCAGACACGGGGAGAATGTGGACAGTGAGTGTCTGTGCTGATGTTAATCTTGCTCTGTGATGATTTTTTTTTGGGGGTTACAGTTACAAACAGAAAGCACCGGCCTGTTTGAAGCAGAACACTCAGAATCCAAGAGCAGCGAGCTGAACAAAACAAACCAGCCTGGTTTCTTCTTCCACAGTTCTGGGCACAAACTCGATTCTTAAAACACATTCCAAAGGGAGATTTTTTCCTCAGATGGAGGTGGATAACACGAGGGGACAAAGCTTTAAATTAAGGGGTGGTAGTTATAGGACGGATGTTAGAGGTGGGTTCTTTACTCAGAGGGTAGTAAGGACGTGGAATGCCCTGCCTGCGGCAGTTGTGGATGCGTCAAGTTTAAGGGCATTTAAATGATCAGTGGATAGACATATGGATGGCATTGGAATAGTTTAGGATAGAGGGTCATAAAATTGGTTCCATTGGTCGGCGCAACATCGAGGGCCGAAGGGCCTGTACTGCGCTGTAATGTTCTATGTTCTGAGTTCAAACTCCAGTAGAGACGAGGAGAATGGTTGGAGAAGAAAGTTGCTCTTACCGTTTCTCCAGGCAGTGGTTTCAGCTGGCCATCCGCCACTGCCATCTTGGCATCTTGGAGTTCGTTCCTCAGAGTCTGCACTGAGTGTAAAGCAGAGTCGATTTCCATCGGGCCACACGCTTCATGAGCCTGTGTTCAAGAGAATGGCAAACTAATCATTCCTGGTCTGGTATCTTCCACACGCCAGAGATAAAGAGCAGGATGTGGCTATTCCACCCGTTACTGACCTTCTGTACGGAGGTTCGGAGCTCGGCTAGGCTTGTGGCGAGGTTCTTGGCACATTGGCCCAGCTGCATTGCAGCAGCCTGGTCAGTCACAGTCGGAACAGCAGCTTTAGCAGAAGAAACCATCTTACTCCCAGGCTGGAGAAACACAAGGGCAAGATTCAAAAAAACTGACGTTTCTACAAGACAACCTCACCAAGCGTCAAAGTTTTACAAGGAATGATACACCATGCTGGGATGTAGGAGACGTGGCAGCCAATTTACACAGCAAGATCCCACCAACAGCAGTGTGGTAGTGATTAGATGCCAGGTTTCAGCAACAGTGAATATTGGCCAAGACACCACCAAACCAGTGGATAATTTATACCCAGCTCACAGGATTGAGGTGGCCTCATGTTTCATCGAGAAAATGTCACCTACAACAGTGCGGCACTCCCTCAGCACTGA
Source organism: Sphyrna mokarran (assembly GCA_024679065.1). Lineage (NCBI taxonomy): Eukaryota > Metazoa > Chordata > Chondrichthyes > Carcharhiniformes > Carcharhinidae > Sphyrna > Sphyrna mokarran. Next base: position 20,986,489 of record JAGIQG010000033.1, on the reverse strand, counting down.
CCCTCTGACAGTGCGGCACTCCCTCAGCACTGATTCTCTGACAGTGCGGCGCTCCCTCAGCACTGACCCTCTGACAGTGCGGCACTCCCTCAGCACTGACCCTCTGACAGTGCGGCACTCCCTCACCACTGACCCTCTACGTGCGGCCCTCGCACTACCCTCTGACAGTGCGGCACTTCCCTCAGCACTGACCCTCTGACAGTGCGGCGCTCCCTCAGCACTGACCCTCTGACAGTGCGGCGCTCCCTCAGCACTGACCCTCTGACAGTGCGGCGCTCCCTCAGCACTGACCCTCTGCACAGTGCGGCCTCCCTCAGCACTGACCCTCTGACAGTGCGGCGCTCCCTCAGCACTGACCCTCGACAGTGCGGCGCTCCCTCAGCACTGACCCTCTGACAGTGCGGCGCTCCCTCAGCACTGACCCTCTGACAGTGCGGCGCTCCCTCAGCACTGACCCTCTGACAGTGCGGCGCTCCTCAGCACTGACCCTCTGACAGTGCGGCGCTCCCTCAGCACTGACCCTCTGACAGTGCGGCGCTCCCTCAGCACTGACCCTCTGACAGTGCGGCACTCCCTCAGCACTGACCCTCTGACAGTGCGGCGCTCCCTCAGCACTGACCCTCTGACAGTGCGGCGCTCCCTCAGCACTGACCCTCTGACAGTGCGGCGCTCCCTCAGAGAGAATGGTGGTTGCCTGGAACATGCTTTAAGAGGTAGTGAGCAGGCCCAAACATTAACAACGTTTAAGAGGCATCTGGATGGGGACATGAATAGGGAGGGACTGAGTCAGGGGAGATGGATTTTCTTTATTTTGGGAATGGTGATCAGCAGCAGCTCGGAGGGCTGAAGGGTCTGTTCCTGTATTGTACTTTTCTTTGCTCTTTGTGATACAGAGAGCGAGAGAACAAAAATGTGCAAGAGAGAGAGGGTGAGAACAAGAGTGAGAGAGAGGAAGAGAGTGAACCAGAGGGGTCGAGAGAGATAGTGAGTGAAGAAGCGGGGAGAGAGAGAGAGATATTGCAGGCAGAGGGGGGTGGAGAGAGAGAGAGCGCATGAGCAGAGGGAGAGAGTGGGCAGAGAGACAGAGCAGATGGAGGAGACGGAGAGAGAGAGCAGACAGAGGGGGCAGAGAGAACACAGGCTGGGGGTGTGGTGCTGGGGGAGATAAAGAGAAAGAGAGAAAGATAGAAAGAGAGAGAGAGAGACAGGAAGAAACAGGCAGACAGAGACATACCTGAAGGAAGTTCTGGCTGGCAATAATCAGGGCGAGTTGGGCACTAAGATTCTCTGGCTCAGCCTGACTTCCTCGGACACCCTGTACCAGCTGTGGGATATAGTCAGCAACAGCCTGAGGGCAGGAAACACAACATGTGAGAAAACTCACTTCAGACTGTACCAGTCCCACCGCTCCGGTCCCAGTGCCCCAGCCCTTGGCCCTCACATCCTCCCCCATTTAAACCTCACTCCCTCCCCCCCCCCCACCGATCCTCACTTCCTCTATCATGTGACCCTCACTCCCTCCCCATTGACCCTCACTCCCCCCCCTTGACCCTCACTCCCTCCCCCCCCACCCTCACTCCCTCCCCCTTGACCCTCACCCCTCCCCCTTGACCCTCACCCCCTTTGCCCTCACTGCCTCCCCCTCGATCCACAATCCTTCCCCTTCGAACTTCAATCCTTCCCCCGATCCTCAATCCCTCATCCCCTCAGCTTTCACTCCCAACCCCCTTCAACCCTAACTCCCTTCCCCTCGACCCTCACTCTCTCCCTCCCCAGCCCTCACTCTCTCACTCCCAACCCCCTTCAACTCTAACTCCCTTTCTCCCGACCCTCACTCTCTCACTTCCTCCCCGTTGACCCTCACTCCGCTCCCCGCCCCGTGCTCCCTCCCTCTTCCACTGGCTGATGTGTATCACATACACAGTTTTACCTCTCTTCAGTTCTGAAGAGTCACCCAAACTTGAAGGATAAATCTTTCCTTCGCCGCAGTTACTGCCAGACCTGCTGAGTTGTTCCTGTATTTGTTTACGTTCAGATCTCCAGAATTTGCAGTATTTTGTTTTAATTGTACTATTTGGGTGGTTTTCCCTCTGGGTGATCTGGTTTCCTTCCACACTCCAAAGATGTGTAGATTAGATGGATTGGCCGAGCTAAAATTGACCCTTAGTGTCAGGGGGATTGCCCCTTGGTGTTGCAAGATGTACAGGTTAGATAGTTTAGCCATGAGAAATGTTACAGGGATAGGGCAGGGGAGAGGGCCAGGGTAAGATACTCTGTCAGAGAGTCAGTACAGACTCGATGGGCCGATTGGCCTCTTCTGCACAACAGGAATTCAATGGATTACATGATTAATTCACCACTTTCTATTTCAATCCAGGATCCTCCAAGATTGAGCAAACTTTCATTCAATTAACTTGGACGTTGATTTGGAACCATGATAAAGAAATCCCAGAACACCAGTTATTTGGATTTTAAGCCGGTGTTGTGGGATTTCTTTGTGTTGTACCTCAGCCCAACGCCGGCATCTCCACATCACCGGAACTGTAAGCTGGGGTGAAAGGTCAGAGCCACATATTCCCCCCTGTTTTGGTGCGGGGCTGGGGGGCGGGGGGTGTTGGTGAAAGTTTGAACAGGGTTTGATCAGGAAATTTATTGGATCAGTAAATTTGCAGATGATACTAAAGTTGGTGGAGTGGTAGATAGTGAAGAGGGGTGTTTTAGTTTACAGAGTGACGTGGACAAGTTGCAGAGCTGGGCCGAGAGGTGGCAAATGGAGTTTAATGTGGAAAAGTGTGAGGTAATGCACTTTGGCAGGAACAATAAATGTGTAGAGTATAGGGCTAATGGTAGGGCTCTTAATATGTTGAGGAACAGAAGGATCTTGGTGTATGTGTCAATAGATCCCTGAAAGTAGGCAGTCAAGTGGATAAAGTTGTTAAGGCATATGGAGTCTTAGCTTTTATTGGTAGGGGGGATTGAATTTAGGAGCCGCAGCATCATGTTGCAACTGTACAAAACTCTAGTGCGGCCGCACTTGGAGTATTGTGTGCAGTTCTGGTCGCCACATTATAAAAAAGATGTGGAGGCATTGGAGAGGGTACAGAGGAGGTTTACCAGGATGTTGCCTGGTACGGAGGGCAGGTCTTATGAAGAGAGGCTGAGGGATTTGAGGTTGTTTTCGTTAGAAAGGAGGCAGCTAAGAGGGGACCTAATCGAAACATATAAGATGATTAGATGTTTAGATAGGGTGGACAGTGATAGCCTTTTTCCTAGGATGGAGAAAGCTAGCACGAGGGGACACAGCTTTAAATTAAGGGGTATGAGTTATAGGACGGATATCAGAGTTAGGTTCTTTACTCAAAGAGTGATTAGGGAGTGGAATGCCCTGCCTGCAGCTGTTGTAGATGCGCCAAGTTTGGTGGCGTTTAAGAGGTTAGTTGATAAGTATATGGATGAGAAGGGCATGGTTTAGTTAGGAGGGGCATTGCTTTTTATTTTGGTCGGCACAACATCGAAGGCCGAAGGGCCTGTTCTGTGCTGTATTGTTCTATGTTTCTATGTTTCTATGAAATGTTCTCGATATTTATCCCTGTAATGAACTACCCAGAAGAGAAACCAGCCCGGATTGTGGTCAATCCCTTTGGACTGTTACTTACCTTACAGCTCTGGACCAGCTGTTGGTGTGCCGCTGTGTTCTTATTGGATGACGATGCATTCTGGGATGCTGCGATGGTTTGCGTTGCTGAAGCTGCTGCTTGCTTAGCTGCATTCTAAAATAGAGTCAACAAGAAGACATTTCAAACAAGGTGGACAGCAAATATATTTACTCCTGTAGATATAGCTGGGTGATCGAGACGGACATTAACAAATTAAACTGGTTTCACAGACAATGCAGCAAGTAGTTGGAGCCACGCAGACTCTCAGCACCTGAGCTTAATTTCTTGATCATCTTTTGCGTGTTGTCATTTGCAGATGACTTCTTCACAGACTCCGGTGACGCAGTAAGTTAACACTGCAGCAACTTGGGTCACTGTCTCTGTGGAGTTTGCACATTCTCCTCATGTCTGCATGGGTTTCCTTCGGGTGTTCTGGTTTCCTCTCACAGTCTAAAAGACGTGCTGGTTAGCCTGTGCTAAACTCTCCCTCAGTGTACCCGAACAGATGCTGGACGGTGACGACTGGGGGATTTTCACAGTAACTTATTGCAATGTTAATGTTAGTCTACTGTGACACTAATAAATGAACTTTAAACTTACAGTCCCCGCAACCTACTTTACTCAGTTTTCTCGTACCATTGAAAGATAAGAACAACAGGTATCATTCCACAATTAAGTTACTGATCTGTATCTTATCAGTAGCTCAGTTAAGAGTTGGCTTTTAAGAAGCAAAGGGAGGTGGTGAAGTTTCAGCAGCAAATTGCAGACCCTGGACTAAGGCAGCTGGTGGTACAACTGCTAATGGTGGAGTGATGGGTGTGGAGGATGGTGCCAGAGGTTAAAATAACTTGGCACAAAAACAAGTAGCCTCAAATTCAGCCTACTGGAGGCTCTGTGTAGCTAACGAATTGATGTGTAATAAAATGGGAGCAGGGAGCTGCTACCTGTCATAGAAACAGAGAAAACAGGAGCAGGAGGAGGCCATTCAGCCCTTCAAGTCTGCTCTGCTATTCATTATTATCATGGCTCATCACCCAACTCATTAACCTGTTCCTGTCTTCTCCCCTCATATCAAAGAACAAAGAAAATTACAGAAACAGGTCCTCAGGCCCTCCAAACCTGCACCGACCATGCTGCCTGTCTGAACTACAACCCCTTACCCTTCCAGGGACCGTATCCCTCTATTCCCATCCTATTCATGTACTTTGTCAAGACACCCCTTAAAAGTCACTACCATATCCGCTTCCACTACCTCCCCCTGGCAATGAGTTCCAGGCACGCACTACTCTCTGTGTGAAAAATCTGCTTTGTACATGTCCTTTATCCCTTTAGCCCCAAAGCTACATCTAATTCCTTCTTGGAAACATATAACCTTTTAGCCTCAGCTACTTTCTGTGCTGGTGAATGCCACAGGATTTGGGTGAAGGAATGTCTCCTCATCTCAGTCTTAAATGGTGTCCCCTTAATCATGAGATTGTGACCCCTGGTTCTGGACTCTGGACCCCCCATGGTTGAGAACATCCTTCCTGCATCAACCCTGTCTAATCCTGTTAGAATTTTGTAGGTTACTATGAAACTCCCCCCTCATTCAGAGATAGGTTCTTTACCCAGAGGGTGGTAAGGGTATGGAATGCCCTGCCTGCTGCAGTTGTAGATGCGCCAAGTTTGGGGGCGTATAAGAGGTCCGTGGATAGGTTTATGGATGAAAAGGGAATGTTTAGGTTAGAGGGTCGTTGCTTTTTCTTAATTGGTCGGCGCAACATCGAGGGTCAAAGGGCCTGTTCTGCGATGTAATGTTCTATGTTCATTCTTCTAAATTCCAGCGAATACAATCCTAACCAACTCAATCTCTCCTCATATATCAACCTCTTCATCCCCGCAATCAGCCTGGTGAACCTTTGCTGCACTTTTTTGAGGGCAAGGACATCCTTCCTCAGATAAGGAGACCAAAACTGCACACAGTTATTCTAACTATGTCTTCAGCAAGGCCCTGTAGAACCGCAGCAATACATCCCTGCTCCAGCATTCAAATTCTCTCGCTGTGAAGGCCCCTCTTTGGTGTTCGTCCACTGTGGAATGAACAGCTCAAACAATGCTAATAAGTTTCCCACAGGCAGCTCCAGTGAGAGTTCTCTCTCTGCTGTAATGATTTCTCTAAATTTAGATCCTGTTTTAATATAAGCCCGCCTGTGATCAGGTCAACACATTCCTCACATTCCCAGCATCATATTCCGATCACTGACCAAGTTCTATCACCCCCAGAGATTTCACACTCATTTCGCATCAACTTGTCGATGGCCAACAATCTCACATTTCATTAAAGATATTTTTCATAAGAAATCCTTTCCCCAACAAGGGGTTATGGCTTTGGGGTGAGAGGTGGGAGATTTAGAGGAGGACACAGGGTGGTGGGAATCTGGAATGCACCGCCTGGGAGTCCCAAAACCTTACAACCTTTAAAACAATATTTGGTCAAGCACTTGAAACATCAGAACATTCAAGGATATGGGAACAAGTGCAACAAAATGGGATGAATGCAGCTTTAGTGGTAATTATTGGCAGTACAGACTCGATGGGCCAAAGGGCCTTTTCTGAATAAAGTTTGCAGGTTGTGAAATATCATTTGATTACCGGAATGTACATAGAACACTACAGCACAAACAGGCCCTTCGGCCCACAAGTTGTGCCGATCATAATCAGTACCTCCCAGGCCACAGAACTATCTGTAACTCCCAATTCCATTACATCCCATGTAGCTAAAATAAAAGTTTGTCTGAAAGAAAACCTACCTCCAGCCGATTAATCAACTTCTTTTTGATGGCATTCTGAGCGGCCGAATTGGTGACAACCCGTAAACCCTCCGCTGCTTCCCGAAGCTTCTGCTGCTGGTCCTGGTTCTCGGGATTAGCAGCTGCACCCTGCAGAGGAGGAGCAAAGAGATTCCAGAGAGTTAGCGGCTGAGTATGAGGGGTTAACTGGTTCGGAAGAGTTACGAGATCCACCCCCTCAGTCCCAGCGCAAATCTTCACCTCGTTAGGGGACAAAATAAAGCAATCACAGAGATTCCTCACCTTGATCAGGGATCACATTGCGAAGGAGGCAAAACATCTCAGGTGTAGGCAGCAACAGGGTTTGAACAGCCTGTACCACTCAACGGTTCACTGACATTTTCTGCCTGTCTGCCCACGCTGAGGGGTAGCCACTTGCTCAGGTACCAAGGGAATTGAAAGCTTTGGAAAAGGACCAGCAGGGAAAGGAAATCCTACAGCAACAACTAACATAAAGACAGGACAAAATATTCCAAAGTGCCTGACTAGAGTGTTAGAGAGCAAAAATGTAGGTTGATTGGCCATGTTCAATTGCCCATTGTCAAGGAGATTAGGAGGATAAACATGTGGGGTTATGGAGATAGGACCTGGATGGGAGTGCAGGTTCGATGGGCCAAATGGCCTCCTTCAGCACTGTGGATTCTACCATAAAACACTGAGGCAATATCGGGACAGGAGCCTGGGTGAAAGAATGTTCTTTTAAAGGAGAAAGTGAGGAAGAGATGGAGATTCAGGGAAAGTATTACAGAAGTTCAGGTCCAGGTACCTGAAGGCATGGCCACCAATGGCAGAGCTATTAAAATTACTGATGCACAAAAGGCCACAGAGAGATGCCTCAGAACATGGTGGTCTGGAGCAGATTGCAGAGACGGGGAGAGTGGGGTCTGGAGCAGATTGCAGAGAAGGGGAGAGTGGGGTCTGGAGTAGATTGCAGAGAAGGGGAGAGTGGGGTCTGGAGTAGATTGCAGAGAAGGGGAGAGTGGGGTATGGAGGAGATTGCAGAGACGGGGAGTGCGCGGTCTGGAGGAGATTGCAGAGATGGGGAGTGCGCGGTCTGGAGGAGATTGCAGAGACGGGGAGAGTGGGGTATGGAGGAGATTGCAGAGACGGGGAGAGTGGGGTCTGGAGGAGATTGCAGAGACGGGGATGTGGGGTCTGGAGTAGATTGCAGAGACGGGAGTGTGGGTCTGGAGTAGATTGCAGAGACGGGTGGGGGTCTGGAGTAGATGTCAAGAGAAGGGAGAGTGGGGTAATGGAGTAGATTGCAGAGAAGGAGAGTGGGGTATGGAGGAGATTGCAGAGAAGGGGAGTGCGCGGTCTGGAGGAGATTGCAGAGATGGGGAGTGCGCGGTCTGGAGGAGATTGCAGAGACGGGGAGAGTGGGGTCTGGAGGAGATTGCAGAGAACGGGGAGAGTGGGGTATGGAGGAGATTGCAGAGACGGGGAGAGTGGGTATGGAGTAGATTGCAGAGACGGGGAGTGTGGGGTCTGGAGTAGATTGCAGAGACGGGGAGAGTGGGGTATGGAGGAGATTGCAGAGACGGGGAGAGTGGGGTATGGAGGAGATTGCAGAGACGGGGGAGGGTGAGGCACTGTTGGGGATTTCAAAACAAGGCAGAGAATTATGAAATGAAGAAGTTGTTTTTCTGGGAGTGAGTGTAAGTCAGTGAGGGGGGGGGGGCAAAGTTGAGAGTGCAATCTGGAGAGTTGTGTGCACTTTTCAGATGGTAAGGTCAGGTTCTCAGCTAGTACCGAGCTGGAGCCAGTCAGAGAGTGACGGAGATGTGAAGGGCAGAGCTCCAAACCTTATCTTGTTTCTGTTAATGGTGAGGCTGCAGCACTCAGATAGACAGACCTCCACATTCCTAACATGACAACCACGATTAAACACACACCAGAGAGAGCCTGAAATAAAAAAAACTACTTCAACAGGTTCAACTGCACCATGCTGGGCACTCAAAGCTGAAATCTGCAGCATTCCTGTCACTACCTTCATGAATAGATCTCGCCACCTTTTACAGATGCCCCATAGAAAGCATTCTTCCTGGTTGTATCACAGCTTGGTCTGGGGTCCTGCTCTGCCCAAGGCCGCAAGGAACTACAAAGGGTTGTGAGTTTAGCCCAATCCATCACACAAACCAACCTCCCATCCATTGATTCCATCTACACATCCCACTGCCTCGGAAACGCAGCCAACATAATCAAGGACCACGTACTCCGAACATTTTCTCTTCCACCTTCTTCTGTTGGGAAATGAATCAAAAGTCTGAGGACACGTACCAACCCACTCAAGAACAACTTCTTCCCTCCTGCTGTCAGAGTTTTGAATGGATCTACCTTCCATTAAGATGATTTTTCCCTAACCTTATCTATGACTAGCCTTCTCAATGAATGGTATGCTTTGTCTGTATAGCACACAAGTAACAATACTTTTCACTCTAAGCTAATACATGTGACAATAATAAATCAAATCAAACCAGTGTTGAAGTGCTCCCACAAACAGCAGCGGAATAATGAGCAGATCGCTGAGTGATCTCATTCAATCCAATGAGGAGATAGACCAGGATGAACCCTCAGCAAAAGCATCCAGGGATCTTTAACATCCAGAGGAGAGAGAGAGAGAGAGCAGACCAGCCCTCAACTTAACATCTCATTGAAACAAACAACATCAGGAAACCTACAATAATACAGCCAAGGCCATTCAGCCCCTCAAGGTTGTCCTAGCTCAATCAAAGAGCAATGCAGTGATTGCTACTGCCTCACTCCATTTCCTATATCCTTGTACTGTTTCTCCTCCAGGAACTGACTCTGACGCAGAGTGAATCTGTCACGATTCCTAATCCTAACCACTCTTTAGGGTCGATATTTTCTGGCTTCAAACAATCGGAAACCAGGGCCCCTAAATTCCCAGCTACGTGTCCCTCCAAAGATGTGCTGAGGTTCTCATCACCACTTCACGCCTGCCAATCACCCCCAAACTCCCCCATTCCCGACGGCAGTCAGAAAGAGTCACAGACAGTCCGCTCTGGAAGTGATGCATCTGGGCTGAAGCGGACAATGTAGCAGAGGATGGTCATGGTTATGGTGATGTTCTGAGGGCTGGAAAAGGTCTGGAACGACACAAAGTTATTTCATTCTCAGAATGCAAAGGACATGGTGCCGGAAGTTAGGCTCAGGGCTGTGCAGTTTAGTTCAGTTTGGCAGAGTGAGCTGGGATCACACAGGCTGTAACCAGGTCTACTCCTAACTAACAGGATCAAAGCTTTCCCTCTCTTCCTCCTCCTCCCCAGCCACAGACAATGTGTGTCCAATGTGCGCAGACTGGGGGAGTTCAGCCACGGGCTCAGGGTCAGTCACAGGTGATAGCAGCCTCTTCCACAGAGAGTGGTCTTCAACGACTGGTTAGAACAGAGTTGAGGAAGAACTTCTTCTCTCAGAGGGTGGTGAGTCTCTGGAATTCTCTGCCCATTGAAGTGGTGGAGGCTACCTCACTGAATATATTTAAGTCACGGGTAGATAGGTTTCTGATAGGCAAGGGAATTAAAGATTATGGGGAGAAAGTGGGAAAGTGAAACTGATCCACTTCAGATCAGCCATGATCTTACTGAATGGCGGGGCAGGCTTGAGGGGCTGGATGGCCGACTCCTGCTCCTATTTAGAACATAGAACATAGAACATTACAGCGCAGAACAGGCCCTTCGGCCTTCGATGTTGCACCGACCAATTATGAAACAAAAAAGCAATGACCCTCAAAACTAAACCATTCCCTTCTCTTCCATAAACTTATCAACTAACCTCTTAAACGCCACCAAACTTGGCACATCTACAACTGCCACAGGCAGGGCATTCCACTCCCTAACCACCCTCTGGGTAAAGAACCTACCTCTGATATCCGTCCTATAACTATCACCCCTTAATTTAAAGCTGTGTCCCTCGTGCTAGCTTTCTCCATCCTAGGAAAAAGGCTATCACTGTCCACCCTATCTAAACCTCTAATCATCTTATATGTTTCAATAAGGTCCCCTCTTAGCCTCCTCCTTTCTAACGAAAACAACCTCAAATCCCTCAGCTCTCCTCATAAGACCTGCCCTCCATACCAGGCAACATCCTGGTAAACCTCCTCTGTACCCTCTCCAATGCCTCCACATCTTTCTTATAATGTGGGGTCCAGAACTGCACACAATACTCCAAGTGCGGCCGCACTAGAGTTTTGTACCGTTGCAACATGATGCTGCGGCTCCTAAATTCAATCCCCCTACCAATAAAAGCTAAGACTCCATATGCCTTCTTAACAACCTTATCGACTTGACAGCCTACTTTCAGGGATCTATGCACATATACACCAAGATCCCTCTGTTCATCAACACTATTAAGAATCCTACCATTAGCCCTATACTCTACACATTTATTATTCCTGCCAAGTGCATTACCTCACACTTTTCCACATTAAACTCCATTTGCCACCTCTCGGCCCAGTTCTGCAACTTGTCCAAGTCTCTCTACCAAACTATAACACCTCTTTCACTATCTACCACTCCACCGACTTTGGTGTCATCTGCAATTTACTAATCCATCCTTCAATACCCTCATCCAGATCATTTATAAAATTACAAACAGCAGGGGCCCCAAAACAGACCCCTGAGGTACAACCGACTTGTCACCGAACTCCACGATGAATATCCACCATCAAACCACCACCCTCTGTCTTCTATCTGCTAGCCAATTTCCTAATCCAATTAGCTAAATCACCCTCAATCCCATACATCTGCTTTTCTGCAGAAGTCTTCCATGGGCCACCTTATCAAACGCCTTACTAAAGTCCATATATACCACATCAACGCCTTACCCCCATCCACCTCTTTAGTCACTTTTTCAAAAAACTCAATAAGGTTAGTAAGGCACGACCTACCCTTCACAAAACCATGCTGACTATCCCCAATCAATTCATTTCTCTCTAAATAACTATAAATCCTATCCCTAATAATTCTCTCCAATACTTTTCCCACAACAGAAGTAAGACTCACTGGCCTATAATTCCCCGGAAAGTCTCTCTTCCCCTTCTTGAACAATGGACCACATTCGCTATCCTCCAGTCTTCCGGACTATACCTGTAACCAACAATGACCTGAAGATCAGAGCCAGAGGCTCTGCAATCGCCTCTCTTCGCCTCCCAGAGAATCCTAGGGTAAATCCCGTCCGGCCCAGGGGACTTATCTAACTTCAAACCCTCAAGAATATCTAGCACATCCTCCTTATCTACTTCAATACTTTCCAGTTTGCAACCCTGTACCTCAGTGTTCTCCACAACTACATTTATATCTCCCTGTGTGAATACCGAAGAGAAATATTTGTTCAGTGCCTCTCCAATCTCTTCAGGCTCCACGCACAACTTCCCACTGCTGTCTATGACTGGCCCTAATCTTGCCCTAACCAATCTTCTATTCTTAACATATCTAAAGAAAGCTTTAGGATTCTCCTTGATCCTATCAGCCAAAGTCTTCTCGTGTCCCCTCTTAGCTCTCCTCAACTCACTCTTTAGCTCCCTCCTGGCTAATCTATAGCTATCCATTGCACTAACTGAGCCTTCAAGCCTCATCCTGACATAAGCCTCCTTTTTCCTTTTAACCAGCAAATCAACTTTTTTCGTACACCAAGGTTCTCTTACTCGACCATTTCCTCCTTGCCTGACAGGGACATACTTATCAAGGACTCGCAGCAGCTGCTCCTTGAATAGCTCCACATTCCAGATGTTCCCAGTCCCTGTAGTTTCCTAGTCCAATCTATGCACCCTAATTCTCTCCTGATGGCCTCATAATTACCCTTCCCCCAGCTATAACTACTGCCCCCAGCTTCATGCCTATTCCTATCCATCACTAAGGTGAACGTAACCGAATTGTGGTCACTATCACCAAAATGTTCACCAACTTCCAAGCCTAACACCTGGTCTGGCTCATTGCCCAGCACCAAATCCAATGTAACCTATAGTTGGCCTATCTACATACTGAGTCAAAAAACCTTCCTGCACACTTTGTACAAAAACTGACCCCTCTAACGTACTAGAGCTACAGCTATTCCAATCAATATTAGTAAAGTTAAAGTCCCCCATAACAATTACCCTATTACTTTCACTCCTGTCCAGGATCGACTTTGCAATCCTTTCCTCTACCTCTCTAGAGCTTTTAGGAGGTCTATAAAAGACTCCCAACAGGGTGACCTCTCCTCTCCTGTTTCTAATCTCAGCCCATACTACCTCAACAGACAAGTCTCATCAAACTTCTTTTCTGTCACTGTGATACAGTCTTTAACTAATAATGCCACTTCTCCTCCCCTTCTACTTCCTTCTCTACTCCGACTGAAGCATTTGAACCCCGGAACCTGCAACAACCATTCCTGTCCCTAAATATTTCTTATATTCTTAAGACTGGAAATTGTCGCCCTGTCTTTGGGACGGAATTGTCCACCTAACCCAGGGCTCTGACAAAGGGGTATGCAGGCCTGAAATGGGTGGCCCTATTCCCTTTCCACGGATGCTGTCAGACCTGCTGAGATTTTTCAGATTCCAGCATCCTCATTAATTTGTTTTAACCACCAATACTCCTGATTCCAGGGGCAAACCATGGCCCAGTGGCAATAGGTCAAAGGTTAGGTGTGCTGTAAAAGTCAAAAAGAAACAGGCAACATAAGCTGGAATTTAAAAGTATCTATTAGCTGAATTAAAGCTTCCAGGTTTGACGAGTGGGAAAGATACAACATCATCCAGTCGGAGATGAGAGAAAAATGGTCCGGATAATTTGGCAGAACCAGCAACAGAATTTCAGGAAGATCTCCAATATTTGGGCGGCATGGTAGCACGTGGTTAGCACTGCTGCTTCACAGCTCCGAGGTTCTGGGTTCGATTCCCGGCTCAGGTCACTGTCTGTGTGGAGTTTGCACATTCTCCTCGTGTCTGCATGGATTTCCTCCAGTTTCCTCCCATAGTCCAAAGATGTGCAGGTTAGGTTGATTGGCCATGCTAGGAAATTGCCCTTTAGTGTCCAGGAATGTGTAGGTTAGGCAGATTAGTGGGCATAATATGTAGGGATATGGGTATAGGGCCTGGGTGCAGACTTGATGGTCCAAATGGCCTCTTTCTGCATTGCAGGATTCTACGATTCTGTGACTTGGGTAAGGGACTTAGGTTAGCAGGGTGAGCCAGAGTGAGATGCTCTGTTCGAGTTGGTACAGACTCAATGGGCTGAGTGGCCTTTTCTGCACTGTAGGAATTCTATGGTTTACTACTTCTGGAAGGTTAAATTGCCTCATTTTCCATATTTGTTCTATCTGAGTTGTTTACAAACCTTGTATCAAAAATCAGCTGCCAAAATAAACAACCCTCTGATAAAACTCGCAGAATATCTCAAACTTCTCCCAAAAGTAAACTGCTCTAACCACATAAACCTTTGCAACTTTAAACAGAAACCTTGCAATGGTTGGTTTTGCTGCAAAGTGGGACAGTTTTGTTCAGCAGATTCCCTCGTGGACAAGATTGGGCATCCCTAGGGAAGGACAACTTCCTGAACAAATCAAAACTCAGTTTGGTTTAAATCTCTCTGAAACACACAGAGTGACAAAATTAAATACCAGGGAAAGGTTTAGTTTCCTCTCGCATTTTCAGGGGAAGGTTTAAGGTGGTGAAGCCCCGGACAGTGAATATCCTTCCTGCCTTCCAGCCGGAAGGCCATTGTGGAGGAGACGGAGTGGCCAAAATCACTGGCTCACTTGGTGGTCATGGAGCCATCTGGAACTCAATGTTTCTCTTCTTTTTCCATGATTCCAGGAGCCACCGTCACCACATCAAAGAATGACAGCTGATCATTCTTTACCCAAGCGATAGATCTATCTCATCATTGCTGTGATTCCATGATTGCTCCCAGTTGGAACAAGGTCACTTTCACAGGCCGATCATGTGATGTATTGATAACGTCATTGGCCATTTGTATGGACAAATGGGCAGTCTATTCTAACAGCCTGTACAGTAAACATCTTTCCAACAAAACTCTCGTTTGTCTGTATCTGCAAGTCCACCCTTTGAAAAACACCGGTATCTTACCGTGTGTACTCCGTATTAACATTTTAAACAGGAGTATAGGACCAGAGGCTGAATATACACAAACCTTCAAAAGTGGCAGCACAGGCTTAGTTTATTTACTAATGTCACAAGTTGGCTTACATTAACACTGCAATGAAATTACTGTGAAAATCCCTGAGTTGTTGCACTGTTTGAGTACAAGAAGGGGAATTTGAATATTGTTCAAGAAGGGGAATGGAGACTTTCCAGGGAATTATAGACCGGTGAGTCTTACTTCTGTTGTGGGCAAAGTATTGGAAAGAATTATTAGGGATAGGATTTATAGTTATTTAGAGAGAAACGAATTGATTGGGGATAGTCAGCATGGTTTTGTGAAGGATAGGTTGTGCCTTACTAACCTTATTGAGTTTTTTTGAAAAAGTGACCAAAGAGGTGGATGGGGGTAAGGCAGTTGATGTGGTATATATGGACTTTAGTAAGGCTTTCGATAAGGTGGCCCATGGAAGGCTTCTGCAGAAAATGCAGATGTATGGGATTGAGGGTGATTTAGATAATTGGATTAGGAATTGGCTAGCTGATAGAAGACAGAGGGTGGTGGTTGATGGAAATTATTCATCGTGGAGTTCGGTTACAAGTGGTGTACCTCAGGGATCTGTTTTGGGGCCCCTGCTGTTTGTAATTTTTATAAATGATCTGGATGATGGTATTGAAGGATGGATTAGTAAATTTGCGGATGACACCAAAGTCGGAGGAGTGGTAGATAGTGAAGAGGGGTGTTATAGTTTGCAGAGAGACTTGGACCAGTTGCAGAGCTGGGCCGAGAGGTGGCAAATGGAGTTTAATGTGGAAAAGTGTGAGGTAATTCACTTTGGCAGGAATAACAAATGTGTAGAGTATAGGGCTAATGGTAGGACTCTTAATAGTGTTGATGAACATAGGGATCTTGGTGTATATGTGCATAGATCCCTGAAAGTTGGCAATCAAGTCGATAAGGTTGTTAAGAAGGCATATGGAATCTTAGCTTTTATTGGTAGGGGGATTGAATTTCGGAGCCGCAACGTCATGTTGCAACTGTACACAACTCTAGTGCGGCCGCACTTGGAGTATTGTGTGCAGTTCTGGTCCCCACATTATAAGAAAGATGTGGAGGCATTGGAGAGGGTACAGAGGAGGTTTACCAGGATGTTGCCTGTTATGGAGGGCAGGTCTTATGAGGAGAGGCTGAGGGATTTGAGGTTGTTTTCGTTAGAAAGAAGGCGGCTAAGAGGAGACCTTATTGAAACAGATAAGATGATTAGACGTTTGGATAGGGTGGACAGTGATAGCCTTTTTCCTAGGATGGAGAAAGCTAGCACGAGGGGACATAGCTTTAAATTAAGGGGTGGTAGTTATAGGACGGATATCAGAGGTAGGTTCTTTACCCAGAGTGTGGTAAGGGTATGGAATGCCCTGCCTGCTGCAGTTGTAGATGCGCCAAGTTTGGTGGCATTTAAGAGGTTAGTAGGTAAGTTTATGCATGAAAAGGGAATGGTTTAGGTTAGAGGGTCATTGCTTTTTCTTAATTGGTCGGCGCAACATCGAAGGCCGAAGGGCCTGTTCTGCGCTGTAATGTTCTATGTTCTATGTACACTGAGGGAGAATTTAGCCTGTCCAATACATATCTTTTGTACTGTGGAGAAACTGGAGCAGCCGGAGGAAACCCACGCAGACATGGGGAGAACAGTCAGATTCTGTACCTAAGGCCAGGAATTGAACCTAGGTCCCTGGCGCTTTGGGGCAGCAGTTCTAACCACTGTGCCACTGTGCTACCCATGATAAGGCAATTCAAAAGCACATTGGGACCTCAGTTTTATTAATTCGGTGATAAAAACAAGAAAGATCTGGTAAAATTTGCAAAAATTACTAGCTGGGCCTAAACTGGAGTAGCACATGAAATTTGGGGCACTTGATTTTGGGAGGGATAGAACATAGAACATAGAACATTACAGCACAGAACAGGCCCTTCGGCCTTCGATGTTGCGCCGACCAATATAAAAAGCAATGCCCCTCCAAACTAAACCATTCCCTTCTCTTCCATATACTTATCAACTAACCTCTTAACGCCACCAAACTTGGCGCATCTACAACTGCTGCAGGCAGGGCATTCCACTCCCGAACCACCCTTTGGGTAAAGAACCTGCCTCTGATATCCGTCCTATAACTATCAACCCTTAATTTAAAGCTGTGTCCCCTCGTGCTAGCTTTTTCCATCCTAGGAAAAAGGCTATCACTGTCCACCCTATCTAAACCTCTAATCATCTTATATGTGTCGATCAGGTCCCCTCTTAGCCTCCTCCTTTCTAACGAAAACAACCTCAAATCCCTCAGCCTCTCCTCATAAGACCTGCCCTCCATACCAGGCAACATCCTGGTAACCCTCCTCTGTACCCTCTCCAAAGCCTCCACATCTTTCTTATAATGCGGGGACCAGAACTGCACACAATACTCCAAGTGCGGCCGCACTAGAGTTTGTACAGTTGCAACATGACGTTGCGGCTCCGAAATTCAATCCCCCTACCAATAAAAGCTAAGCCTCCATATGCCTTCTTAACAACCTTCTCGACTTGACTGCCTACTTTCAGGGATCTATGCACATACACACCAAGATCCCTCTGTTCATCAAGACTACTAAGAATCCTACCATTAGCCCTATACTCTACACATTTATTGTTCCTGCCATAGTGCATTACCTCACACTTTTCCACATTAAACCCCATTTGCCACCTCTCGGCCCAGCTCTGCAACTTGTCCAAGTCCCTCTGCAAACTATAACACCTCTCTTCACTATCTACCACAATGATGTCACTGCTACTGGAGAGATTGACTGAAATGGAGCTGGAAATGAGGATTTTCAGTGAATGTGGAAGGGCTGGGATTCTCCTTTGAGTGCAGTCAGAAACCTCACAACACCAGCTTAAAGTCTAACAAGTTTAACAAGTAGTAAATGCCACTAGCTATCGGGGTTTTCCTCCTCATCGGGTGAGTGGAGAGTTCTGATCACAAACAGAGCATATAAAGGCACACACACAGTTTACAGAATACTGATTAGAATGTGAATCTTTACAGATAATCAAGTCATAAAGGTGCAGATAATGTGAGTGGAGATAGCAGGATAAAGAGATGTGTATTGTATCCAGCCAGGACAGTTAATGAGATTTTGCAAGCCCAGGCAAGTCATGGGGATTACAGATAGTGCGACATGAACCCAAGATCCTGTTTGAAACCATCCTCGTGTGTGCGGAACTTGGCTATCAGTCTCTGCTCAGCGGCTCTGCGCTGTCGTGTGTTGTGAAGGCCGCCTTGGAGAACGTTTACCTGAAGATCAGAGGCTGAAAGCCCATGACTGCTGAAGTGTTCGCCAACAGGAAGGGAAGTGTTGGAAGTTTCAGGAAGTGTAGTGGAGGGCATGCCACTGTTCACATCAATGGGGACAAAGTAGAAATGGTCGAGAGCTTCAAGTTTCTAGGTGTCTATATCACTAACAACCTGTCCTGGTCCTCCTATGCAGACACTATAGTTAAGAAAGCCCAACAACACCTCTATTTTCTCAGCAGACTAAGGAAATTTGGCATATCTGCGACAACTCTCACTAACATTTACAGATACACCATAAAAGGCATCCTTTCTGATTGTATAACAGCTTCGCGTGGCTCCTGCTCTGCCTAAGACAGCAAGAAACTACAAAGGTTATGAACAAAAGTCCAATCCATCACTCAAACCAGCCTCCCACTCATTGACACTGTCTACACTTCCCACTGCCTAAGGAAAGCTGCCAGCATAATCAAGAACCCCACGCACTCTGGACATTCTCTCTTCCAGAAAGGACATCCTTTCCTGCAGTGTATCAGGTAGACAATGTTGGCCGAGTTGCAAGAGTATGTACCGTGTAGCTGGTGAATGGTATTCTCACGTGAGATGATGTCATCCGTGTTGATGATCTGGCATGTCTTGCAGAGGTTGCTGTGGCAGGGTTGTGTGGTATTGTGGTCATTGTTCTCCTGAAGACTGGGTAGTTTGCTGTGAACAATGGTCTGTTTGAGATTATGTGGTTAGTTGAAGGCAAGAAGTGGGGGTGTGGGAATGGCCCTGGCGAGATGTTCGTCTTCATCAGTGACATGTTGAAGACTCTGAAGATGATGTCGTAGCTTCTCTGCTCCGGGGAGGTACTGGATGACGAAGGGTACTCTGTCCACCGTGTCCTGTGTTTGTTTTCTGAGGAGGTCAATGCGGTTTTTCGCTATGGCGCCATATATCCTGTTCTTTTGAGGACATCTTTCAGCAGCTGGAGATGTCTGTTGTGATCCTCCTCATAAAGAACGGGATATTGCACTTAACTCATCGATCGACAGTTTGACGCACCACAGCGAAAAACCACACCGACCTTGTCAGAAGACAAACACAGGACAACACAGCCTTCACGACACCTGACAGCGCAGAGTCGCTGAGCACACACTGATAGCCAAGTTTCGCACGCACAAGGACTGGGATCTTGGGTTCATGTCGCACTATCTGTAATCCCCATGACTTGCCTGGGCTTGCAAAATCTCATTAAATGTCCTGGCTGGATACAATACACATCTCTTTATCCTGTGCTTAATGCTATCTCCATTCACATTATCTGCACCTTTATGACTTGATGATCTGTAAAGATTCACATTCTAATCAGTATTCTGTAAACTGGGTGTGTTTTTATTTGCCCTGTTTGTGATCAGAACTCTCCATTCATCTTACAAAGGGACAAACCCTGAAAGCTAGTGGCATTTATTACCAAATAAAATCTGCTTCCTCTAACTTTCAGTCAGCGCTGTCGAACTCACAACTTATTAAGTGATCCTACTCCTGTTCCAAATGTGTAACTTTCTTTCTTTCCCTAGTCTCATCTGATTTTTTTTGCCAATTCTTATACACTTGTGTCCTCTGATTTCCGGTTTCGGTGAACTGCTCCTATCAAAATTCCTCATGATTCCTCGAGTAAATCTCTTGTCAACAAACAAAGGAGATCATTATTGATTTCAGGAAGTGTAGTGGAGGGCATGCCACTGTTCACATCAATGGGGACAAAGTAAAAATGGTTGAGAGCTTCAAGTTTCTAGGTGTCTATATCACTAACAACCTGTCCTGGTCCTCCTATGCAGACACTATAGTTAAGAAAGCCCAACAACACCTCTATTTTCTCAGCAGACTAAGGAAATTTGGCATATCTGCGACAACTCTCACTAACATTTACAGATACACCATAAAAGGCATCCTTTCTGATTGTATAACAGCTTCGCGTGGCTCCTGCTCTGCCTAAGACAGCAAGAAACTACAAAGGTTATGAACAAAAGTCCAATCCATCACTCAAACCAGCCTCCCACTCATTGACACTGTCTACACTTCCCACTGCCTAAGGAAAGCTGCCAGCATAATCAAGAACCCCACGCACTCTGGACATTCTCTCTTCCAGCTTCTTCCATCAGGAAAAAGATACAAAAGTCTGAGGTCATGTCCCAACCTACTGAAGAACAACTTCTTCCTTGCTGCCATCAGACCTTTAAATGGACCTACTTTGCATTACACCCTAGCTATGACTGTAGCACTACAGTCTGCAGCCTCTTCTTTCCTTTTCTATGAATGGTATGCTTTCTCTGCACAGCACTCAAGAAACAATGGTTTTCACTGTATATTACTGACAATAATAAATCAAATTAACCTTCTCTGCTCAAAGGAGAACACCCCAGCTTCTCCCGTCTCTCCACATTCACTGGAGTTCCTTAACCCTGGCCCCATTCCACGAATCTCCTCTGCACTTCTCCCCAAGGCCAACTTCCTCCGAGAGTACCCAGAATTAGACACAATGCTCCAGCTGAGGCCTGACCAGTGTTCCATAAAAGTTCATCTCAACTAACTAGAACATAGAACATAGAACATTACAGCGCAGTACAGGCCCTTCGGCCCTCGATGTTGCGCCGGCCAGTGGACCCTCTAACCTAAACTATTCCAATATCATCCATATGCCTATCCACCGAACATTTGAATGCCCCCAAAGTAGGCGAGTCCACAACTGCTGCAGGCAGGGCATTCCACGCCCTCACCACCCTCTGTGTAAAGAACCTGCCTCTGACATCCGTCCTATAACTACCACCTCTTAATTTAAAGTTATGTCCCCTCGTGTTGGTCATCACCATCCGAGGAAAAAGGCTCTCACTATCCACCCTATCCAATCCCTTGATCATCTTATACGCCTCAATTAGGTCACCGCGTAACCTTCTTCTCTCTAATGAAAATAACCTCAGGTCCCTCAGCCTTTCCTCATAAGGCCTTCCCACCATACCAGGCAACATCCTGGTAAACCTCCTCTGCACCCTTTCCAATGCTTCCACATCTTTCTTATAATGCGGCGACCAGAACTGTACGCAATACTCCAAATGCGGCCGCACCAGAGTTTTGTACAGTTGTAACATAACCTCACGGCTCCTAAATTCAATCCCTCTATCAATAAAAGCTAACACACGTTACGCCTTCTTAACAACTTTATCAACCTGGGTGCCAATTTTCAAAGAGCTATGTACTTGTACCCCAAGATCCCTCTGCTCGACAACACTATTAAGGGTCCTTCCATTAGCCCTATATAAACTTGCTTTTGTTCTCTGTGCTTCTATTTATAAAGCCCAGGATCCCAGAAGTTTTATTTTTAAACACAGGTTCTCATCTTGTTCTCTCACCTTTGAATATTAAAGTTTCCATCTTAGCCTCAGGTGTTAACGTCCTGATTAAAATAACTTTGCTGGTTTCACCTATCTCTTCATTAAGAAGACTGGCACATTCTTCCAATCCAGAGTTGTCAGTTTAAACAACAACCCACAGGTGGCACAGTGGTTAGCACTGCTGCTTCTCAGTGCCAGGGGCTTGGGTTCATTTCCCAGCACAGGTCACTGTCTGTGTGGAGTTTGCACAATCTCCTCATGTCTGGGTGGGTTTTGTCTGGGTGCTCTGGTTTCCTCCCACGCTCCAAAGATAAAGAACAAAAGAACAAAGAAAATTACAGCACAGGAACAGGCCCTTTGGCCTTCCAGGCTTGTACCTGCCCCACTGAACTAAAATACCCTACCTTCCTGGGACCGTATACCTCTATTCCCATCTTATTCATTTATTTGATGCCCCTTAAAACTCACTACTGCTTCCACTACAAAGAACAAAGAACAACACAGCACAGGAAACAGGCCCTTCGGCCCAAGAAGCCTGCACCACCATTTTAACATCGTGAGTTCCTTTTTCCACTACCTCACCTGACAGCAAGTTCCAGCACCCCCACCCTCTGTGTAAAAAAACTTACCTCATACATCTCATTTAAACCTTGCCCCTCGCATCTTAAACCTGTGCCCCCTAGTAATTGACTCTTCCACCCTGGGAAAAAGCTTCTGATTATCCACTCTGTCCGTGCCCCTCATAATCTTGTAGACTTCTATCAGGTCTCCCCTCAACCTCCATCATTCCAGTGAGAACAAACCAAGTTTCTCCAACCTCTCCTCATCGGTAATGCCCTCCATACCAGGGCAACATCCTGGTAAATCTTTTCTGTACCCTTTCCAAAGCCTCCACATCCTTCTGGTAGTGTGGCGACCAGAATTGAACACTATATTCAAAATGTAGCCTCACTTCATAAAGCTGCAACATGATTTGCCAATTTTTAAATTCAATGCACAAACCAATGAAGGCAAGCATGCCATGTGCCTTCTTGACTATCTTGTCCACCTGCATTGCCACTTTCAGTGACCTATGTACCTGTACACGCAGATCCCTCTACCTATCAATACCCTTAAGGGCTCTTCCATTTATATGTACAGATTAGGTTGATTGGCCATGCTAAATGGTCCCCTGGTATGAGGGGGATTAGCAGATTAAAAACATGGAGTTACAGGAATAGGGCCTTGGTGGATTGTTGTCAGATCAAGCTCGATGGGCCGAATGGCCTCCTTCTGCACTGTAGTGATTCTATGAAGCTTTAGTCACCATTTTGGTAGTAGGAGATGGTTTTCTGTATAATTCATACACAAGCTTTCTTTTCCCAGGCTTTCCTGTAGATGTGATCACCTGACTCCCCACCCATTCCAGCTTAGTGGGACTGATGTTCAGCAATGTGACTGCATTGCTCACATTGTCCATCAACAAGCTCATCGGATTTCTGATATTCAGACAAACACAGTGATAGCTTGGCCTGGGAAGAGATTGAGGGTTACAGATCAGAAATGAAATTAAGAGCATGGAAGTTTAAAATTCCGAGTCTTGCGTTTAAATCCTTTGTCTATCTCTGTGAACTCCTCCATCCCGCACCCATTCCCTATCTCTGTAATGTTCTCCATCTCCCACTCATTCCCTATCTTGTAATCTCCTCCATCCCCCACCCATTCCCTATCTCTGTAATCTCCTCCATTCCCCACCCATTCCCTATCTCTGTAAACTCCTCCATTCCCCACCCATTCCCTATCTCTGTAAACTCCTCCATCCCCCACCCATTCCCTACCTCTGTAATCTTCTCCAGCCCCCACCCATTCCCTATCTCTGTAATCTTCTCCAGGCTCCACCCATTCCCTACCTCTGTAATCTTCTCCAGCCCCCACCCATCTCCCTATCTCTGTAATCTTCTCCAGCCCCCACCATTCCATCTCTGTAATCTTCTCCAGGCTCCACCCATTCCCTATCTCTGTAATCTTCTCCAGCCCCCACCCATTCCCTATCTCTGTAAACTCCTCCATCCCCCACCCATTCCCTACCTCTGTAATCTTCTCCAGCCCCCACCCATTCCCTACCTCTGTAAACGCCTCCATCCCCCACATCTGTAATCTCCTCCAGCCCCCACAACATTCCCAGGTCTCTGAATTCCTCTAATTCTGGCCAATCCCAAATTACAGACTGAGAATCATCTCCAAATTTCTGGGCTTCGGCATCTCCCTCTGTGACTGGATCCTCGACTTCCTAACTCACAGTGAGGACAGGCAACAACACCTCCTCTATGAAGCAATATCTTTCATGATACATGTGACAATAATAATCAATTCAATATTAATTAGCATCGCTCCACCACTGCTGGCCTACACCCTATGCAGTGGAATTCTGTCCTAAACGTTCCCACACTTTTGAGATACTCCTTCAAACCTACTTTTCTTGATAAAACAGCTCACTTTCTCAAAGGACAATTGAGGATGGGCAAAAACTTGCTGGCCTTGATCCACAAAGAAATGAAATAAAGCTTCTCCTCAAAGCATGTGGCTGACCATCCATGTGGCTCTGTGTCTGAGTATTGCTTTGGTGAAGGAACTTGGTTTTCCCATATTCAAGGGGCTAAATGAATGCAGCTTGTTGCCATGGTGAACAGGCTTCAGGCCTTCAGCATGCTGCCTCGGGCTTGGGAGGGGTGGTGGCGTGGGTGGGGTGCATTGACAGGGTGGTGTAGACAATGAGGCACCTTATCCGTCGAATTCAGGAGGGCGAGGGGCAATTCCATCAAGATGTTTCCATCATCAAAAGGATTTGAAAGGATTTCAATCGGGGGAAGATTAAGAGCAATGGAGCCTGGTCTTACAGTCAGTAATTAAGAACAGAAAATTCTGCTATTACTCAGTAGGCCAGGCAACATCTGTGGAGGGAAATGCAGCTCATGTTTTAAGCCTGGCTTTAGTTTCACATTTCCAGCAGAGACAGATTTTACTTTCACCTTTATAATGTCCAAATTATGTTAGAGGTTGTGGATTTTAAACAAAGCAGATGATGTAGTTTTGCACACGTAGATTCAAAGTAACAACACAGATTCGCTGCAGGAGTTATAAAACTAAACAGGAGCCGGTGAAACACCTCAATGGCATCACCATCAAATCATGTGACCAGCTCTCAAAGCAATCATACAACCACTAAAATATTTTACAATCTTAAAGTGAGAAATCCGTAGATGTGCAGGTTAGGTTGATTGGCCATGATAAATTGCCCCTTGGAGTCAGGGGATTAGCAGGGTAAATACTTGAGGTTGCAGGGATAGGACCTGGTGGGATTGGTGTCGGTGCAGACTTGATGGGCTGAATGGTCTTCTTCTGCACTGTGGGGATTCTATGATTCTATAACTTGACCAATCAGGTCACAATATGCGATGGAAATCGGAATTCTTTTCTCCAGCACAGCTGAGAATTGGAGCTTGCAAAAATGCGGTCAGGAGATTCTTTTTTTTGTCAGATTGAGGGATGTGGTACAGCTTAACCATGATCTGAATGGGTTAGAGAGCAGGCTCACAGGGGCTGAATGGCCTCCCCCTTGTCAAATGGTGCTGTGATGAAGAATGAGTTTGGGAGCAGCTCAGCAGGTATGTGTGGAGAACTGATGAACATTCCCTAAAGGGCAGCCTCGAAGCGGGGTTAGGTAGCAGGTGGGACAGCACTGGAGGAGAACATGGCCATCCCACCTCCATTCCAAACTGCAGCTTCTGACAAGATCTCTTAAATCACTCTTTTTGTACCAGAGGCTTTGCAATAGGAGCAGTTCAAATATCAGCTAATTAAAGAATTCAGCTCAAAGAAAACAATTCAGTTAGTCTATCCACACGCCACACCCTAACCAATGTCAGACTGTCTCTCTGTTTGCTCCCCATCGTAGAAAGCATCGCAGATCTGTCACTCATCCAATGTTCAGAACAACAG
Organism: Sphyrna mokarran; assembly: GCA_024679065.1. Taxonomy (NCBI): domain Eukaryota; kingdom Metazoa; phylum Chordata; class Chondrichthyes; order Carcharhiniformes; family Carcharhinidae; genus Sphyrna; species Sphyrna mokarran. The sequence continues at coordinate 20,961,234 of JAGIQG010000033.1, read as the reverse complement.
AAGCAGTGATACTTTAACCAACCTCACATCTGGTCCCACAGTTCCCTCATTTATTATTCAATCAACTGCATTCCGCCCAAATGGAATGAGCAGTGACAGCTCTTAATCAGTGCCGGGGGCCGGGGGCGGGAGGTAATTTCAAGAATTTACTGCAGAAATCATCCCTGACATCTCTCTAAATCTGACAGATAAAAATCACAGAAGATCTGGAATCAATGTTCAGTTTTGACTCTGAATTTCAGAGAATCCCTACAGTGTAGAAGGAGGCTTATTGAGTCTGCACTGATAACAGTTCCAAACAGGCTCTATCCCCATAACCCCGTGTATTTACCCCAGCCAGCCCACCTGACACTAAGGGGCAATTTAGTGTGGCCAATCCACCTAACCCACACGTGGAGGAAACCCATGCAGACACGGGGAGAATGTGCAAACTCCACACAGATCTAAGCCGGGAATGGAACCCGGGTCCCTGGCACTGTGAGGCAGCAGTGCTAACCCACTGTCTCACCCCAATTTTTTGGCTATGTTGAACATGGTGCCAATCTCATGCTACCTAGGGAGTGATGGAGAGGGGGGGTGGGGGGGTGGTGGTGATGGGGGTCTCGGGCAGAGTGATGGTGAAGGGGGGGGGGTGGAGTGATGGGGAGGGGGTGTGTCACCAAGATTCAGCCATTGGCCGGCTGATATGCTGACAGCTTCAGAACATGGAGTAAACTAATTTTTGTGACAATCCAGCAGATTTCAAGGTTATTTTTCTGAGCACCAGCTAGCCCATTCATTGCAGGGTTATTGAATTCAATTTCAAACATTGCCTTGGGCTTTAAGCTGACACACTCTGATTTTGCAGGTCTAGTGTCACATGCACTCAGTCAAATCTGGAAAATAAATCATCTGACCTTCAAATTGTATTTTTTAGCCTGACAGAGTTTGATCTTTAGTTTTGAAATGGCTGCTTTTGATTCGAAGCTGGAGGTTCAACTTCAGAGACAGCTATACATCTTCACCCACAGCACTGAGGAGATACACTCCCAGTGGGCAGTGCTGTAGGAGACTGAAAACTCGCTGTTCACCAACCCAAGGTCCAACCTGAGGTCAACTATGCTCAACAGAGCGCAAAAACACAGAGAAACATCAGGAGGATTTACACTCACCCAGCCACAGCTTAATGACACAATGGTTAGCACTGCGGCCTCACAGCACCAGGGACCCAGGTTCAATCCCAGTCTTGGGTCACTGTCTATGTGGAGTTCTCCCCCATGTCTGCATGGGTTTCCTCCGGCTGCTTCGGTTTCCTCCCATAGTCCCAAAGAGTGCGGGTTAGGTGGATTGGCCGTGTTAAATTGCCCTTTAGTGTCAGAGGGACTAGCAGGGTAAATTCTTGGAGTGATGGGAATAGGGTCTGGGAGGGAACATTTTGGTGTGACCTTGATGGACCGAATGACCTTGTTCTGCACTGTACGGATTCCATGAAAACATGAAAAGAAATGGCTTCAATTCACATCAACTCCATTACTCATCCCCAGGGTGCACATTGTTGGCAAGAACAGCATTTATTGCCCATCCTTCAACACTAAACCTCACTCTTCTTGAACTGCTGAACTCTTCGTGCAGAGGTTTAACATAATTCTGGTAGATAGATGACCCTTGTTTTATCTTTGTTATTTTAGGATGGAAATAGAGGGATACGGTCCCGGGAAGAGTAGGGGGTTTTAGTTCAAATCAGGTAAATGGTGAGTGCAGCCTTTGAGGGAGGAAGGGCCTGTTCCTGTGCTGTAATTTTCTTTGTTCTTTGAACAGCTTCCTTCTGTCCTGTGATAATGGAGTTGCTCCCAACGTCACTTCTGAGAGGAGCAGTAACTACAGCATCTTTAACAGAAACTTCTTAAAGAACTTCAACGGGAGCTTTAAGAACATAAGAAATAGGAGCAGGAGTCGGCCATCCAGCCCCTCGAGCCTGCCCCACCATTCAATAAGATCATGGCTGATCTGAAGTGGATCAGTTCCACTTTCCCGCTTTCTCCCCATAACCCTTAACACTTTCTCTTCTCACTGGAGAGACGTAGGTTGAGAGGCGACCTGATAGAGGTTTATAAAATGTTGAGAGGAATAGATAGGGTGGACTCTCAGAGACTATTTCCCTGAGCGGAAATGGTCAATACAAGAGGACACAGATTTAAGGTGCAGGGAAGCAAATACAAAGGAGATGTCAGGGGTAGGTTTTTCACTCAGAGGGTGGTTAGTGAATGGAACTGACTGCTGTCAGAGGTTGTTGAGGCAAACTCACTGGGGTCTTTTAAGAGATTTCTGGATGAGTATATGGAAAAGAATAGGATAGGTGGTTATAGATAGGTCTGTGGATTGGTAGATGTGATCGGCGCAACTCGTGGGCCGAAGGGCCTGTTTGTGCTGTATTGTTCTATGTTACCCTTAATTCCCTTGTCTATCAGAAACCTATCTACCGGTGACTTAAATATATTCAGCGAGGTAGCCTCCACCACTTCAACAGGCAGAGAATTCCAGAGAATAACCATCCTTTGAGTGAAGAAGTTCCTCTTCAACTCCGATCTAAACTGCCCTCCGCTCATTTTGAGGCTGTGCCCTCTAGTTCTGCTATCCTTTCTAAGCTGGAAGAATCTCACTACCTCTACCCTATCCACCCCCTTCATTATCTTATATATCTCTATAAGATTCCCCCTCAGCCTTCTAAACTCCAACGAGTACAGACCCAGTCTATTCAATCTCTTTACAAACTAAAGCTTGCTCAAGGAGCTGGTTCTAAGGAGCAGCATAAAGCACCAGAGCGGGATAGAGAGGCAAACAGTGTGAACAAGATCCAAGCTGGTTGGTGAAATCAAAATCAAAATGTAGCTTTTCTTCAGCAAGATAGTTTAATGACTTTGTTGAGTCTCAGAGCATTTCTCCTTCCCAACTCGGTATTCCCACTGTCCCTTTATTATTTGTATCCAAATGAAACAATGCCCTTTGCTAGTGTATCCTGCCAATATAATTAACATACCATTCACAGAGAGACTGAGAGAGAAAACTCCAGAGCTTGGAGTTCCGGCGATTGAAAACACAGCCATCACTGGTGGGGTGATTAAAACAGGGAACTGTCCACAAGCCAGAATTTGAGGAGCGCAGAGATCAGGGAGGCCATGGAAACGTTTCAAATCCAGGATGAGAACTTCCAACTCATTATGTGCTAGGAGTTAGTGTAGATCAGTGAACACAGGGTGATGGGGGAATGGGACTCAGTGAGGGGTAGCTGAGTTTCACAGAATGTGGTGGATCAGCTGGGGAATGTTGGGATTGTCAAGCCTGGGGTCTGAACCAGAAGGTTACCGATTCGCTTTGTCACTGGAATAAACAGCACAGACTCACCAGGTTTCCCACTTACTCAGCACGTAGGGTTTTTAAACAGACAGGAAAGAGTTAAATATGGGAAATACCTACGGGAGAGCATCCAATACCTTTGCAGCCTCCACCATTCTCGCTGTGGAATCGGCCAGAAGTTTGGCAGCGGCAAGCAGCTTCTTCGAGTTATCCACATCACTCTCCGCCTCTGCGTCTGATCTCATGGCGTTCACCAAATCTGAGGTGGCCTGGGCCAGGACTCGAGCCTGTCGTACCATCTCTCCTGTGGGTCACAGACGGCAAGTCACTCACTCAACCCTTCCCCAAACCAATCAAACCCGCGGAGCTCACCATGTGGACAACCCGTCTGTTAACCACACCCCCCCTCCCCCCCATGGCTGCTGACAAGCTGCTAAAAACACCTTGACCCTTTGTTCAACACCACCCAATGACTCAGCTACCCCCTCCTGGATTCACGCTGCCTTCCAATCTGGACGCTGAATCCAAGATATTCCCACAGAAAGGACCCCAAGAGGATTCCGAATTATCCTCTTGTGGCCATCCACAGCCATCTTTGACATGGGGTTTCTCCCACTTTACCAAACTTTAATAGTTACAGCAGGACATGGAATCTTCCCCATCAGTTTGAGATAGCGCACTGTCCTGGAGAGAGGTCAGCCAAGTGATACCACATCGAAAGCAACCAGATTATTCTAACTGAACTTTCCCACCTCCATTTATAGAGGGGTGGGGAGGGGTGGAGGATTGGGACAGTGGTTAAAATGATGAATACTTCCCAATCTTCAGTGACCCTTTATTTTAAGAAAAACTTCTCAGGATCTCAATTGCTCTCTTTGTTTCTCTGCCCTGACTATTGTCAGTTTATATTGAAGTAGATAGGGAGGATGTGCTAGATATTCTTGAGGGTTTGAAGTTGGATAAGTCCCCTGGGCCGGACGGGATTTACCCTAGGATTCTCTGGGAGGCAAGAGAGGAGATTGCAGAGCCTCTGGCTCTGATCTTCAGGTCGTCGTTGGTTATGGATGTGGTTCCAGAGGACTGGAGGATAGCGAATGTGGTCCCGTTGTTCAAGAAGGGGAAGAGAGACCTTCCAGGGAATTATAGGCCAGTGAGTCTTACTTCTGTTGTGGGCAAAGTATTGGAGAGAATTATTAGGGATAGGATTTATAGTTATTTAGAGAGAAATGAATTGATTGGGGATAGTCAGCATGGTTTTTGAAGGGTAGGTCGTGCCTTACTAACCTCATTGAGTTTTTTGAAAAAGTGACCAAAGAGGTGGATGGGGGTAAGGCGGTTGATGTGGTATATATGGACTTTAGTAAGGCGTTTGATAAGGTGGCCCATGGAAGACTTCTGCAGAAAATGCAGATGTATGGGATAGAGGTGATTTAGCTAATGGATTAGGAATTGGCTAGCAGATAGAAGACAGAGGGTGGTGGTTGATGGGAGATATTCATCGTGGAGTTCGGTGACAAGTGGTGTACCTCAGGGTCTGTTTGATGGTGGCGTTGGTGGCGTTTAAGAGGTTAGTTGATAAGTATATGGAAGAGAAGGGAATGGTTTAGTTTGGAAGGGCATTGCTTTTTATATTGGTCGGCGCAACATTGAAGGCCGAAGGGCCTGTTCTGTGCTGTAATGTTCTATGTTCTATATTTCAGGATTCCACCATCTGCAGCATTTATTGATAGGATTGAGACTGAATCGATAAAAACTCTCGCTTCACTTGGGAGGCACGTTGGCACAGTGGGTTAGCACGGTTGCCTCATCGGACCCAGGGATCCGGGTTCGATTCCCGTTTCAGGTCACTGTCTGTGTGGAGTTTGCACATTCTCCCCGTGTCTGTGAGGGTTTCCCCCAGGTGCTCTGATTTCCTCCCACAGCCCAAAGATGTGCTGATTAGGCGCATTTGCCGTACTAAATTGCCCCTCCCAGGATGCACAGGTTAGATGGATTAGCGGGGTAAATATCTGGGGTCACAGCAAAAGGGTCTTCATTAATCGAGGGATTGATTTTAGGAGTCAGGAGGTAATGCTGCAACTTTATAAGACTCTTGTCAGACCCCACTTGGAGTACTGTGCGCAGTTCTGGTCGCCTCTCTACAGGAAGGATGTGGAAGCTATTGAGAGGGTGCAGAGGAGATTTACAGGATGTTGCCTGGATTGAGGGGCATGCCTTATGAGGATACGTTGAGGGAGCTAGGTCTCTTTTCTCTGGAGAGATGAAGGTTGAGAGGCGACCTGATAGAGGTTTATAAAATGTTGAGAGGAATAGATAGGGTAGATTCTCAGAGGCTATTTCCCAGGGCTGAAATGGTCACTAATGAGAGGACACAGGTTTAAGGTGCTGGGGAGCAAGTACAGAGGAGATGTTAAGGATAAGTTTTTCACTCAGAGGGTGGTGAGTGAATGGAATCAGCTGCTGTTGGTGTTGGTGGAGGCAAATTCGATAGGGTCTTTTAACAGACTTCTGGATGAGTACATGGGACTTAATAGGGTTGAAGATTATAGATAAACCTACTAGGTATCGATGTGATCAGTGCAACTTGTGGGCGGAAGGGCCTGTTTGTGCTGTAGTTTCTCTATGTTCTATGAGGTGGGATTATCATTGGTGCAGATTCAATGGACCAAATGTCTCTTTCTGTACTTGTAGGGATTCTATGATGATCTATGATTGTATGAAAGCTCGATAAGTTACATCACAAACTCAGTCCTGAGCGACAGGTACAAACTGGTGAAAAGCTGAGCCTTTCTCAGATCTCCAATGGAACCCGCAACCAGACCCACCCATCAATGTTTGAGGGTTCCTTCTCCAAAAAGTTTGAAAATCACCTGAACGTTCTTGCTCAGATCTCTTTCTCGGACACTGCGGATGCTTCTGGAAGCTGCTCCCACGTACCTGCATCACCCATTGAGCTGAAGATGCTCTCAGTAACAGTCATGATGGTGTCGGTGGCCTGGTCGTAGCGTCCGATGGGCTCCCCACGGCTGGCATACTGACGCACGTGCTGGAGGAGGTCGTTGAGGGCTTGGCTGACCACGCTGGCCGCGGCACTGACCTGCTTCAGCAGCTCACTGTCATCCGTGGCTGCCTGGCAAGCTTTGACACAACCCTCCACCGAGCGGTCTACCAGCTTCCCCGCCTCGACCAGCTGCTCCTGGCACACCGGGGAACTGATGGTTGGACTGACCACCTGCATCAAACCACATGAGATGTCCATCAGACAGGAGCATCAGAGGAACATCAAAGAAAACGGCTTTCAACGCGTCTCAAGTTACATCCAATGCAAGTTACCCAAATTCATCACATATCAGCCAATCTTACAACACAGAGCAGCTCATCCACTACATCCCACCTCTTGGGAAGAACCATCCCAATTAGTTTCACTAACATATTTGTTCCCATAGCTCTAAAAGTCTCCACCCTTCAATGAATTTATCTATCAGTAGCAGCAGGTGATGATGAATAATGTAGTATTTGAGAAACAGGTAGCATTGTGTCACATCAGTCACTCATGATCAGTTAGAACACAACGAAATAGACAACAAAGCTCCCTGTACTGTGACCCAACCTCCGAAGATTGCCTCAGCCCATACGAGGGAGCAATTCTTCCGAATCCACCATGAGCACCATTCCAGCCTGCCGATTAACACTGCCAATCTGGCCTGTTGCTCCAGGCTCTTAGCAAACAGTCCGAGATTTCCCCCAACCTGCCTGAGAAGGTGAGAGGGCATGGGATCCAAGGGGCTTTGGCCTCGTGGATCCAGAACTGGCTTGCCGGCAGAAGGCAGAGAGTAGTTGTGGATGGGTCTTGTTCTGCATGGAGGTCAGTAACCAGTGGAGTGCCCCAGGGATCTGTTCTGGGACCCCTGCTGTTTGTCATTTTCATAAATGACCTAGATGAGGAAGTGGAGGGAGGGGTTAGTAAGTTCGCCGACTTTACAAAGGTCGGTGGTGTTGTGGATGGTCTGAAGGGATGTCAAAAGTTGCAGCGGGACATAGACAGGATGCAAGACTGGGCGAGAAGTGGCAGATGGACTTCAACGCAGATAAATGTGTAGTGGTCCATTTTGGCAGGAATAATGGGATGAAGGAGTACAATATAAGGAGTAGGAGTCTTAGCTGTGTTGTAGAGCAGAAGGATCTCGGGGTCCGGGTCCATAGGACTCTTAAATCGGCCTCGCAGGTGGAGGAAGTGGTCAAGAAGGCGTACGGTGTACTGGCCTTCATTAATCGAGGAATAGAGTTTAGGAGTCAGGAGGTAATGATGCAGCTCTATAAGACTCTTGTCAGACCCCAGTTGGAGTATCGTGCGCAGTTCTGGTTGCCTCATTATAGGAAGGATGTAGAGGCTATTGAGAGAGTTCAGAGGAGATTTACAAGGATGCTGCCTGGATTGGGAGGCAGGCCTTATGAAGATAGGTTGAGGGAGCTGGGACTCTTCTCACTGGAGAGACGTAGGTTGAGAGGCGACCTGATAGAGGTTTATAAAATGTTGAGAGGAATAGATAGGGTGGACTCTCAGAGACTATTTCCCCGAGCTGAAATGGTCACTACGAGAGGACACAGATTTAAGGTGCAGGGAAGCAAATACAAAGGAGATGTCAGGGGTAGGTTTTTCACTCAGAGGGTGGTGAGTGAATGGAACCGACTGCCGTCGGAGGTTGTTGAGGCAAACTCACTGGGGTCTTTTAAGAGACTTCTGGATGAGTATATGGAAAAGAATAGGATAGGGGGTTATAGATAGGTCTGTGGATTGGTAGATGTGATCGGCGCAACTCGTGGGCCGAAGGGCCTGTTTGTGCTGTTCTATGTTCTATGTTCATCCATTCCAATTGGCCTGAGCTTCGACAGAAAAAAAGCCAACAACAATAACACACATTCGTGGCCCTGAGCAATCGCAACTGGAGCAAAATCGGACCCAATGGCTGATGCAGTGTTCCTGTGGAATCAGTGCCGCGTTCTCGGATCATCCCTCCTCCGGTTCCTGCCCTCCACTCACCTTGGCACAGGCAACCAGCTGGGACGTGGAGAGGGCACACTGCGTGGCTGCAGCTATCACTCGGTTTTGCAGGACCGTATCTTCAGCCACCTGTGCGACGTTCTTTGCCTTGAGAACCAACATGGCGGCAGCGTTTGCCACGGCCTTGGCCAAACTCATTAGCACGTCCTGTCAGAGAGAGAGAGAGAGGCAATGAGATGGTGGCTCAGTATTACCGAAAGGAATTCATCCGCGGCACGGTATTACTGACCCGTCCACTGGGGCTCAGTATTACTGACCCGTCCACTAGGGCTCAGTATTACTGACCCGTCCACTGGGGCTCAGTATTACTGACCCGTCCACTGGGGCTCAGTGTTACTGACCCGTCCACTGGGGCTCAGTGTTACTGACCCGTCCACTGGGGCTCAGTGTTACTGACCGTCCACTGGGGCTCAGTGTTACTGACCCGTCCACTGGGGCTCAGTATTACTGACCGTCCACTGGGGCTCAGTATTACTGACCGTCCACTGGGGCTCAGTATTACTGACCGTCCACTGGGGCTAGTGTTACTGACGTCCACTGGGCTCAGTGTTACTGACCGTCCACTGGGGCTCAGTATTACTGACCGTCCACTGGGGCTCAGTATTACTGACCGTCCACTGGGGCTCAGTATTACTGACCGTCCACTGGGGCTCAGTGTTACTGACCCGTCCACTGGGGCTCAGTATTACTGACCGTCCACTGGGGCTCAGTATTACTGACTGTACACTGGGGCTCAGTATTACTGACTGTCCACTGGGGCTCAGTGTCACTGATGAGAGTTCACCCCAATACAGGGATAGGCTGGCTTCAATTTGTTTTTCCGTCTTATCTCGCCTGACACGTTCAAACAAACCAGCCTCCCATCCATTGACTCTGTCTACACTTCCTACAGTCTCGGTAAAGTAGCCAGTGTAATCAAGGACCCCGTACATGCCGGATATATTTCTGTTCCACATTCTTCTGCCATGAAAAAGTTTCAAAGTCTGAGGTCACATACCAACCAACTCAAGAACAGCTTCTTTCCTGCTGCCATCAGACTTTTGAATGGACTGACCTCGCATTAAGCTGATCTTTCTCTACACCCCTCGCTGTGTGTAACAATACATTCTGCACCCTCTCCTTTCCTACTCTATGAGTGGTTTGTTTTGTCTGTACAGCGCGCAGAAACAATACTTTTCACTGTTTACAAATACATGTGACAATAATAAATCAAATCAAAATGAAAAGATAAATACTGGCTGTCTGTACGAAGGAGTTAATGCAGATATAAAATGGTTTAATTTTCAACTCAGGAATTAATGACTGTATCATAAACCACAACCAATTACTGGTTAACAATATTCTAGCATCAACACTCACTAATTGCTGATTCCTAGTCAACAACACTGAGCACTAACAATACTTTGTACTTAATTAGTGTCTTTAGCATAATAATAAAGTGCCTCACAGGAGGTTAGAGAGCAGAATTTGGCACTGAGATTTGGAGGGGTCTTGATCTTGCCTGTGACCCCCTCGTCCTGTGTGACCACAGGCAGAAAAGCCTCCCCACAGTGGGACAGCCAAAGTAAGCCAGCACTGACCCCCGAGACCACATCTTACTGTGAACTTTTAAAAATTTCCTTTGTGGTTTTGCTCTTTGGTTACGATGCTCCTTTAACACAGGGTTATCCACTTTTATTAACTGACTCAATATCTTTTAATTTATCCCCTTTATTTCTTTTAACTCAAGAATAGATATAGAAGCAGAAAGGCCATGTTTACTTTATACCTGGCCCATTCACCCATTACCCTGACTGGCTCACAGTTAAAGCAGTGCCTCTGTCTTAAAATCCTTGTCCTTACCAGGATGTTGCCTGGTCTGTACTGTGGGGATTCAATGATTCTCTGCTACGAGATGGCCATCCCTGACTGGGCCAGCATTTACTGCCCGTCCCTAATTAACCCTGGGAGGGCAGTTGGGAATCAACCACATTGCTGTGACTCTGGAGTCACATGTAGGCCAGACTGAGTAAGGACGGCAGATTTCCTTCCCTAAAGGACATTATTGAACCAGGATATTTACCAGGATGGTGCCTGGCCTGGAGGATATTAGCTACAAAGAGAGGTAACTAACAGGCTAATTATGTGGAGTTACTGGGATAGGGCCTGGTTGGGATTGTTGAGATGCAGGCACGAGGGGCCGAATGTCCTCCTTCCGCACTGCGGGAATTCGATGATTCTTCGCCATGATGTGGGTGTCCCTGGTTGGCCACCATTTATTGCCCATCTCTTGCTGCACGAGGGCAGTTGAGAATCAACCACATTGCTGTGGCTCTGGAGTCACATGGAGGCCAGACCGGGCAGATTTCCTTCCCTAAAGGACACCAAAGGTTTTTCCAACAATCGACAATGGTTTCACGGCAGATTGTTAATTCCAGAAACTTTTTATTGAATTCAAATTCCACCATTCGCCATGGCGGGATTTGAACCTGGGTATCCAGAACATTAGCTGAGTTTCTGAATTAATATTCTAGCGATAACACCATTAGGTCTTCACCTTCTCAGGGGAGGGACACTGGTATCTGAGATGCTGCTGGAGGAGATTTAACGGATGGGGAGATAGCGAGGATGGAGGAATTTGGAAGTAAGGACAAAGGTTTTAAGACAGAGGCACTGCTTTAACTGTGGGCCAGTCACGGGTGATGGGTGAATGTGTAAATTAGTGTGACCTTTAGCCAGGGTAGAACATGGGAAGCTGCCCCAGGAGTCGGATGGAATTCATGGGTTTGGAACTAAGAAAAGGCCAGATGAAGATTCCAGCTGAGGCAGGAGGAGAGCAGGGTGAGGTTAGGGAGAGAAGGATGAGGTTACAGAGGGAGGGGGAGAGCAGGGTGAGTTCGGGAGGCAGGGGGAGAGCAGGTGAGGTTACAGAGGCAGGAGAGCAGGGTGAGGTTAGGGAGGCAGAGGGAGAGCAGGGTGAGGTTACAGAGGGAAGGTGAGGTTACAGACGGAGGGGGAGAGCAGGGTGAGGTGAAGGAGGTAGAAGTTGGCAGTCTTAGCAAGATGTGGAATTTTAACGATTGCTAAATCATAACACTGAGCAATATTGCTACTGTGTCCTAAATTTCAGCATTAATATTCCCGCACTAATGGGTTATTTTATTAACATTCTCATAATAACGGCAATCCCTCAAACTCCTCAATGTGGGATTTAAACTAATGATTGGAAGATTTGGTCCAATGTGAAATTTGGAGTATGAAGCAATCTGATACCAGAGAGAGACAGAACAATCTCAAAACTTTTCAAAAAACTAACATGTTTTGGTGGATATGATCCTGCTCAGGGTAGGCAGAAATACTCAGACAATATTCCCTCATCCCCACCTCCTTCTCCTACCTGAAACCGTTCATCCATTTCGCTCTCTCCAATGTGCCGCAGGAGGTCCCCGCTGGCCTGCCCAATGCTTCCAGCCGCAGTGAGCACCGTCTGCCGTGTCTGTGGGCAAAACATACACACACCCGCTTTAAAAAAAATCTACCTGGCTCAGCGTTAGCCCGCGATGCACTGGGAAGCTCCCTGTCGTAGGAATAGCACAATAACTCCCCATACCCTGCTCTGGAGAGTTTGCACCCACTGTGCAGTGACTGAGTCACACAACACAGCCGCTGTGGTGGAGGCGGACACACTGGGATCGTTTAAGATTTATCCGGAAATTCACATGAGCAGAATGGGAATGGAGGGATACAGAAGAATGGTCTGGTTGGACTAATGAGCGGGGCAGGTTTGGAGGGCCGAAGGGCCTGTTTCCTGAGCTGTTTGTTCTTTTGTTCATTTTACATGGCAGGAGGAGATTGAATCAGAACCTTCAAAAGGGAAATTGGATGAAAATTTGGACAGGAGCGATGGGCCATATAGAACAGATTTCACTTTCAATCAGACAGTGCACACACAATGGGCAAAAGATTCCATTCCACTCTCCCAACTTTTGATGTCAGTCTCTGAACCTTTTGATTTCGAAGCAGGATGAATACACGTTCAACAAGAAACATTTCCTGCTGCTCTTCTCCCTGACCCCCCACAACACTGCCAACACCGCCCTCACCCCACGCCACCAACCACCTCCCCGCAACTCCCACCACCCTTCCCCCCTCCCTACCCCACCCACCTTTCCCCCTCCCACCAACCATCCCCCCCCACCCCTCACCACCCTTCCCCCACACCACCCACCCCACCCCACTCCACCATCCTCCCTCCTCCCCTCCCCTTCCCTCCCCACCCCATCAATTCCCCAGCTCACCTCTCCTGAGGAAGGTTCGACTGCCTTCAGCAGATCAGAGACGGCACCAGCCAGTGTTCTAGCAGCACGCAGGAGATCCTGTCCACTTCCGACATCATCATCCATCAGGGCAGCCAGCATCTTCACCCCCTTGGACATTTCCGTTAGGTTGGACGATATGGTGGTGATAGCACAGCCCACGGCAGTATAATCAGTGTCTGCAGGATCTCCTGGAGGGAACATCAACTTTTACACACCCATTCTCACATTCTGCTCACTAAAACATCTCCAACCAGACACCCCTCCTCCCTCCAAGGATCTCCTCCATACCAGCGCCATATCTATCTCCTCCCAGCCCCATAGAAAGAGGTTGGTCTGATACAGGGAGGGGATAGCTTGATTGGACATAGCTCGGCACAACATTGAGGGCTGAAGGGCCTATACTGTGCTGTAATAAAAAACAAAGAAAGCACAGCACAGGAAACAGGCTCTTCAGCCCTACAAGCTCGTGCTGCCCATTTTAACACACTGAGTGCCCCACTCAAGTCCCTCGTCAACGCTCCCATCCACCTCCACTGGAACTCCACAATAAAGGGGGTGGAAATTTAGGGAATTGTATGTGCGCCAGATTAATGGAGATCCAATTAAGGGACAATTTATTGACGCCAATCAGCCTAAAAAGTATGTTTTTGAGATGTGGAAGAAAATTGGAGTACCAGGAGAAAACCCACGCAAACTGGGGAGAATGTGCAAACATAGAACATAGAACATTACAGTGCAGTACAGGCCCTTCGGCCCTCGATGTTGCACCGGCCAGTGGACCCTCTAACCTAAACTATTCCAATATCATCCATATGCCTATCCACCGAACATTTGAATGCCCCCAAAGTAGGCGAGTCCACAACTGCTGCAGGCAGGGCATGCCACGCTCTCACCACCCTCTGTGTAAAGAACCTGCCTCTGACATCCGTCCTATAACTACCACCTCTTAATTTAAAGTTATGTCCCCTCGTGTTGGTCATCACCATCAGAGGAAAAAGGCTCTCACTATCCACCCTATCCAATCCCTTGATCATCTTATACGCCTCAATTAGGTCACCGCGTAACCTTCTTCTATCTAATGAAAATAACCTCAGGTCCCTCAGCCTTTCCTCATAAGGCCTTCCCACCATACCAGGCAACATCCTGGTAAACCTCCTCTGCACCCTTTCCAATGCTTCCACATCTTTCCTATAATGCGGCGACCAGAACTGTACGCAATACTCCAAGTGAGGCCGCACCAGAGTTTTGTACAGTTGTAACATAACCTCACGGCTCCTAAATTCAATCCCTTACCAATAAAAGCTAACACACCGTACGCCTTCTTAACAACTTTATCAACCTGGGTGCCAACTTTCAAAGAGCTATGTACTTGTACCCAAGATCCCTCTGCTCGACAACACTATTAAGGGTCCTTCCATTAGCCCTATATTTCATATGCCTGTTATTCCTACCAAGTGAATCACCTCACACTTATCCATATTGAATTCCATTTGCCACCTCACGGCCCAGCTCTGCAACCTATCTATGTCCCTCTGCAAACTGTAACATCCATCCTGGCTGTCTACAACTCCCCCCACTTAGGTATCGTCAGCAAATTTACTAATCCAACCCTCTACACCCTCATCTAGGTCATTTATAAAAATGACAACAGCAGTGGCCCCAAAACAGATCCTTGAGGTACACCACTTGTAACTGCACTCCAGGTTGAATATTTCCCATCAACCACCACCCTCTGTCTTCTATCAGCTAGCCAATTCCTAATCCAAACTGCTAAATCACCTTCAGTCCCATGCATCTGCACTTTCTGCAGTAGCCTATCACGGGGAACCTTATCAAACTCCCACAGACACTGATCCAAGCCGGAGATCCAACCCAGGTCCCTGTATCTGCACAGCAAACAGTGATGGTTACTGAGCTGTCGTGTTGCCCATCAGTTGGTCCAGTTTAAGCGTACACTAATGGACATGAAGCATTGGACAACTCTCGAACCAACATCCAAGAGCAGCCCTCGCACGAACCCTCACTCCCCATGTGTATGCCCCTTGTTGTTCTATGATTTCCCCTTTCCATTATCAGTGGGTACATGCACAGTACTGCACAGACCCTGTCTCCACCCCCAAACCCAAGAACCTGTAACTTTATGTTTACACATCCCTAAATTTCTACAGCAGTTAGATAACCACCATTGAACATCAATACAAAGCCTTGGAAATGAGGCTGCTGGTCTCCAACTAACCCAAGCAGCATCCTGCACGGCTCAGGATGGAGACACTGGAGCTAACAGTCAACTGGTTTGGAAGATCCGGATTTTGTCCTCATAAAACTTCCCTCACTCACCAGCCGTGAGATTGACGACGGAAGCAGTCCCCGCGGTGATCGCATCCACCTGTGAATGAATCTCGTGCTTCGACTCATCCACCTTGTTCCGGACCCAGACCTTGGACGCCTGAGGGAAAGAGAAAGGATCAGCAATTGTCAGAAAGCAAACTGTTCCCTTCCCTACAGTGTGTATCCCAGAGATCGTTAGCAAAACATTCACCACTCCAACCCATTCTCAAGTATATCGAGTCAAGCCCCCTGGACAATAACTGGATTATCTCTTTCCCATCGGATGTGCCTCCTGATCACAGGTTTCTCACTCGTTCTTTCTCCTGGAATATTTTCCAAGCTTTCAACGTGACAAACACACCTTTACATCCCATCCAACATGCCTGGGAATATCCACTTCCAATTACATCCTATCCAATACTCCTGGTAATGTTGATTTTCCAGTTATCCAGTGCAATTATCGACATCTTTTGAATGAGAACATAGAACATAGAACATTACAGCACAGAACAGGCCCTTCGCCCTTCAATGTTGCGCCGACCAATATAAAAAGCAATGCCCCTCCAAACTAAACCATTCCCTTCTCTTCCATATACTTATCAACTAACCTCTTAAACGCCACCAAACTTGGCGCTTCTACAACTGCTGCAGGCAGGGTATTCCACTCCCGAACCACCCTTTGGGTAAAGAACCTACCTCTGATATCCGTCCTATAACTATCACCCCTTAATTTAAAGCTGTGTCCCCCTCGTGCTAGCTTTCTCCATCCTAGGAAAAAGGCTATCACTGTCCACCCTATCTAAACCTCTAATCATCTTATATGTTGCAATAAGGTCTCCTCTTAGCCGCCTCCTTTCTAACGAAAACAACCTCAAATCCCTCAGCCTCTCTTCATAAGACCTGCCCTCCATATCAGGCAACATCCTGGTAAACCTCCTCTGTACCCTCTCCAATGCCTCCACATCTTTCTTATAATGCGGGACCAGAACTGCACACAATACTCCAAGTGCGGCCGCACTAGAGTTTTGTACAGTTGCAACATGACGTTGCGGCTCCGAAACTCAATCCCCCTACCAATAAAAGCTAAGACTCCATATGCCTTCTTAACAACCTTCTCGACTTGACTGCCTACTTTCAGGGATCTATGCACATAAACACCAAGATCCCTCTGTTCATCAACACTATTAAGAATCCTACCATTAGCCCTATACTCTACACATTTGTTATTCCTGCCAAAGTGAATTACCTCACACTTTTCCACATTAAACTCCATTTGCCACTTCTTGGCCCAGCTCTGCAACTTGTCCAAGTCCCTCTGCAAACTATAACACCCCTCTTCACTGTCTACCACTCCACCGACTTTAGTGTCATCAGAAGGTAAAACAGAACCGATATAGTCACCCTGCATTGATAAGTCTGGTACCTCCTTTTCCAGGACTTGTGAAGCAAGTCCCATTCTCAAACCTCACTGACTGAATTACTTGGAATTATTTGTAAGTCTTTTCATTCGTTTACAGGATGTGGGCGTCGCTGGCATTTATTGCCCATCCCTAATTGCCCCTTGAGATGGCAATGAGTTACCTTCTTAGAACCATACTACCACAGAAATGTTACCGCACAGAAGGAGGGCTATTTGGCCCATCTTGACAATGCCAGCCCAAGGATACCCAAATGCCCCTTATAATCTCACATTCCTGCACCCGGTCACCCTGTAGCTTTATAGCACTTACGACACAGATCCAGGTACTATTTTTAAACAGAGTTTAGGGTCTCTGCCTCTACAACCAACTTGGGCAGTGAATTCCAGACACCTAGCACCCTCTGCATAAAAAATTTCTTCCTCATGTCCCCTCTACATCTATGATAACTTATCTTGAAACTATGTTCCTGGTTCTAGAACTCTCCACCAAGGGGAACAATTTTATCCTGTCCACTCTATCTCTTCCCCTCATAATTTTGTACACCTCTATTAAGACACCTTTCTTTATTCCAAGGAAAATAACACCAATCTATTGAATCTCTCCTCATTGATACACCTTTAGCTTTGGTAACAGTCTGTAAACCTCCTCTGCACTCTCTCCAGAGCAATTCTGTCCTTTCTGTAATATGCTGACCAGGACTGTACACAACACTCCAGCTGTGATCTCACCAGTGTTTTATACAATTCCAACATTATATTTTTGTTTTTATATTCTATATCTTTGCCAGTGAAGGAGAGCATTCCATTTGCATTCTGTACAAGCTTGTCTATAAAACCGCTGTTTTTAGGAACCTGTGTAGTGGTACAGCAGATCTCTCACTTCATCTACCTCTCTTCATGTATTCCCATTTATTGTGTATTTTGTACAATAGCTTGACCTTCCTAAATGCCTCACCTCACACTTATCTGTATTAAAATCCATTTACCACTTCCCTTCCCGCTTCACCAACCCATCAATATCATTTTGGAGATTTCAATGTGTGTATGTGTTAGTGTGTGTGAGTATGTGTATGTGTAAATATGTGTGTATGTGTGATTGTGTGTGTGTGTGTGTGTGTATATATGTGTGTGTATATATGTGTGTGTGTGTGTATGTGTAAATATGTGTATATGTGTGTGTGTGTGTGTGTAAATATGTGTGTATGTGTGAGTGTGTGATTATGTGTGTGCATGTATATGTGTGTGTGTATATATGTGTATGTGTGTATGTGTAAATATGTGTGTATGTGTGAGTGTTTGATTATGTGTGTGCGTGTATGTGTGTGTGCGGGTGCAGAAATGTGGGATTATAAGGTTCAGTTGGGTATCCTTGGGCTGGCATTGTCAAGATGGGCCAAATAGCCCTCCTTCTGTGCTGTAATATATCTGTGGTAATATGGTTCTAAGAAGGTAACTCACCACCATCTTAAGGGGCAATTAGGGATGGGCAATAATGCCAGCTACCTACAACTTGGATAATCTTTGTGTCATCTATAAGAAATGTGTGTCATTTGGAGAGAGGTTTTCAAGTTTTTCCTCCACCCATTACCAATGGATTTCCATTCCTTATTTTTATTTGTTTGCGGGATATAGATGTCACTGGCTGGCCATCATTTATTGATGTAGAGATGTTGCCGGTGTTGGACTGGGGTAAACACAGTAAGAAGTCTCACAACACCAGGTTAAGGTCCAACAGGTTTATCTGACAGTAAACCCACAAGCTTTTGGAAACGGTGTTCCTTTGTCAGGTGAAATCTTTCTTTGATCAGAACCATTCACACACCTGATGAAGGAACACTGTTTCCGAAAGCTTGTGAGATTACTATCCAATAAACGGGTTGGATTCTAATCTGGTGTTGTGAGACTTCTTATTACATCATTTATTGCCCATCCCTAATTTTAAGAGTCAGCCACATTGCTGTGGCTCTGGAGTCACATGTAGACCAGACTGGGTAAGGATGGCAGATTTCCTTCCCTAAGGGGCATCAGTGAACCAGATGGCTTTCATGGTCATCAGTAGATTCTTAATTCCACATTATTACTGGATTTAAATTTCACCATCTGCTGTGTTGGGATTGGAATCTGGGTCCCCACAGCATTCCCCTGGGTCTCTGGACCTCTAGTCCATTGACAATGCCATCTGCCCTAGTGTTGGTGACCACTGTGATCTCTTTATGGATACCAACAAGTCAGAATTCCCATTGAAACCCATGGCTTTGTAAAGAAGCTAGGTGATATGCAAAATCAGTCCTCCCCCCACCGCTGTAAAACCGCTGGTAATGTACAAATGCAATTGAACAGAGAGGGAAAAAAAATCACTGAACAGAAACTTAGACCCAACACGTTGCTAAAATGAAAAGTTGAGAGAACAATGAACGTTTTAATCAAGGTGTGAGGTGGAAAAACCTCAGCAGCTATCAAACTCACCATGTCTTGGCCCAGAGGGGGTAAATTATCAATCTCAGTGAGATCAGACTGGGCTTGTTGAACCGCCTGCATACTGGAGTTAATGGTTCCCATTAATGCTTGCTGTGCTGATGTCTGTTACGCAGAGCAAATTAGCAAAGCAGGTTAGAATAACGCAACATATTTCTTTCAAAACTAAAAGACGTGTATTAATCAACTTAAATCTGTGCATGAATCAATGGTGAAAGCATTAAAATATCAACACTCTTGAATTAAACAAAAGAATGATAAAAAGAGACTGAATCTGAAAGCAAATTAAAGAGTTTTAAAGAAATTGGTGCAATATTTTGGCGTTAATAATTTGATGCCAAATATGACTCAGTAGAAACTGTGAAGTAAATCCATACAGGTGGAAAATGTTGAATATTGGGCACTCGTTTGGAAATGTAATTCTGACTCCTACCAGTGGGGGCATGTGGCCCCGGTGCATCTGCCCACTCAGGATCTGCTGCTGTGGAGCTGGCATTGTGCCCGTGTTAAAGCTCTCCGGCCCACCCGCGCCTGGCCTCATCACAGCTGGCAATGCCACCGACGCGTGCTCCATCTTCCCGGTCTTATTAAATTGCTGCTGCAAGATGGTGGATCTGTGGGGGCAGGGCAGAGGAGCAGAGCTGTTCAACAAGACTCACACTGCGGGGGGACACCTGAACCAGCGTCAGAAGAAAAAGCCCTTCATTTACATAGCGCCTCTCGCCGGCTTCCCAAAACATTTCACAGCCAATGGCGTACTGTGAAGCGGCCAATTAGCACGCTCCCACAAACCAGATGTTGACCGAGAGATTAATGTTGATCAATATTAACAGCTTACCAGCACCTTCTCAAGGGCAACTAGAGTCATACAGTGCAGAAGAGATCCTCTGCCCATCGAGTGTGCACCTACACGCAAGACACCCACAACCTCCCACCTAATCCCACCTCCCAGCACTTTGGCCCATGGCCATGGGGAATGGGTAATAAATATCCACATCCCATGAAAGAAAATAAAGCAAACATGGACATTGGTGATAATATCCTGCTTTCCTTTGGAATAGTGCCACTGGATCCCCAGCAGAGAAGGAAGAGAGAATCTCGGTTTGACCTCTCTCTCTTCAGAAAGACGCCACTCTCCTTCTGCACTGCTTTGGGCTATCAGCTCAGAGCGAAACTCAAACCCACAACTTCAGCCTCGGAGACGAGATAGCGACTGACTGAGCCTCAGCTGACACCTTTCGCTGGCGGGAACCGGGAGGTTTGGAACTAAAGATGCACAAAGAACGGTTTACGGCAGCTTTAACACGGATGGGTAGCTCAGATTTCAGTGCATTCAGGACAGTGGTAGGTGGGATAAATCTACGTTTTGGTCAGGGGGAAGGTCTGGATAGTGCATGGTTTCAGCAAAGCAAACAGTTTAGAATCTTTACTTCTTTGGGGAAACAGATTCTTCCAACATTGTTGACTCTTCATCTCCTTCGAGTCCAAACCGATCCTTACTTTGCTTCTACAACGAAACCAAAGACAGTATGGATTAGAAACACAACAACCCCACAGAGACAGGACATCAGGTCTGTGCAGCTATCAGTCATGACATTATTCTTAAAATAATACTGGAAGTTGTCTCAGCCTCGTAGAATGTGGAGAATTATGATGTAAACTTGGTGTTGTCAGACTTCTAATTGTGTTCTCCTCATAGAACATAGAACATAGAACAATACAGCACAGAACAGGCCCTTCGGCCTTCGATGTTGTGCCGACCAAAATAAAAAGCAATGCCCCTCCAAACTAAACCATTCCCTTCTCTTCCATATACTTATCAATTAACCTCTTAAACGCCACCAAACTTGGCGCATCTACAACAGCTGCAGGCAGGGCATTCCACTCCCTAATCACTCTTTGAGTAAAGAACCTACCTCTGATATCCGTCCTATAACTCATACCCCTTAATTTAAAGCTGTGTCCCCTCGTGCTAGCTTTCTCCATCCTAGGAAAAAGGCTATCACTGTCCACCCTATCTAAACCTCTAATCATCTTATATGCTTCAATAAGATCCCCTCTTAGCCGCCTCCTTTCTAACGAAAACAACCTCAAATCCTTCAACCTCTCTTCATAAGACCTGCCCTCCATACCAGGCAACATCCTGGTAAACCTCCTCTGTACCCTCTCCAATGCCTCCACATCTTTCTTATAATGCGGGGACCAGAACTGCACACAATACTCCAAGTGCGGCCGCACTAGAGTTTTGTACAGTTGCAACATGATGCTGCGGCTCCTAAATTCAATCCCCCTACCAATAAAAGCTAAGACTCCATATGCCTTCTTAACAACTTTATCCACTTGACTGCCTACTTTCAGGGATCTATTGACACATACAGCAAGATCCTTCTGTTCCTCAACACTATTAAGAGCCCTACCATTAGCCCTATACTCTACACATTTATTGTTCCTGCCAAAGTGCATTACCTCACACTTTTCCACATTAAACTCCATTTGCCACCTCTCGGCCCAGCTCTGCAACTTGTCCAAGTCACTCTGTAAACTAAAACACCCCTCTTCACTATCTACCACACCACCAACTTTAGTATCATCTGCAAATTTACTGATCCATCCCTCAATACCCTCATCCAGATCATTTATAAAAATTACAAACAGCAGGGGCCCCAAAACAGACCCCTGAGGTACACCACTTGTCACCGAACTCCACGATGAATATCTCCCATCAACCACCACCCTCTGTCTTCTATCTGCTAGCCAATTCCTAACCAATTAGCTAAATCACCCTCTATCCCATACATCTGCATTTTCTGCAGAAGTCTTCCATGGGCCACCTTATCAAACGCCTTACTAAAGTCCATATATACCACATCAACTGCCTTACCCCCATCCACCTCTTTGGTCACTTTTTCAAAAAACTCAATAAGGTTAGTAAGGCACGACCTACCCTTCACAAAACCATGCTGACTATCCCCAATCAATTCATTTCTCTCTAAATAACTATAAATCCTATCCCTAATAATTCTCTCCAATACTTTGCCCACAACAGAAGTAAGACTCACTGGCCTATAATTCCCTGGAAGGTCTCTCTTCCCCTTCTTAAACAATGGGACCACATTCGCTATCCTCCAGTCCTCCGGAACCACACCCGTAACCAACGAGGACCTGAAGATCAGAGCCAGAGGCTCTGCAATCTCCTCTCTTGCCTCCCAGAGAATCCTAGGGTAAATCCCGTCCGGCCCAGGGGACTTATCCAACTTCACACCCTCGAGAATTTCTAACACATCCTCCCTATCTACTACAATACTTCCCAATTTGCAACCCTGTACCTCAGTGTTCTCCATAGCTACATTTCCAGCACTCTGCGTGAATACCGAAGAGAAATATTTATTCAGAGAATTACACAGAGCACAGAAGTATGACCCTTCAGCCCTACCGAACAATCTGAGGTCGTGTTTGGTTTGATCATGAACTAGTCCCAATCCTATAAACCAACCAAACCTCTCTACCAACTGACTCAGGAACAGCTTCTTCCCTGCCGCCACTCATGGACCTACCTCACATTATCTTTCTCACTGAAACATCTCCAATTACTGAAACTAGCCCAAGCAGCATCCTCCATGGCTCGGGATGGAGACACTGGAGTAACAGTCAACAGTTTGACAGTTATGACTGTGACACTACATTCTGCACTCTCTCCTCTCCTTCTCGATGAATGGTACCTTTTGTCTATACAGTGCGCAAGAAACAATACTGTCACTGCATCCCAATACATGTTACTGTAATAAATCAAATCAAAATTCAAAACCTGGAGGATATTGTGGTTGCCAAACTAAGCAGGCAATGGGTGAGGGATCATCTTCATAAACCTCCTCTGTGCTGCCTTCAATGATAATATATCTTTCCTCAAATAAAGGGACCAGAATTGTACACAGACCCACATCCAGGAGTAACAAGATCAGAAAGCGATCCCATTCTGCAATGTATTGAAAGAAGCTATTAGATCATCTTTTAAAATGAGACCCCAGGGCGTAATGTTGAGAAACAGATTCTCTCCGATCCACAATGTAGAGTTAGGTAATAAAAGCTCGAGGTGGTAGAGAGGGTTTCTCCAAAATTAACACCAACGTCGCACAGACACAGCCCACGCTCTCCAGGCGAGGTACACTCACACTCTGCCACCACATTGGTTTAAAGCAATTGTTAGACTGTGGAACTGAGCAATTGGAGAAAGCGGATTTATTCCCGTCCCCACCCCCGGCGAAGAATTGGAGCGGGCAAGAGCTGGACAATGGGAATGTCTAGTGACTTTGGTTGGGATTTTCCGGTCTCGCGCGAGTGAGGCTGTAAAATCCTGCCCGATGTCTCCAATCCAAAGACATTGCCAGAACTGTTCATTCCGGCAGGATTCACCGACAGTGTGCCTACACCAACAGTGGCCCTGCTGGAAGTGTTCCCCCACTGACAGCGCATCGCGCCTCCCCTCCCCACCCCTCATCCCCAACACCCCACCCTCCCACCGGCAGCCCCCCCACCCCCACCCCCTTCCCACCACCACACTGCACGTTCTCAGCAGCAGAGGATGCCTTCAATGGGAAACTCCGTAGACGAAAAGATCCCACCTCTGGCCAATGGTGAACCACCACACAGGCGGAATAGGTGGTAGGGTGCATGGTAACTCCCAGCTATGGTCCACAGTGAGGCAGCTGGATAGATAAAACTGACTACTGCGTAACGGCACAAATTAAGAACCACGTGACAAGCTGGAGCTGTGTGGGCAACGTCACCCAGTGGGTAACAGCTGGAAAGCGGTGGAAGGTGATGGGCCAGCCAACCACTGGAGAACGAGGCAGGGTATCCCAGCTTACCGAGATACCATCCGTGTGGACTTCAATCCAGCTGTTTAGGTGCTGGACCAGAGCAGGGAACTGATTGGAGAGCTTCCAAATACAGAGGTATGGAAAAACTGGGAGCAGATCTGAGAGACAACAAGAAAGCAGAGTGGGCTTGACATGGGAATGATAGCTCACAAGGGCAGAAAGTGAGGAAGTTATGGGGGGTGGGGGGGGGGGGGGGGGGGTTGGATAGGAGGGTGATTCAGAAAATGGAGGGTGGCACAGTGGTTAGCACTGCTGCCTCACAGTGCCAGGGACCCGGGTTTGATTCCAGCCATGGGTGACCATCTGGATGGAGTCTGTGCGTTTTCCCTGGTTGTGCGTGGGTTTCCTCTGGGTGCTCCGGTTTCTTCCCACACTTCAAAGATGTACGGGATAGGTGGATTGACCATGATAAACTACCCCTTAGTTTCAGGGGGATAGCAAGGTAAATACGTGGGGTTATGGAGATAGAACCTGGGTGGGATTGTAGTTGGATCAGGCTCAATGGGCTGAATGGGCTCTTTCCCCACTTCAATGATTCTATTCTATTTGATGAGAATGATGAATTTGGATTGGCAAAATGACATTTTTTCCTCCGATTTCCAACAGAATATTCAGTAAACTCACCTTTTTGAGGATAATGTCGATATAACCAGCAATTAGCTGGGAGATCTGCTCCCCCTCCGTGGTCTGAACCGAATAGTAGCTCTCCTGATATTCTCCAAAGTCCTGCAGGTAGAGGGAGAACCGGGTGAACATGCAATATTGGAAAGTATTTCAAAGAGTATCTACAACTCAAACTGTCCGTGTGTGCTCCCATTAAGCCCAGACATGGAGCTGGGCGCAGAATGAGGAGCAGCTCTTTTCTCCAAACCCAGACAACCACCTCCTATAGCCCCTACATCACACCAGGTCATGGAATGGGTAGATGTCCCTAAGTAACGGCCAGTCTAGCAAAAGCACATAAAGCATTCTGTTTGGCTTTTGCAAGTTGATGTGGATAAGGGCAATGTTAATATGCTGTGGTAGTGAAAATAATACACCAATCAAGGGGGAGACGATGGTCTAATGGTTGTTGTTGTTGGACCATTAATCCAGAAACTCAGCTAATGCTCTGGGAACGTGGGTTCAAATCCTGCCATGGTGGAATTTGAATTCAATACAAAAAAATCTGGGATTAAGAATCCATTGATGACCATGAAACCATTGCTGATTGTTGGAGAAATACTTTAGGGAAGGAAATCTGCCGTCCTTATCCGGTCTGGCCTACTCCAGAGCCACAGCAATGTGGTTGCCATCAACTGCCTTTGGGCAACTAGGGATGGACAATAAAATCTGGCCCAGCCAGCGAGGCCCATGTCCCACAAATCGTGTGGCCATTCTCAAAGCCAGGATTTGATAGCCCCTCCTGCGCACTGGGATATTCCCCCCCCGGCCAGTCAGAAAACCTGGACACAGGAGTTTCTCAACTTTCAAATTGATTAGAAATAGTCAGCATGGTTTTGTCAAGGGCAGGTCATGCCTTACGAGTCTAGTTGAGTTCTTCGAAAATGTGACTGAACACATTGACGAAGGAAGGGTGGTGGACGTAGTGTACGTGGACTTTAGTAAGGCGTTTGATAAGGTCCCACATGGAAGGCTTCTGGAGAAGGTGAGAGGGCATGGGATCCAAGGGGCTTTGGCCTCGTGGATCCAGAACTGGCTTGCCGGCAGAAGGCAGAGTGTGGTTGTGGATGGGTCTTGTTCTGCATGGAGGTCGGTAACCAGTGGAGTGCCCCAGGGATCTGTTCTGGGACCCCTGCTGTTTGTCATTTTCATAAATGACCTGGATGAGGAAATGGAGGGATGGGTTAGCAAGTTCGCCGACGATACAAAGATCGGTGGTGTTGTGGATGGTCTGGAGGGATGCCAAAAGTTGCAGCGGGACATAGACAGGATGCAAGACTGGGCGGAGAAGTGGCAGATGGACTTCAATGCAGATAAATGTGTAGTGGTCCATTTTGGCAGGAATAATGGGATGAAGGAGTACAATATAAGGGGTAGGAGTCTTAGCTGTGTTGTAGAGCAGAAGGATCTCGGGGTCCGGGTCCATAGGACTCTTAAATCGGCCTCGCAGGTGGAGGAAGTGGTCAAGAAGGTGTACGGTGTACTGGCCTTCATTAATCGAGGAATAGAGTTTAGGAGTCAGGAGGTAATGATGCAGCTCTATAAGACTCTTGTCAGACCCCAGTTGGAGTATTGTGCGCAGTTCTGGTCGCCTCATTATAGGAAGGATGTAGAGGCTATTGAGAGAGTTCAGAGGAGATTTACAAGGATGCTGCCTGGATTGGGAGGCAGGCCTTATGAAGATAGGTTGAGGGAGCTGGGACTCTTCTCACTGGAGAGACGTAGGTTGAGAGGCGACCTGATAGAGGTTTATAAAATGTTGAGAGGAATAGATAGGGTGGACTCTCAGAGACTATTTCCCCGAGCTGAAATGGTCACTACGAGAGGACACAGATTTAAGGTGCAGGGAAGCAAATACAAAGGAGATGTCAGGGGTAGGTTTTTCACTCAGAGGGTGGTGAGTGAATAGAACCGACTGCCGTTGGAGGTTGTTGAGGCAAACTCACTGGGGTCTTTTAAAAGACTTCTGGATGAGTATATGGGAAAGAATGGGATAGGGGGTTATAGATAGGTCTGTGGATTGGTAGATGTGATTGGCACAACTCGTGGGCCGAAGGGCCTGTTTGTGCTGTATTGTTCTATGTTCTATGTTCAACTTCTTTGTTCAAACAAATCAAGCAAAGGATCACAGATGACAAGACAACATTGAACTGCAGAAACATAGACTGTTTCTAACCCTTTCCAATCTCCTACCAGAGTGAAGCTCTTTGGAGAAGCTGCCCAGCGTTTCACAGTGGTGAGAGGCCATTCCTGCATCACCTCTTTCGTCTTTTCATCCACTCGCATAACTGAGTCCTTGGTAATTCCCAGAAGCCGGGGAACCAATTTGTTCTTCCCCTTCATTTTTTCCTGAGGAAGAAAACACCATTTATCAGGAACAGTTCCTTGAGAAAACCCCCCAGCACCAAAGTGCTTTCTGAATCTATCTCCAATCGATTTCCTTCCACTGCAGATTCAGTTTTTGATGTTTAGACTTTGGTCTAAATCTTCCAAATCTCTGGTCAGAACCCTTGCTCAGCCAATACAGGCCCATTTACCTCCCACCGATTCCTGGACAGTTCTCTGATGGAAGATCCTCGGGAAACTTGGAGGGAACGTAGAAACCAAAAGCAGGAGGAGGCCATTCAGCCCTTCAAGCTTGTTCTGGCTTCATTTTGACCACAGCTGGTCAAATTCAATATCCTGATCCCTGATGCTGGGGAGAACTTGTGCAGAATTCAATATATTGTGATAAATGTTCACTGACAAACTGGAAAACACTCGGTGCATTAAACAGCTTTACAGTGTGGCAGTGATCTAGGTGGGTGAGGTGAGGGAATAAGAGGGTATGAGGGGGCAACTAGGTAAGGCAATGGGGTCAGATCAGCTCAACTTATGTGCGAGAGGGGGGAATGCGGAAGATGGGGCTTAGGAGTCAGATTGAGGGGGAAGCTTGGGAGAGAGTCAGGAATGGGTCGGATAGTGGGGACTGGTTAGGGCGGGTTGGAGTGAGGGAAGTGTCGGGAGAAGGGAGGAGGAAACCTGAGCACATGAAGTGGAATCGGATGGAGGGGCTTAATCAGATTGGATCGGCTCGGGGGATGGGAGTTGGTGGGTGGTCTGGTCAGGTTGCAGATATGGGGAGTTAGAGGGCTCAGAGCCCGTTTTTAAGGGGTCAGGAGAGACTCAGGGCAGTCCGTATGTTGTAGTAATTCGAACAAATGCTAGTTCCCAGTCACTTGATGGTGCACCAGAGGAAAAGGTCAGTCCTGCAGCCTGGAGTCTTCACCTGGGGACTGATAATCGGGTAGAGTAACAGGTTTAAAAATCTCTGCAGACTGCTCCTCATCGGGAGAACCCTTGCTCAATCAATAAGGCAGCTCATTCCCTGTGGCCTTGTGATCCCTGACAGGAGTTAGACTGGGAATTTCCTGTGCAAGATTCCAGGACAGTAAATCAGGATTAACCTAACTCAGAGTTGGACACTTTCTCGGTGGGCCGAGGGAGTAGGAAACTGTCCATCGGCCGTTCAAACTCCTTGGACAATTCTCACAGAGGGCAGGGAATATCCGCGGGGGGGACAGGAGTTACGTTCGATCTCAGGCTCTCTGGAAACTGGAAGGTTTGGATCATGGTGCTGAAGAGAAACATACAGATTCTGAAATAAATAGCAGCAAAACTGTTAACTACAAATCTGATTTCAATAAACGCATATCAGACCCAGCTCAGGAGACTGAGTGACACGCAGTACATAGTTCGCAACAGTGCGATCAGACACTGCCAGTGGATAACGACAGTGCGATCAGACACTGCCAGTGGATAACGACAGTGCGATCAGACACTGCCAGTGGATAACGACAGTGCGATCAGACACTGCCAGTGGATAACGACAGTGCGATCAGACACTGCCAGTGGACAACGACAGTCGACAGACACCCAGTGGATAACGACAGTGCGATCAGACCTGCCACAACACCAGTGGATAACGACAGTGCGATCAACACCCAGTGGACAACGACAGTGCGATCAGACACATAGAACATAGAACATAACAGCGCAGAACAGGCCCTTCGGCCTTCGATGTTGCGCTGACCCATTATGAAAAAAAAAGCATGACCCTCAAAACTAAACCATTCCCTTCTCTTCCATATACTTATCAACTAAGCTCTTAAACGCCACCAAACTTGGCGCATCTACAACTGCAGCCGAGAGCATTCCATACCCTAACCACCCTCTGGGTAAAGAACCTACCTCTGATATCCGTCCTATAACTCATACCCCTTAATTTAAAGCTGTGTCCCCTCATGCCAGCTTTCTCCATCCTAGGAAAAAGGCTATCACTGTCCACCCTATCTAAACCTCTAATCATCTTATATGTTTCGATAAGGTCCCCTCTTAGCCGCCTCCTTTCTAACGAAAACAACCTCAAATCCCTCAGCCTCTCTTCATAAGACCTGCCCTCCATACCAGGCAACATCCTGGTAAACCTCCTCTGTACCCTCTCCAATGCCTCCACATCTTTCTTATAATGTGGGGACCAGAACTGCACACAATACTCCAAGTGCGGCCGCACTAGAGTTTTGTACAGTTGCAACATGACGTTGTGGCTCCGAAATTCAATCCCCCTACCAATAAAAGCTAAGACTCCGTATGCCTTCTTAACAACCTTATCGACTTGACTGCCTACTTTCAGGGATCTATGCACATATACACCAAGATCCCTCTGTTCATCAACACTATTAAGAATCCTACCATTAGCCCTATACTCTACACATTTAATATTCCTGCCAAAGTGCATTACCTCACACTTTTCCACATTAAACTCCATTTGCCACTCTCGGCCCAGCTCTGCAACTTGTCCAAGTCTCTCTGCAAACTATAACACCCCTCTTCACTATCTACCACTCCACCGACTTTGGTGTCATCTGCAAATTTACTAATCCATCCTTCAATACCCTCATCCAGATCGTTTATAAAAATTACAAACAGCAGGGGCCCCCCAAACCCTGCAGCAGTTGTAGATGCGCCAAGTTTGGTGGCGTTTAAGAGCTTAGTTGATAAGTATATGGAAGAGAAGGGAATGGTTTAGTTTGGAGGGGCTTGCTTTTTATATTGGTCGGCGCAACATCGAAGGCCGAAGGGCCTGTTCTGGCTGTAATGTTCTATGTTCTAAAACAGACCCCTGAGGTACAGCACTTGTAACCGAACTCCACGATGAATATCTCCCATCAACCACCACCCTCTGTCTTCTATCTGCTAGCCAATTCCTAATCCAATTAGCTAAATCACCCTCTATCCCATACATCTGCATTTTCTGCAGAAGCCTTCCATGGGCCACCTTATCGAACGCCTTACTAAAGTCCATATATACCACTGACACTGCCAGTGGACAACGGCAGTGCGATCAGACATTGACAGTGGATACGGACAATGTGATTTCTCTGTCAGCTCTGAGTGACCAAGTGGAGACACGGAAAGATGCAGGTTAGGGGGATTGGCCATTGTAAATGTGTGGCGTCTCGGGGAGAAAGCAGGACAGCCTGGGTCAGGTGCTTTTTTGGACAGTCAGTATAGGCTCGATGGGCCGGATGGCCTCTTCCTGCACTGCAGGCTTTCTATGGAGGCTTGTGAGGATGAGTAATGTGGGGAAAGGACAAACAGGATTGTTAGCAGTGAGGTTGGCTCAGCACAGATTGAAGGAAGTCCATCCCCCAGATATCCCTGACCATCAAGTTAAAGATTCAAATCAATGCCATGAAATCAGGCAGCTCAGTACAAGGGAAGGTCATGAATTAAACTGATATTTACTATTACTGTCACATGCTTGTTTTTGACCTGATAACTCAGAACTGGGCCCTGTTTAATATTTTCACCAAGATACTCAAACCAGACCTCACTGTCTGCAATGAGATTGTTTCTGAATTTGTATCCAATCACTGGCTAATCTTGGGAGATTCACAGCGGCTCTCCCTGATCCAGCTCCCAACAAGTCAATCACTCTACCCGACAAATTAATTAAAAAGCATCAAAGCGGGAACGATCGGCTCAAGTGTTGCTCGGTAAATCTCCACTCACACAAATACAATCCACCCCAATAATACAACCCACACCAATTCAGTGCCTGAAGGTAGGTAAAGTTTGGGACAGCGGGCAAACTGGGATAAGAGGAGAAATTCTTACCTTCACCAGAAAGAATGACACCCCATAGGTTCGGAGGGAACGAGCCAATTTAACATATTTAACTTTTGCTTCAATCTCAGTCATTTCCCCACAATTCTTGTGTTCCTAATGTAAGAAATCACAGGAGAGAAAAGTTATTTCCTTGTTTGAAGTGTTTTTTTTGTTCAATACCCATCTTCCTGTGGCTGTTTCTGGTCACTTTCTACCTCTCTCCGTTTGCTTCATAGACCCACAGAATTCCTGCAATGCAGAAGGAGGCCATTCAGCCCATCAGGCCTGCACCTACAACAATCCCACCCAGATCCTATCCCTGTATTTACCCTGCTAATCATTAAGGGGCAATTTAGCATGGCCAATCAACCTAACCCGCACATCTTTGGACTGTGAGAAGAAACGGGAGCACCTGGAGGAAACCCATGCAGACACAGGGAGAATGTACAAACTCCACACAGACAGCGACCCGAGCCGAGAATCGAACCCAGGTCCCTAGCAGAGTGAGGCAGCAGTGCTAACCACTGTGCCACCTTACCATCCTAACAAACTGAGTTTGATTTTACATAGAACAATACAGCACAGAACAGGCCCTTCGGCCTTCGATGTTGTGCCGACCAAAATAAAAAGCAATGCCCCTCCTAACTAAACCATTCCCTTCTCATCCATATACTTATCAACTAACCTCTTAAACGCCACCAATCTTGGCGCATCTACAACAGCTGCAGGCAGGGCATTCCACTCCCTAATCACTCTTTGAGTAAAGAACCTACCTCTGATATCCGTCCTATAACTCATACCCCTTAATTTAAAGCTGTGTCCCCTCGTGCTAGCTTTCTCCATCCTAGGAAAAAGGCTATCACTGTCCACCCTATCTAAACCTCTAATCATCTTATATGCTTCAATAAGATCCCCTCTTAGCCGCCTCCTTTCTAACGAAAACAACCTCAAATCCTTCAACCTCTCTTCATAGGACCTGCCCTCCATACCAGGCAACATCCTGGTAAACCTCCTCTGTACCCTCTCCAATGCCTCCACATCTTTCTTATAATGTGGCGACCAGAACTGCACACAATACTCCAAGTGCGGCCGCACTAGAGTTTTGTACAGCTGCAACATGATGCTGCGGCTCCTAAATTCAATCCCCCTACCAATAAAAGCTAAGACTCCATATGCCTTCTTAACAACTTTATCCACTTGACTGCCTACTTTCAGGGATCTATTGACACATACACCAAGATCCTTCTGTTCCTCAACACTATTAAGAGCCCTACCATTAGCCCTATACTCTACACATTTATTGTTCCTGCCAAAGTGCATTACCTCACACTTTTCCACATTAAACTCCATTTGCCACCTCTCGGCCCAGCTCTGCAACTTGTCCAAGTCACTCTGTAAACTAAAACACCCCTCTTCACTATCTACCACACCACCAACTTTAGTATCATCTGCAAATTTACTGATCCATCCCTCAATACCCTCATCCAGATCATTTATAAAAATTACAAACAGCAGGGGCCCCAAAACAGACCCCTGAGGCACACCACTCGTCACCGAACTCCACGATGAATATCTCCCATCAACCACCACCCTCTGTCTTCTATCTGCCAGCCAATTCCTAATCCAATTAGCTAAATCACCCTCTATTCCACACATCTGCATTTTCTGTAGAAGTCTTCCATGGGCCACCTTATCAAACGCCTTACTAAAGTCCATATATACTACATCAACCGCCTTACCCCCATCCACCTCTCTGGTCACTTTCTCAAAAAACTCAATGAGGTTAGTAAGGCATGACCTACCCTTCACGAAACCATGCTGACTATCCCCAATCAATTCATTTCTCTCTAAATAACTATAAATCCTATCCCTAATAATTCTCTCCAATACTTTGCCCACAACAGAAGTAAGACTCACTGGCCTATAATTCCCTGGAAGGTCTCTCTTCCCCTTCTTAAACAACGGGACCACATTCGCTATCCTCCAGTCCTCCGGAACCACACCCGTAACCAACGAGGACCTGAAGATCAGAGCCAGAGGCTCTGCAATCTCCTCTCTTGCCTCCCAGAGAATCCTAGGGTAAATCCCGTCCGGCCCAGGGGACTTATCCAACTTCAAACCTCGAGAATTTCTAACACATCCTCCCTATCTACTACAATACTCCCCAATTTGCAACCCTGTACCTCAGTGCTCTCCACAGCTACATTTCCAGCACTCTGCGTGAATACCGAAGAGAAATATTTATTCAGTGGAATTTAGGGGAATATTTTAGGGGAATATTAGGATAAGTGAGAGTCAAAGTGGGAGGTTTGAAGAGGAGGCCCTTACAGGGCAGAGAGGCTGGGAGGCAGAAGGTTTCGGGGGGACGGTGGCTCCACAGTTAATAGAGTCTTGACTGCTGAAGGAAGGGCTACCATTGGCATGGCTAATGGACACTTAACCCTGGCAATGTACAAGAGTAAGAAGTCTCACAACAACCGGTTAAAATCCAACAGTTTTATTTGTAGCAAACTGGCTGTTCCTTTGTCAGGTGGATGGGAGTTCTGACCTCAAACAGGGCATATAAAAAGACAAACTCAATTTACATGAATAATGACTGGAATGAGATTATTTACAACTCATCAAGTCTTAAAGGTACAGACAATGTGACGCCCCGTCTGTGATCAGAACTCCTGCTCATCTGACAAAGGAACAGCCGGTTCTGAAAGCTAGTGGCATTTGCTACAAATAAACCTGTTGGACTTTAACCTGGTGTTGTGAGACTTCTTACTGTGTTTACCCCAGTCCAACGCCAGCATCTTCACATCAATGTACAAGAGACCAGAGATTCAGAGGAGTACTCAGGTTTCTATGGGTTATACAATCGAGGGAGGTTAGAGAGGAGGGAAGCATGAATTTACTCACAGTATATGGGCTAGATCAACATTTATTGCACATCCCTAATTGCCCTTGAGAAGGTGGTGGTGAGCTGCCTCTTGAATCACTACAGTCTCTGAGGTGTAGGCACACTCACAGTTGGAGAGGGGAACTCCCGCAGTGGTGTTTCCAGATGCCTGCTGTCCTACTTGCTCATGGGTTTGGAAGGTGCTGTTGAAGGAGGCTTGGTGAGTTCCTGCAGTGCATCTTGTCGATGTTTCACATGGCTGCCACTGTGTTGTAAAGGAGGGGGTGAATGTTTGTGGATATGGTGCCAATCAGGTGGGGCTGTTTTGTCCTGGATGGTGCCGAGCTTCTTGAGCGTTGTTGGAGCTGCCTCCCTCTAGGCAAGTGGAGAGTATTCCATCACACTCCTGACTGTGCTTTGTAAATGGTGGACAGGGGAGTCAGGAGGGGAGTCACTGTCTTTATTACTGCTGAATGGGCTTTGACAAAGGAACCATTCCAGAGAGATCTTTTCCATGATATTGTGATTGGAAAGCTTGTGAGGCCTGAATAAATATTTCTTATATAATTTTGTTTATAACTGGGGTGGACAGAATTGGGGGTTTCACATGAGTGAATACAAATCAAGAGGTCTGAGACCTTTGATCTCTCAGCCGTATACTTGACATCTCTCAGTGGGACTAAGTTACTGTCTCCAAGATCCTAGAGTGTGCTCATTCCTGATGGAAAACACTCATTGCTAAATCAGTGATGGATCACAGTTGTTTATCACAGGATCTTCTGTCCAGTGAGCTGACCAGTGGGTCCTCCCCAGTGTCTGTTACAAGTGAGATGTGAAGCTGGTGGGCATTGACCCTGGGAGCAGTTCACTGACAGTCGTGACCTGTGTTTGGAGCAGCAATAGAGGCAGCCAGCCGGAAGGCCCCAGGGAAAAGGGTGGGATCAGAACAGGCACTATTTAACACAGAGTGGACAATCTTGTCGCAAGACATCATCTAATGAGAGGGGAAGACATTCACGATTCACAACTGTAACCACGGTATCGCTGGGTTAGGAGGCTTACACTTGTAATGTTTCACTCTGTAAATAAATTTACAGTGTGGGTAAAGACTCTTCTCCTGGGCTATCCTTGACCAGCTGACATTCCATATATCAACCTCAAATATTCTTTAAACTCTGCTTTATCCTGAATGTAGAACCTGAACTGGATAATGATTCTCTAACGTGTTTAGGCAGCTTCTGTACCTGGAAAATCTTCTTCTCTGCATTCCTCTGCTTAATGTACTCCTTTGGCAAAAACTCCTTCAGACTGGAACACAGGGTGAAAGAGAGAGAGAGTGTTAATGGCACCAATCCCAATCACACACCACACCGACCCCCAGCTCACAGCCCCAACATCCCCCCCCCCCCCCCCCCCCCCCAACACACACACACAGATCAAGGGTCCCCATTCCATTCCACCTCCCCAAAACTCAGTGCTTCCCCAACCCCCAGAGCAATGTACCTCCCCACTCCTGCAGCCATGCAACCCCCCCGCACCCACACCTTCCATACCCACATCCACAGTCCCCACACACCCACAGTCACACTCCCCCACACCCACAACCATGCCATCCCCACAGTCACACTCCCCTACACCTACAGTCTCATTCCCCCACATCCAAAATGCAGAACACAATCAGGTAATGTGGGAACTCACTCCAGAAATCCAGGTTTGTGCTTGTGTTCCACATGGGGTCCAAACTGGATTTGGGCCTGAATGCCCCCGAATTCACACGCCTTGTCGAAGGAAACCGGGTGTGATCCATTGAGAATATCATCCCGAGCCTTTCAATAATAAAATACCGTGAGACGTAAAACGGTGCGAGATCCAAAGAAATTCTCCTACTTCAACTTTAACATAGAACATAGAACATAGAACATTACAGCACAGAACAGGCCCTTCGGCCTTCGATGTTGCGCCGACCAATATAAAAAGCAATGCCCCTCCAAACTAAACCATTCCCTTCTCTTCCATATACTTATCAACTAACCTCTTAAACGCCACCAAACTTGGCGCATCTACAACTGCTGCAGGCAGGGCATTCCACTCCCGAACCACCCTTTGGGTAAAGAACCTACCTCTGATATCCGTCGTATAACTATCACCCCTTAATTTAAAGCTGTGTCCCCTCGTGCCAGCTTTCTCCATCCTAGGAAAAAGGCTATCACTGTCCAAACTTGATTTACTTAAAGAATAAAGATACAATCACAGAGAGAGAGAGATGGAGATATAGAGACTCTGACATACACAAGCTCACACACATACATTCACACACATGTACATGCACACACATACATGCGCATACGTGCAAGCATACACATGTATGCACACCCACATACTCACGTACATACATGCGCACACATACATGCATGTAAAAACACATAATAAAGTCAGCTGTCCCATAATATAAAAGCAGAAGGAGCAATTTCCAACTGATGTAACAGACACAACTCCATCAGCAATCAATCGTGCAGTCTCCGGATTCACATGGAGCTTTCGAATACACCCCACGTGTCTTCCCTGGGACACTGGAATCCACTCCTGACTGGCTGCTGTTATCGCAGACACACAGATTCAGAGACCAGTGCTGACATCTTGTGTATTACCCGTGAAGTCCCACAATCACAGACAATCTTTAGGGTCTTGACCAAGGAGAGAGCAGGTCACTGACACCACACCCACACCTCCCTCACTCTCCCCAGCTCCCTCACTCTCCCCAGCTCCCCCACTCTTCCCAGCTCCCTCACTCTCCCCAGCTCCCCCACTCTCCCCAGCTCCCCCACTCTCCCCAGCTCCCCCACTCCCCACAGCTCCCCCACTCCCCACAGCTCCCCGCTCCCTCAGTCCCGCTGGCTCCTCCACTCACTCACACCCCTAGATTCTCAAACTGTGCAGATAGAGGTGTTTACTCAAAGGAGGGGGTTTACCAGAAAAAAACAATCAAAATTAAGACCCGTTTAATTTGTTTAATTTAAATTAATTTTTTGCAGTGGGTGCCGGAAATTCTAACTCTCTAAGCTAAGAGGCCTGGAACATAGAACATATCCTCTATGACCCCCCTATTCTCGTCCCTCTTAGCACCCCAACTACTCAGGATCCCACCCCCCCTCTGAATCAGTTTAAAGACCCCTGCATAGCCTTTGCAAATTTTCCCCCCAAGATATTGGTTCCCCTCTGGTTCAGGTGTAGACCATCTCTCTTGTAGAGGTCCCACCTATCCCAGAATGACTCCCAATTGTTCAGGAACCTGAACCCCTCCCTCCTGCACCATCCCCGCGGCCACGAGTTCAAACATTCCCTCTCTCTGTTCTTCTCTAAACTATCCTGTGGCACAGGCAAGAGTCCAGAGATAACCACTCTGCCAGTTTTGGCCCTAAGCTTCCACCCCAACTACATAAATTTCTGTTTAATATCCCCTTCCCTCGTCCTTCCTATATCATGTGTCCCTACATGAACTATGACTTGGGGCTGACTCCCCTCTCCCTTAAGAATCTTAAAAACCCGATCTGCGACATCCTGGACCCCAGCCCCTGGGAGGCAACACACCAGCCCTGAGTCACTTTTATTACTATTTACTCTCCTATCTGTCCCCCTAACTATGGAGTCCCCAATTACCAGGCCCAATCTCTTATTGCCCCTACCCACCTGAGCATTCTCAGCAGGCTCACCCCCAGGGACCTGCCCCCTTTGGCCATCTCCAGTTGATTCTTCCTCAACTGTAGCCTCCAGGACAGAAAACTTGTTTTAGAACATAGAACATAGAACATTACAGCACAGAACAGGCCCTTCAGCCTTCGATGTTGCGCCGACCAATATAAAAAGCAATGCCCCTCCAAACTAAACCATTCCCTTCTCTTCCATATACTTATCAACTAACCTCTTAAACGCCACCAAACTTGGCGCATCTACAACCGCTGCAGGCAGGGCATTCCACTCCCGAACCACCCTTGGGTAAAGAACCTACCTCTGATATCCGTCCTATAACTATCACCCCTTAATTTAAAGCTGTGTCCCCTCGTGCTAGCTTTCTCCATCCTAGGAAAAAGGCTATCACTGTCCACCCTATCTAAACCTCTAATCATCTTATATGTTTCGATCAGGTCCCCTCTTAGCCTCCTCCTTTCTAACGAAAACAACCTCAAATCCCTCACCTCTCCTCATAAGACCTGCCCTCCATACCAGGCAACATCCTGGTAAACCTCCTCTGTACCCTCTCCAATGCCTCCACATCTTTTTATAATGTGGGGACCAGAACTGCACACAATACTCCAAGTGCGGCCGCACTAGAGTTTTGTACAGTTGCAACATGACGTTGCGGCTCCGAAATTCAATCCCTCTACCAATAAAAGCCAAGACTCCATATGCCTTCCTAACAACCTTCTCGACCTGACTGCCTACTTTCAGGGATCTATGCACATACACACCAAGATCCCTCTGTTCATCTAGACTACTAAGAATCCTACCATTTGCCCTATACTCTACACATTTATTATTTCTGCCATAGTGCATTACCTCACACTTTTCCACATTAAACTCCATTTGCCACCTCTCGGCCCAGCTCTGCAACTTGTCCAAGTCCCCTGCAAACTATAACCCCTCTTCACTATCTACCACTCCACCGACTTTAGTGTCATCTGCAAATTTACTAATCCATCCTCAATACCCTCATCCAGATCATTTATAAAAATTACAAACAGCAGGGGCCCCAAAACAGACCCCTGAGGTACACCACTTGTCACCGAACTCCAAGATGAATATCTCCCATCAACCACCACCCTCTGTCTTCTATCTGCTAGCCAATTCCTAATCCAATTAGCTAAATCACCCTCTATCCCATACATCTGCATTTTCTGCAGAAGTCTTCCATGGGCCACCTTATCAAACGCCTTATGGATACTTTCTATGGAAGAGAAGGGGATGGTTTAGTTTGGAGGGCATTGCTTTTTATTTTGGTCGGCACAACATCGAAGGCCGAAGGGCCTGTTCTGTGCTGTATTGTTCTATGTCTCTTACTAAAGTCCATATATACCACATCAACCGCCTTACCCCCATCCACCTCCTTAGTCACTTTTTCAAAAAACTCAATGAGGTTAGTAAGGCACTACCTACCCTTCACAAAACCATGCTGACTATCCCCAATCAATTCATTACTCTCTAAATAACTATAAATCCTATTCCCTAATTATTCTCTCCAACACTTTCCACCACAGAAGTAAGACTCACTGGCCTATAATTCCCGGAAGGTCTCTCTTCCCCTTCTTGAACAATGGGACCACATTCGCTATCCTCCAGTCCTCCGGAACCACACCCGTAAACCAACGACGACCTGAAGATCAGAGCCAGAGGCTCTGCAATCTCCTCTCTTGCTCCCAGAGAATCCTAGGGTAAATCCCGTCGGCCCAGGGGACTTATCTAACTTCAAACCCTCAAGAATATCTAGCACATCCTCCCTATCTACTTCAATACTTTCCAGTTTGCTACCCTGTACCTCAGTGTTCTCCATAACTACATTTACATCACCCTGCGTGAATACCGAAGAGAAATATTTATTCCGTACCTCTCCAATCTCCTCAGGCTCCACGCACAACTTCCCACTGCTGTCTATGACTGGCCCTAACCTTGCCCTAACCAATCTTCTATTCTTAACATATCTAAAGAAAGGAGGGGAACAGCCCCAGGGGATTGTCTCCCCGATTGCTTCTTACCCCTCTTCCAAATAGTTACCCAAGAATCACTTTTAGGAGTGACTATCTCTTTGTTACTCCTGCCAATATCCTCCTCAACCTCTCGAATTACCCTGAGTTCCTCTAATTCCAGCTCCAGCTCCTTAACACGATCCTCAAGGAGCTGCAAATGGGCACACTTCCTGCAGGTATAATCAGCAGGAACACTACTGGTGTCCCTCACCTCGTACATACCGCAGGAGGTGCAACGTGTACTGCCTGCACTGCCATCCCTGATACTTTAATTTCTCGGAGAGAAAAAAAAAACTTCCCACACACTTTTATTATTAGGTTAGAGGAGGGGGGAGGGTGGGATACTCTACCTGTGTAGACTATCGGGTTTTCTTTCTGAACCAATTTATAGAGTCAGAGAGAAAAACTACAACTACCGGCAGCCCCCTAATGACGACTTCCCGTTTCCAGTTAGTTTAAATAAAAACGGCAAAAAAAACTACCCCCGCTCACTACTTTAACCAAAGAGAAAAAGTTAAAAATTACTTAACACTCGAACTTTACGCTCTCCCAAATCGCTGCCTCTCCGTGCTGCTCCACAGGAACAATCCACATAGAATATAGAACATTACAGCGCAGAACAGGCCCTTCGGCCTTCGATGTTGCGCCGACCAATATAAAAAGCAATGACCCTCCAAACTAAACCATTCCCTTTTCATCCATAAACTTATCTACTAACCTCTTAAACGCCACCAAACTTGGCGCATCTACAACTGCAGCAGGCAGGGCATTCCATACCCTTACCACCCTCTGTGTAAAGAACCTCCCTCTGACTTCCGTCCTATAACTACCACCCCTTAATTTAAAGCTATGTCCCCTTGTGCTAGCTTTCTCCTAGATACTGGCTGAAGCCTGAACTGGGACAGGATCCTGGTGACGTACATCATGGCGCGCAGAGGGCCCCGTGTACACCACCCACCATTCAGGATCCTTCTCTGCTCGCACTCACAAAAATGGGCCGCAATCTGATAGGGATTGTAGGTCTATGCAGGAATTCCCCAACTCACCAGTTCCCTCATCGAGCTCCACCCTGCATTTCCCCACAAGATAACTGCTCGATCAGTGAATGGAATGCTGTACCTGTACATAGAGCAGATTAAGCTGCACTGGGTCTCGGGAGTCCACATTCTGGTCAGAGTAGAAGAACTTGCGTCTTAACAGCAGCGTTTCATTTTCATCAACCCCTTGTTCTCTGAAGGTTCGACTGTGATCCAACCAGTTCACTGTTGGAGAGACAGATACAGGCAGCATCCATCAGTATCCTCACTCCTCCCCATCTGGGAGTCCTCATCACCCACCCGACAAACATCTTAATGATCACACAATGACTCACGGACAGGAGGCCATTGGGCCCATTGTGCCTATGCCAGCCCCTTAAAAGAGTAGTTGAATCGCTGGAGTTTCCAGAAAACAATCCTATGGGAATTGGTGTGATCGAGAGATTCCCATCTGTTTACACAAACTCCAACCGTACATCGCATCTCCTGAAAATATAACTCCAGGGTGATTCTGGGAAAATACTTAGGAGGGACAGTGGTTAGCACTGCAGTCTCACAGTGCAAGAGACCCGGCTTCGATTCCCAGCTTAAGAGCTGGGAATCGAAGCTATGGCCGAATCCAGCTAGGAGCAGGAGTCGGCCATCTGACCTCTCGAGCCTGCTCTGCCATTCAATAAGATCAAGGCTGATCTTTTCATGGACTCAGCTCCACTTACTCTCAGAATAATAGACTCTCAGAGACTATTTCCCCGAGCTGAAATGGTCAATACGAGAGGACACAGATTTAAGGTGCAGGGAAGCAAATACAAAAGAGATGTCAGGGGTAGGTTTTTCACTCAGAGGGTGGTGAGTGAATGGAACCGACTGCCATCGGAGGTTGTTGAGGCAAACTCACTGTGGTGTTTTAAGAGACTTCTGGATGAGTATATGGAAAAGAATAGGATAGGGGGTTATAGATGGGTCTGTGGATTGGTAGATGTGATCGGCGCAACTCATGGGCCGAAGGGCCTGTTTGTGCTGTATTGTTCTATGTTCTATGTACCCACCCGCTCACCATAACCCTTAATTCCTTTACTGTTCAAAAATGTATTTATCGTTGCCTTAAAAACATTCAATGAGGTAGCCTCAACTGGGCAGGGAATTCCACAGATTCACAATGCTTTGTGTGAAGAAGTTCCTTTTCAACGCAGTCCTAAATCTGCTCCCTCTTATTTTGAGGCCATGCCCCTTAGTTCTAGTTTCGCCTGCCAGTAGAAACAACTTCCCTGCTTCTATCTTATCTATTCCCTTCATAATCTCATATGTAAGATCTCCCCTCATTTAATCAGTAGCTTAGGTCACTGTCTGACTGGAGTTCGCATGTTTGCCCCATGTCTGCATGGATTTCTTCCAATGTGGAGATACCAGCGTTGGACTGGGGTAAATACAGTAAGAAGTCTCACAACACCAGGTTAAAGTCCAACAGGTTTATTTGCAGCAAACGCCACTAGCTTTCGGAACTGGCTCTTCCTTTGTCACCTGGTATTGTGAGACTTTTTACTGGGTTTCTTCTCACAGTCCAAAGATCTATGGGTTAGGGGGAATCGTGCGATTTGAACAGTAAAGGAATTAAAGGTTATGGTGAGTGGGTGGGTAAGTGGAGCTGAGTCCGTGAAGAGATCAGCCATGATCTTATAGAATGGCGGAGCAGGCTCGAGGGGCCGAATGGCCGACTCCTGCTGTAAGTTCTTAAATATGTGGGCTTACAGGGAAGGAGACTGGGTAAGATAAAAAGATGGGTTAGTGCAGGCTTGAAGGGCTGAATGGCCTCCTTCTGCACTGTAAGGATTCTATGATAGAAATGTGTGAATCAGAAGGTACTCTGGGATTTGAGTAATCTTTAATTTGATTTCATAGTTAATTTCCCAAGTAAAGATGTTGCTTTCTCACGAATATTTGAAATTTTTTTGCAGATCCTATCGCCAAGCGGAGAGTCTCCATTCGAAACTGAGACAAAGCTTACAATCATCATCAGTATGAAGCTTGGCTTTTAACTTCTCCATCTTTTTCTCATCGCGTAACAGTGTTCTGTCTTTCTTCAGCGTCGCTGTCCCATCCTCCTTCTTCTCTTCAATCACATCTTGGATCAAAGAATATTCTTCGTAATTCGTGATACCTGAAATGAGAGAAACATAACCAGGTTTTTATTGGGTCCACAGCTGACAGCCCGCGCCTTACGAGCGATGGTGGATACGCTGCGGCTACACCCAACTGTGGGTCTGAGGGTAACTCTGCTGTCTCCCAGTCACAAAGCTTTGGGTTTGCATCACTCCAGAGCACTTTACCTTGGCTGGACCTGCTGGGAGTGCCTGTCCTAAGGGGGGTGCTCCTTCCTGAGTGCCTGTCCTACCGGGGGCGCTCCTTCCTGAGTGCCTGTCCTACCGGGGGCACACACCTTCCTGAGTGCCACTGTGCTGGGGGCGCATGCCTTGTCAAATGCCTGCCTTGCCGGGGGCGCACACCTTCCTGAGTGCCTGCCCTGCCAGGGGTGCACACTTTGTCGAGTGCCTGCCTTGCTGGGGGCGCACACTGTGCCAAACTCTCAGTCAATTTAAACAGCCTATCACTATTATTTTACAGCCAGGCTGAAAACAACCAATGGGGATCAGGGAGAAAATCTTTTCCATTCTGCGTGAAAGAATCGACGGGGACATTGTTAGAATGTCCACTGTGAACAGAACAAACTGAAAACAGGCAGTGGTCAGTCTATGAGGATGTCCAGAGACTTCCCTCTCCCCACACCTGCTTCGGGACGTTCCCAGCTTCTTCTGATTCTGATTGGTTGGATTTCTGTTACCCACAAGTCTTGCTAAGGCTCTGAGTGGTGTATATCAGCACCGAGTAAAACTCTGGGAGAATGTGACTCCGAGCACTGGGTCAAAACGATGGAGTCACCATAGTGAAATCTCTCGCACAGTAAACACCGTCACAACACCCCCGGCTGAACTCTAACTGGTTAAACAAAGGCACTAACCTATCCGACTGCAGATGGGGACCAGCAGTTCACCCACAGTTTTGGAATCGTCAATCATCACAGTCTTTACTGCTCCGTCCAACATCCTCACTTTCTGCGGCCGCTGCTTTTTCTTATACTCCAGAACGTCCTAAAGTGGAGAGCACAGGACAACTTCCATCACACAAACCATTCAGTCCATCATTCATACTTCAATCCTGTTCCAAAAACTCAGGCTCTTTGAAATGAGCACGTGAACAAGAACTATAACTGGATTTCAATGCAAGAAGATATGAGATCATCCACTTTTGACCAATAAAAGATAGAAAGGGGATTTTGTAAATGGTAAAGAGGTCCAAAGAAAGCTCAGATCTAGAGACGTGGACTACTTTCCAGAGACATGGACTACTTTCCAGAGGCGTGGACTACTTTCCAGAGACGTGGACTACTTTCTAAATGGGAAGATCATTCAGAAACAAAGGGATTTGGGAGTCCCCAGTTCAGGATTCTTTCCCTTCAGATTAACCTGCAGGTTGAGCTGGGAGTTAAGAAGGCAAATGCAGTGTTTGCATTCATTTCGAAAGGACTAGAATACAAATGCAGGGATATACTGCTGAGGCTTTAAGGTCTGGTCGGATCACATGGAGAATGTCACAAGCAATTTTGGGCCCCCTATCTAAGGAAGTAGATACTGGCCTTGGGGAGGGTCCAGAGGCGGTTCACAAGAATGATCCCTGGAATAAATGGGTTGAAGGCCATCAGGTTTATTTGGAATTGGAAGCTTTCGGAGCGCTGCTGCTTTATCGAATGAGTCTTCACTCATCAGGCGAGTTATTCGCTTGGTGAAGGATCTGCACTCCAAGGCGCTCATGATTCCATGTATATCTGTTGGACTTTAACCTGGTGTCGGTGTTGCCATTCTGGAAGGAGATCAGCATTTCAACAGTACAGGTTTCTGGGGAAGGGTAAATTGGCTTTGGAGGTTGCAGCATTGGCCTTGAACTCAAAAGGGTGAAGCAGAATGATAATCAAATTTGACGCAACAAGCACAGATTGCTCACTGTTGATACTGTTCAAAGTTTCGGTGATATTGTTTTTTGTTTGTTTTTTTTTATTCCTCACAGCACCAGGGACCAGGGTTTAACTCCTAGCTTGGGTCACTATTGGTACAGGATCTACACATTCTCCCCATATCTGCATGGGTTTCCACTAGGTGCTCTGGTTTCCTCCCAAGTCAGGGTTATGGGAATGGGGCGTGAGTGACGTTGTGCTTGGTGTAGACTTGATGGGCTGAATGGTCTCCTTCTGCACTGTATGATTCTATGTTTGAAAAGCTTGATGTATGAGGAGTGTTTGAGGACTCTGGGTCTGTACACGATGGAGTTTCAAAGGGTGAAGGAGGATCTCAATGAAACTTACAGAATACTGAGAGGTCTAGATAGCGTGGATGGGGAGGAAGGTACACAGATCATTAAAGTAACCTGAACAAGTACAGAAACTAAACAAGCAGGTTAATGGAATGTTGGCCTTTATATCCAGAGGATTAGAACACCAAAGGGTAGAAATATTGTTTCAAC
This sequence comes from Sphyrna mokarran, assembly GCA_024679065.1. NCBI lineage: Eukaryota > Metazoa > Chordata > Chondrichthyes > Carcharhiniformes > Carcharhinidae > Sphyrna > Sphyrna mokarran. The sequence goes on along the minus strand of JAGIQG010000033.1, from coordinate 20,916,400 downwards.
TATATTGAACCCTGCTTAGACCATGCCTGGAGTTACTGTAAATAGCAACAGATACTTTGGGAAGGTTCTGGAGAAAATGTAGACTTACTGGATTGATACATGGACCAGGGTTAAATTACACAATACATTGCATTGCCCAGAATTTGGAAGTTAAGGGAATATTTGATTACCATTTTCAAGCTATTAAGGCAGCAGATAGATTTCTCCTGGTTGGGATAATCTAAGTAATAAGCTGTGTAATAGGGAAGGTCAATGGAATAGCCTTTATTTCAAGGAGAATGGAGCATAAAAATAGGGAAGTCTTGCTAAAAACATACAAGGCACTGGTTAAGAACATAAGAACTAGGAGCACAAATTGGCCATCTGACCCCTCCATCCTGCTCCACCATTCAATAAGATCATGGCTAATCTTTCGATGGACTCAGCTCCATTTACCCACCCGCCCGCTCACCCTTAATTCCTTTATTGTTCAAAAATTTATCTATCCTTGCCTTAAAAACATTTAATGAGGGAGCCTCAACTGCTTCACTGGGCAGGGAATTCCACAGACTCACAACCCTTTGTGTAAAGAAGTTCCTTCTCAACTCAGTCCTAAATCTATTTTGAGGCTATGCCCTCTAGTTCTAGTTTCACCTGCCAGTGGAAACAACTTCCTCACTTCTATCTTATCATAATAATCTTCTATGTTTTTATAAGATCTCACTTCTTTCTTCTGAATTCCAATGAGTATAGCCCCAGTCTGCTCAGTCTCTCCTCATAAGCCAACCCTCTCAACTCCAGAATCAACCGAGTGAATCTGCATCCAACGCCATTGTATCCTTTCTTAAGGATCCTTTAGGCTACATCTGGAGTACTGTGCACAGTCTTGGTCCCCTTATCTGAGGAAAGATTCACTGATGATTGAATGATTGTCTCTCCAACTCCAATTACCTGAGAGATTTGATGGAATCCTTTATAATTTGGAAAAATTTGGATTGAATCTCTTCACCTTTCTGCACCAATGGAAATACTCATCACATTATTTGTGATGAGGCTGATACTGGAGATGAGGGGGTTCGCTTATGAGGAGAGATTGAATCGACTAGGCCTGTACTTGTTAGAGTTTAGAAGGCTGAGGGGGGACCTTATAGAGACTTACAAGATAAAGAAGGAGCTGGATAGGGTAGAGGTAGAGAGATTCTTTCCGTTTAGAAAGGATAGCAGGACTAGAGGGCACAGCCTCAAAATAAGGGGGAGGGGGCAGTTTAGAACAGAGTTGAGGGGGAACTTCTTCACTCAAAGAGTGGTGAGTCTCTGGAATTCTCTGCCCATTGAAGTGGCGGAGGCGACCTCGCTGAGTATATTCAAGTCACAGGTAGATAGGTTTCTGATAGATATGGGAATTAAGGGTTATGGGGAGAAAGTGGGGAGTGGAACTGATCTATTTCAGATCAGCCATGATCTTATTGGAGGAAACCCACGCAGACACTAGGAGAATGTGCATACTCCACACAGACAGTGACCTGAGTCAGGAATCAAACCGAGGTTCCTGGAGCTGTGAAGCAGTAGTGCTAACCACTGCCACTGAAATTAAGTGGCAGCCCAATCCTCCCCCTTCCTTCCCTTCCCCATCAGAAAGGATCCTGGTAATGAAGCAGTGTGATCCTTCAAAACCTTGAAAACAAGATGGACTGCGATGGTTCAAGAAGGCAGCTCACCGCCACCTTCTCAAAGGTAATTATGGAATTAGGCAATGTCTTGTCTACAGCATCCATACCCCGAGAGAGATGAAAGAAAGAGATCCAGTCACCGTGATCCCCACTGGGAACAATAACAAAGAGAAGAGCCAACATATAGAACAAAACAGCACAGGAAACAGGCCCTTCAGCCCAACAAAGCCCTGTTTATAATGTACAACGAACACGAGGTCACAGACAGCCCCTTATTAATGATCTCTGGATTATTCCAAGGGCAGTACGATAACACATTGGTTGGCACTGCTGCTTCACAGCTCCAGGGATCTGGGTTCGATTCCTGGCTCGGGTCACTGTCTATGTAGAACTTGCACGTTCTCCCAGTGTCTGCGTGGGTTTCCTCCAGGTGCTCTGCTTTCCTCCCACACTCCAAAGATGTGCGGGTTAGTTTGATTGGCTATGCTAAAATTGCCGCTGAGTGTCCTGAGATGCATAGGTTTGAGGGATTAGTGGTAAATATGGAGGGATATAGGGGTAGGACTGAGTGGGATTGTGGTCAGTGCAAACTTGATGGACCGAATGGATTTTTCTGTACCGTAGGATTTTTGTGATTCTGTGATTTTTTTTTAGAGCAACACAGCACGGGAAACAGGCCCTTCGGCCCAATGAGCCCGCGCCTCCGTCATAACTATATAGTAACAGTTCCATTATCCTATCCTAATTTTAGGTTATTCCTAATATAGAAGAGTCTAAATGTAGGGACAATTTGTTTCCCAATCAGCCTAAGAGCGAATTTTTGGGATGTGGGAGGAAACCGGAGCGCCCGGAGAAAACCCACGCAACCACGGGGAGAACGCGCAAACTCCCGCAGACACCGGCCCAATTCCAAGTGTCTGCACAGCTACAGCGATAGTCACTGAGCTGTCATGGTGCCCTTCAGATGGTCCAGATAAAGCACACATTTACGACATGAAGCACCAGGCAACCCATGAATCAACATCCAAGAGCTGTCCTCGCACCACCTGCCGAATGCATGCTCCTTGATGGTCAAGTATGGACCGAATTACCTGTGGAAAAAAAAAAGCCATAGTTAAACAGTCCTACTATATCCCTCTATCTGCATAACGCTCATGTGGCTGTCCAAGAGACCCTTAAACAGCCCTAGCGTGCCTGCTCCCACCACCTTACTCGGCAGTGCATTCCACACCCCCCACTACCCTTTGTGTGAAAAACTGCCCTCTAATATTCGTCTTATACATAGCCCCCCTCACCCTATGGCCGTGACCCCTCGTCCTATCCATTTCTAAAGGTGGAAAAAGTTTACCTCCATTTACTCTATCTATACCCCTTATAATCTTATACACCTCTATGAGATCCCCTCTAAGCCGACGTCTTTCAAGGGAAAACAACCCCAGTCTATCTAATCGTTCCTCATAGGACAGTCCTTCCATACCAGGCCGCATCCTGGTAAACCTCCTCTGCACTCTCTCCAAGGACTCCACATCCTTCCGATAGTACGGTGACCAGAACTGGACGCAGTATTCCAAGTGAGGCCTAACCAACGTTCTATACAATTGCAACATCAAACTCCTACTCTTGTATTCTATACCCTTTTCAATGAAAGCTAACATACTATACGCTTTCTTTATCACCTTCTCCACCTGTGAAGACACCTTCAGAGACTTGTGAACCTGCACCCCCGAGTCTCTCTGCACCTCTACACTCCGAATAGTTTTACCTTTTATCCTATAACTCTCTTCTACATTTTTCCGGCCAAAATGCATCACCTCGCATTTATCCGGATTAAATTCCATTTGCCATCTATCTGCCCAGTCTACCAACCTATCTATGTCCTGTTGTATTGTCTGACACTGCTCCTCTGTACCCGCCAATCCAAGCATCTTAGTGTCATCAGCAAATTTGCTGATCTCACCACCTACCCCAACTTCCAAGTCGTTTATGTAGACCACAAATAGAAGAGGACCTAGTACTGAGCCTTGTGGCACTCCACTAGTGACAGGCTTCCAGTCGGAAAAAGAGCCTTCCACTACTACCCTCTGTCTCCTCCTCCCGAGCCAGTTCTCGACCCATCTACATGGGCCCTGTATCCCATGCGCCTTCACCTTCTCTATCAGTCTACCATGAGGATTCTATTCCCTCAGCCACATGTAGAATGGAGTGGGGTTAAGCAGGTTCAGGGAAATAAACATGAAGGAGTGGAGTAGGGAAGGACTTCCATTGCTTGAGATCTTGGCTCCAATACTGGGAACAGAAGAAGTTTTACCTTCGGAATAGGCTGACCCGGAACCAGACCTAGATCAGGATTCCGATGGATAAATAGGGGTAGGGATAGGGGGCGGGGGCGGTGAGGGGGGTGTGGGGATGTGCGGATGGGGGGGGTCCAGCAGCAAGGGAAAGGGAGATGGGGCGACAGTGAAGTGAAGGAGGGAGGTAGGGATCTGGTGGCAAAGTGGGAAGCAGGGGGGATGGCGGGGGGGAAGGGATCCAGTGTTAGAACATAGAACATAGAACATTACAGTGCAGAACAGGCCCTTCAGCCCTCGATGTTGTGCCGACCAATTAGAAACAAGCAGTGACCCTCTAACCTAAACCATTCCCTTTTCATCCATAAACTTATCTACTAATCTCTGAAACGCCACCAAACTTGGCGCATCTACAACTGCGGCAGGCAGAGCATTCCATACCCTTACCACCCTTTGGGTAAAGAACCTACCTCTGACATCCGTCCTATAACTACCACCCCTCAATTTAAAGCTATGTCCCCTCGTGCTAGCTTTCTCCATCCTAGGAAAAAGGCTATCACTGTCCACCCTATCTAAACCTCTAATCACCTTATATGTTTCAATAAGGTCTCCTCTTAGCTGCCTTCTTTCTAACGAAAACAACCTCAAATCCCTCAGCCTCTCTTCATAAGACCTGCCCTCCATACCAGGCAACATCCTGGTAAACCTCCTCTGTACCAAGGGCGGCCGCACTAGAGTTTTGTACCGTTGCAACATGACATTGCGGCTCCGAAATTCAATCCCCCTACCAATAAAAGCTAAGACTCCATATGCCTTCTTAACAACCTTATCGACTTGATTGCCAACTTTCGGGATCTATGCACATATACACCAAGATCCCTCTGTTCTTGAACACTATTAAGGGTCCTACCATTAGCCCCATACTCTACACATTTGTTATTTCTGCCAAAGTGAATTACCTCACACTTTTCCGCATTAATTCCGCATTGTCGCTATATTGGTCTCTATATGTCATTAAGACGTTAGGATGGCGGCGCGGGCTTGTTGGGCTGAAGGGCCTGTTTCCCGTGCTGTGTTGTTCTTTGTTTGTTTGTTCTTTGTTAATCTCCATTTGCCACCTCTCGGCCCAGCTCTGCAACTTGTCCAAGTCTCTCTGCAAACTATAACACCCCTCTTCACTCTCTACCACTCCTCCGACTTTGGTGTCATCCGCAAGTTTACTAATCCATCCCTCAATACCTGTTGAAGGCAGGGTAGCAAGGGATCTGGTGTCGAAGGGAGGAGGAAGGGATCCAGTGCCGAAGGAGGGATGGGGGGAATCCAGTGCCGAAGGAGGGATGGGGGGGATCCAGTGCCAAAGAGGGAGAAGGATCTGGTGCTGCTGAAGTTGGGGGAGGATCCGGCACTGAAGGGGAAGGAGAAGAGATCCGATACAAAAGGTGAGGGGGGGGAGGGGGGGTGGGGTGGTGGCAAAATCTGGTCTCTAGGAGGGTGGCGGGGGAGCTGGTGGTGAACATGTGTAAGTAGCAGTCTGAAAACAAACTGAAAGGAAAGAGAGAGGAAAATCGCTGAGAACTTATGCATCAGATAGGATAATTAAAGCAAAAACTCAGATGATATAAAATGATTAAACTGGAGGGGGGAATGAGAAACATGTGAGTGAATTATTCAACTCGGGAAAGATGTACAGCCAAAAGAAGCATTTTCATACAAACACACAGGACAAACAGGGGGAACTGCCATCACAGGTTTAATGTGGTGTTTTTGAATTACTGTGCAGGATTTGGGTGTTGTGGATATTTTATTACTGAGCTCGAACAGCCCTCCAGGAGATGGTGAGTCACAACGAGTGACAACTGAACCATTTCCCAGGACAGTGAAGAATCAGTGAAAAGGCCAATGTCACATTCCGGGTAGACTGGTTAAAGACTATAGATTTCCTTCCCCTAACACACGTCAGTGAACCTGACGGGACTTTAACATCAGGATAAAGTGGTCACCATGGGTTTTTATTCCAGGTTCATTTCATTAACTGACTCTAACACCTCCCCAGCTACTGTTTGGTAATATTTAACGATACCATCATACCTCTAAATGATACATGGAGTTAAGCCATAGGTTGACCATGCTCTGAGTGGACAGTTCAAGGAGCTAAATGGCCAATTCTGTCCCTATTGTCATCGTAAGATGGCCTGTGGTTTGGGCTGGGAAGGCTGGATCAGTAACTGATCATTCCTGACTAACAGCAATCCAGCTGTTTCGACAGGTAACTTGTTAAAAATAAGTTTTTTTCCATTTGGATGATGATTTTTGCACTCAGCAGGACTTCCACATTCCTGATCCAAATAACCAATCATTTCTGTGGTCTGATCACACCCGAATCCAATTCAACTTCAGCCTGGAGTCCGTTTCCAAGGTGATACACAGCGATATATTCCGGGAAATCCCACATATTTTGATCCGACTCTTTGAGGAACTCCTGGTCAAAGGTCAGAGCCCTGCATCAACACCAGACAGAACCTCAACCTTCAGCTTGAAGCGGTGGTGAACTCCCTGTCTTTCAATTCCATCCAATGAGGATTGCTGACACGAGGTTACAGTTCAATTGAAACACTTCTCATCAATGATGTCCGTCACTCTTGAATCAATCACTTTACACATCAGCAATCCCCTGCTATCCACAGCCTATCAGTCTGCTACAGCACTGTGACCATTCCTAATAAATAGCCCGGCATTAACAGAGTTTGAAATGATTTTTTTTTAATACATTCTCGTTTTTTAAATCTTGTTAGCATTTCTCCTTCAAAATATTAAATCTTGCTCCTGCAAATCCAAAATTCATTTCTTTAGTCTAAATGGCCAACCTTCCTAACTTGCTTCCAAATAACTCCCTCCTTCCCTCACTCTCTCTCCCTCCTTCCCTCACTCTCTCCCTGCTCCCACACAAACCACTAAACATCCACTTGCTCACTGCAGATCCCCAAACCATTAAACACGAACTCACTCCATCCATCCCTCCATAACTCCCTTCCTCCCAAACCATTAAACACACACTCACTCCCTCACTCTATCCATCCCTCCATAACTCTCTCTATCCCTCCCTCACAAACCATTAAATACGCACTCCGTAATGCACCATTGTACACCGTCCCATTAGCTAACAGCCTCTCTCATTCTCAACATGCTTTGCCTGTCTCATCTTCCTCACACATGTTCCTTGTCAGGAGAGAATTCTTTCTTCATTAAACTGCAAAGAAATTGTGGAAAGTTTTGTAAAGTTACTGGGCGAGGTTCCACGCAGTGACTCACAGCATCTGGCAGCTTTACTCAAATTCAACCCTTAACACATCTTAGTGTCTCTGAGCCGGAACTGCTTCTCCCAAGGTTTGTGCAGCTCTGGGGGGAGAGCGACGGTGAGAGTGCGGGTGGGGGACTGACTGGAGATTTCATTCAGATGGATAATGAGGAGCTTGAGAGGATCAGTTTCCATTAACTGAGCAGTCAGTAACCAGAGCCAGATAGAACATAGAACACTACAGCACAAACAGGCCCTTCGGTCCACAAGTTACACCGATCATATCAGGACGTACCAGGCCATAGAACTATCTGTAACTCCCAATCCCATTAAATCCCATGTACTCATCCAGAAGTCTTTTAAAAGACCCCAGCGAGTTCGCCTCCACCACGGCAGCCAATTCCATTCACTCACCACCCTCTGAGTGAAAAACTTACCCTTAACATCTTCTCTGTACTTGCCCCCCAGCACCTTAAACCAGTGTCCTCTCGTAGTGACCATTTCAGCCCTGGGAAATAGCCTCTGAGAATCCACTCTATCTATTCCTCTCAGCATTTTATAAACCTCTATCAGGTTGCCTCTCAACCTTCGTCTCTCCAGGGAGAAGAGTCCGAGCTCTCTCAACCTATCGAAATTAGGAGAGCCAGAAGGGGTCATGAGAAGGCCTTGGCTGGTAGGATTAAGGAGAATCCCAAGGCCTTCTACAAATATGTGAAAGGTAAAAGGATGAGAAGAGAAGGGATAGGACCTATAAAAGGTGAAGGGGGAAAAGTCTGTATGGAACCGGAAGAAATGGCAGAGGTGCTTAATGAGTACTTTGCCTCAGGATTCACGGTGGAAAGTGATCTGGGAGGATGCACTACAAGTTTGCGGCAGACTGAAAAGATTGAGTATGTAGATATTAAGGAAGCGGATGTGTTATAACTTCTAAATGCTATCAAGATAGACAAGTCTCCGGGACCAGATGGGATGTACCCCAGGTTACTGTGGGAGGTGAGGGATGTCATTGCAGAGCCCCTGGCGATGATCTTTGCATCGTCGATGGAGACGGGAGAGGTTCCGGAGGATTGGAGGATTGCAGATGTGGTCCCTATTTTCAAGAAAGGGAACAGGGATAGTCCTGGAAATTACCGACCAGTGAGTCTGACCTCAGTGGTTGGTAAGCTGATGGAGAGGCTTCTGAGGGACAAGATTTACGAGCATTTGGAGAAGTTTAGATTGATTAGAAATAGTCAGCATGGTTTTGTAAAAGGCAGGTCGTGCCTTACGAGCTTAATTGAGTCCTTCGAAAATGTGACTGAACACATTGACGAAGGAAGAGCAGTGGACGTGGTGTACATGGACTTCAGCAAGGCATTTGACAAGGTCCCACATGCACGACTTCTTGAGAAGGTGAGAGGCCATGGGATCCAAGGGGCTTTGGCCTTGTGGATCCAGAACTGGCTTGCCTGCAGAAGGCAGAAGGTGGTTGTGGATGGCTCTTTTTCTGCACGGAGGTCGGTCACCAGTGGAGTGCCCCAGGGATCTGTTCTAGGACCCTTGCTGTTTGTCATTTTCATAAATGACCTGGATGACAACATAGAATCATAGAACAATACAGCACAAACAGGCCCTTCGGCCCACGAGTTGCGCCGATCACATCTACCAATCCACAGACCTATCTAGAACCCCCTATCCTATTCTTTTCCATATACTCATCCAGAAGTCTTTTAAAAGACCCCAGTGAGTTTGCCTCAACAACCTCCGACGGCAGTCGGTTCCATTCACTCACCACCCTCTGAGTGAAAAACCTACCCCTGACATCTCCTTTGTATTTGCTTCCCTGCACCTTAAATCTGTGTCCTCTCGTAGTGACCATTTCAGCTCGGGGAAATAGTCTCTGAGAGTCCACCCTATCTATTCCTCTCAACATTTTATAAACCTCTATCAGGTCACCTCTCAACCTACGTCTCTCCAGTGAGAAGAGTCCCAGCTCCCTCAACCTATCTTCATAAGGCCTGCCTCCCAATCCAGGCAGCATCCTTGTAAATCTCCTCTGAACTCTCTCAATAGCCTCCACATCCTTCCTATAATGAGGCGACCAGAACTGCGCACAATACTCCAAGTGGGGCCTGACCATATCCTCCACCTGCAGGGCTGATTTAAGATCCTTCTGCTCCTCAACACTGCCAAGACTCCTACCCTTGATATTATACTCCTTCATCCCATTGGTCCTGCTAAAATGGACCACCACACATTTATCCACATTGAAGTCCATCTGCCACTTCTCCGCCCAGTCTATGACTCACTGCAACTTCTGGCATCTCATGAACACCGATTCTTGCTGAGGTTTCCCACCGGTGAGGGGTGCATTCGTAGAATCACAGAATCCTACAGTGCAGAAAGAGGCCCTTCGGCCCATCGAGTCTGCATAAGTGAGAATTGCATTGAAGAAGACAGCATTCCCTCACAAGAGTGTTATATTCGGACCTGGGGGTGCAGGTGAACAAGTCTCTGAAGGTGGCAGAGCAGGTGGAGAAGGTTGTGAAGAAAGCATATAGTATGCTAGCCTTTATAGGAAGGGGTATAGAGTACAAGAGCTGGCCTTTAATGTTGCAGTTGTATAAAATGTTGCTTAGACCTCATTTGGAATACTGCGTCCAGTTCTGGTCGCCTTACTACCAGAAGGATGTGGAGACTCTGGAGAAAGTGCAGAGGAGGTTTACCAGGATGCTGCCTGGTATGGAAGGTCTGAGTTGCAAAGGAGAGATTAGGCAAATTGGGACTGTTTTCCTTAGAAAGACGTAGACTTAGAGGAGATCTAATAGAGGTGTACAAGATTATGAAGGGGATAGATAGAGTAAACAGGGTTAAGCTTTTTCCTAGGTTGGACTCAAATAGCACGAGGGGTCACGGGCTTAGGGTGAGGGGGGTAAGGTATAATTTGGATGCTAGAGGGAGTTTTTTTCACACAGAAGGTGGTGGGGGTATGGAATGCGCTGCCAAGTAAAGTGGTGGAGGCAGGTACTCTGGAGTTATTTAAGAAATACTTAGATGGGCACATGAACAGAATGGGTATGGAGGGGTATAGAAAACTGATTTAAAATAGGGATCATGAGCCTTGGGAGTCCCTGGGAAGTGTGTAAATAGATGATGATATTGATGTACTTGTTTTTATCCTACAGGAGCTTTGGTCCACGTTGTTGTCTAACAAGGGGCATACACGCGATGGGTCGTGAGAGGGCTGCTCTTGGATTTTTTTCGAGAGTACCCTAGTGCTTTACGTCGTTACTGTACGCTTGACCTGGACCATTTGATGGGCAACACGACAGCTCAGAGACTATTGCTGTGCTGTGCAGATACATGGATTTGGGCCTGTGTCTGTGGGAGTTTGCGCATTCTCCCCGTGCTTGCGTGGGTTTTCTCCGGGTGCTCCAGTTTCCTCCCACATCCCAAAGATGTGTTCTTAGGCTGATTGGCAAAACAAATTCTCCCTAAATTGTCTCAAATTTGGTTTTTAATCCATAGATCTATAAACATGGACAGGGATCACGGTGGGAACATCGGGGTGGTGGCGCGGGCTCGTTGGGCCGAAGGGCCTGTTTCCCGTGCTGTTTTGTTCTTTGTATTCGGTTTGTTAATGGTTTAATCAATGTCTTCACTGTTAGTTAGGAAGTAAAGTGTTACTTGTTGATTTTATAGAGAGAGTCTAAATGCAGATTGTACTATCTCTCTCACACTTTTAAAGATTTTAAAATAAAGTAATTCCTCTGAGTGATCTGTGTTCCATCACTCTATAATTCTATGAAATGAAGACCAAAAGCAAAATGGAAAATTCTAATAAAAGGCGCTGAGGATAAACTGAACCAAGGTTCACATTGAAATGGCCCACATGGATCCCCCACTGTGTTCTCCCATCACCTTGGAATTGTTACAAACTCAACCCTGTCCCATCAGTGGAACTGCACCCACTTCCACTCACGTTAATCAATCACTGCGCCAAACACTCACGAGGTAGAATGTTTAGAAAGAGGGTGATACAACAGCATAGGAACAAGCCCTTCAGCCCATCGCATCTGCTCCTGCTATCAAGCACCTATCTGTTCTGATCTTAAGGGAGATTAGAACTCATTGCTGCCAGGGACTTACCCCATTGCGAAGCATGTAATAATCTAGAGTGCGGCCAGATTCCAGCCAAATCCCCTTTCTGGGATCATCATCCGACAGGAACAATCCATAATCAGAGGCTGCAAAAGAGGAACGGGGAGTAATTGTTCAGGGTTAAATCAGCTTGCTCTTGGATCGAAGCTTTCGGGATAGCTCAGGTACAGATGAATTATCAAATGTAATGAACATCTTTGAATCGAAGCTTTCCTCTTTCTGTCCCAGTAGGAATCGGATTCCAAAACCCAGTTCTAACCACGAGACAGCCTGTAACTCCTCCCTATCTCCCCCTTTCCTCCCCATCTTTCTGTGCCCATCCTACACTTCCCCAGGCCCGTTCCTCTGCCCCCGCCTGCTCCTCCTCCCCCCTCCCCTCTCCCACTCTCTCCTCTTCCCTCTGCCTTGCTCCTCCCCTTCCCCTCCTTCCCCTGCCCAGACACTCCGCTCCCCCACCCCTTCCCCCTCTCACCATTCACCCTGCCCCACCCCTCCACTCCCTGCCCTCCCTCGCCCCTCCTCCTCCCCCTGCCCCACACCCTCCTCCCCCGTGCCCACTCCCCCTTCCCTCTACCCCACTCCCTCCTCCCCTCTACCCCGTTCCCTCTCCCCTCTGCCCCGTTCCCTCTCCCTCTGCCCGCTCCCTCCGCCCCCCTGCCCCGCTCCCTCCTCCCCCCCCTGCCCCGCTCCCTCCTCCCCCCTGCCCGCTCCCTCCTCCCCTGCCCCGCTCCCTCCTCCCCCTGTCCCGCCCCTCCCCCCCCTGCCCCGCTCCCTCCTCCCCTCTATCCCACTCCCTCCTCCCCCTGCCCCGCTCCCTCCTCCCCTCTATCCCACTCCCTCCTCCCCTCTGCCCCACTCCCTCCTCCCCCCTGCCCTGTTCCTCAAATTAGTCCCTGAGCAGTGTGTGGGTTCAGGCTGAGGGCCCTGATGATGAAGATTCCAACTCCACCACAGCTGATCCACTCTCAGGCGCCTGTCCCAGTTTGGGGCCATTTGTTTTCACGCTGGCTCCAGGTCACTAATGCTTCCATTTTCAAATTCTCACTCTAATCAGGAACAGTGCAACACTGGCCCTTCGGCCCTACAACCAGGAGCTCCTCCATTCCCAGAGCTCTGGGAGAGACTTTCCGTGCTGAGCATTCCCAGTTTCCTCTCTTCCAGCAGCTGTGCCAATGCCACAGTTCCGGAATTTCCTCGCCTCAATTCAATCTTCAAAAGGTTCCTTAACAAACCCTGCACTCCCCAAAACAGCACACTGTCAACGTTTACCTGCTGGGCCTCTGCTCACATGTCTGGGATCGTGTGACAATATTAAAGTGTGTAATGTCAACCGTTGCTATAGTGACGAAGAGAACCATAGAAAATTACAGCTCAGAAACAGACCTTTTGGCCCTTCTTGTCTGTGCTGAGTCCCCCTGACCTGCACTTGAGCAGGTAAACACATTCACTTTTGCCTCTGGAGTCGAAGGAGTTTCTTTATTAAAATGAAATTAAGAGTCCCATGTGAGAGAAGTTAAACAGTCAGAGCCCCTGGAGTCTCACCTTGCCCAGTCTGAGCCTCGGGCACCCGCTCCCGGATTATGCGACAGGCATCGTAAACCACCGTGGAAGGTTCAAATTGCATCGTCTTGACAACATTGCACTGGCGGACGCAGATCTTCAGCGACAGGGCCACCATGGTGGCAAGCAGAGAGAAACCGGCCCCTCACCAAACCTGGAGAAGGGAAAACGGAGAGAGTTCCTTCACTGGGCAACACAAACCCCTTCAAAATTCACTCACTGGATCTCAGCAGCACCAGTAACAGCATTAAACCAGAAGGAATAGCAACAGGAGGAGGCCATTTGGCCCTTTGAGTCTGTTCTACCATTTACTAAGATCATGGCTGATCTAACACTCAGTCATTGCCCATCTCTAATTGCCCTTGAGAAGGTGGTGGTGAACTGCTATGGTATGTATTGTGTAGGTACCCTCACGGCAGCATGGTGGCACAGTGAATAGCACCCTTCATCACAGAGAACATAGAACCCAACAGTGCAGAAACAGGCCCTTTGGCCCATCAAGTCTGTACTGACCACAATCCCACCCAGACCCTAGCCCCATAGCTGTACACATTTTCCCACTAATCCCTCTAAGCTACACATCCCAAAACACTAAGGGGCAATTTTAGCATGGCCAATTATCCTAACCCCCACATCTTTGGACTGTGGTAGGAAATCGGAGCACCCAGAGGAAACCCACGCAGAGACCTGGGTTCATTTCCCAGCCGGGGTCACTGTCTGTGTGGAGTCTGCATGTTCTCCCCGTGTCTGCGTGGGTTTCCTCCAGATACTCCACTTTCCTGCCACAGTTTGAATGACGTGCTGTTAGGTGCATTGACCTGAACAGTGTGGCAACTAGGGGAATTTCACAGTAACTTTACTGCAGTGTTAATGTAAGCCTTACTTGTTACACTAATAAATAATCTTAAAACAAGGTGGCAGCTCACCATCACCTTCTCAAGGACAACTAGGAATGGGCAGTAAATGCTGACCAGCCAGCGATGCCCATGTCCCACAAATAAATAAAAAGTACTTAGTGCTGTTAGGGAGGAAGTTTCAGAATTTTGTTCCACTGACAGTGAAGGAACAGCAATATATTTCCAACTCAGGAAGGTGAGTGATTTGGAGGGTTTTCCAACTTTCCCACAGAATCCGTACAATGCAGAAGGAGGCCCTTCGGCCCATCGAGTCTGCACTGACCATTCAAAAGATCATCTGACCCAGGCCCATTCCCCATCCCATCCTATCCTGCACATTTCCCATGTCTAATCCACCCAATCGTCACATCTCGAGACACTAAAGGGCAAGTTGGCACGGCCAATCCAACCAACCAACACATCTTTGGACTGTGCAAGGAAACCCATGTAGACACGAGGAGAATGAGCAGACTCCATACAGAGTCACCTGAGGTTGGAATTGGGACCCAGACCTTATGAGGCAGCGCAGCTAACTACTGTGTCACCCTGTCACTGTCGAAGTTACCACGAACAGCTCAGCTCTGCTTCCTCTGGATTCTTGGTGCTAAAGTCTACAGTTACTTCACCAACTCTGCTTTGGAACTCAGGCTGAAATCCCTGCCCTGGGTGGGGGGGATCTTTAACAAGGACCTTGCTTGGTGGCCAGCAGAGGTTCTGGAAGGTCAAACTGAACAAGGCCATTGACGGAACAGCAAACAGAGGCCTCAGGGCCACAGATAGGGAATAAACGGGACTCTCTCCAAATCTGTGTAGAAGGACTACCGCTTTGTCAGAAAATTCATCCTGGTTAATAAGGAGGGACTATGGACACAACAGTCTGAATAAAACAGAAAATCACGTCAAATAAAGTGATAAAGGTTGATTCTGATCCTTCAGGAAAAAGACTCACCGACCTGTCAGGAATATTGCTGCACTGGATTGATGTAAACTGCTGTAATCTACCGTCTGTATTCATCAAATCATATCATTTCTCAAAAGCTGAGCGTGGTGTGTCAGAAGGCAGAGAGAGTGAATGAATCAGTGTGACAGTGACTGTCGCTGATTCAGCAATTCCATCACTAAACTTCACACAGTGACAGAGAGTGGAGAAAGCAGCAATATCCCATACACACAGACACACCCACACTCAGACACACACACACATTCACACACTCAGACACACCCACACACACACACCCAGACACACACACACAGACACACCCACACACACAGACACACCCACACACACACTCAGACACACCCAGACACACCCAGACACACACACACACACACACACACACACACTCAGACACACCCACACACACACACACACCCAGGCACACCCACACCCACACACACACACACTCATACTCACTCACACACACACTCACCCACACCCTCCCACAAACACATACACACTCACTCACACACACAGAAACATCTCCAGTCAGCGACTAAACACCCTGACCACTTCACGGTTACCTGTGTGTGAATGGGATGGGACGGGGGGTTCCTTTATTCAAAAACGGGCTCAGAAATACTTTTCATTCCAGATTATGAAATCTGCCAGAGGAACAGACTGATTGTTTCACTGCAACGCAAGTTACTTTGCACAAAAACTTCCAAAATGAATTTAAAATCAATGCACAATCTCGGACTCAGTGAGGAGAACTCTCACCTCCGGGTCAGAGACTATGGGTTCAACTCCAAGAGCACTGGAGGCAGACAGACATTTACAGCATACTACTGAGGGAGTGCCGCACTGTCAGAGGGTCAGTGCTGAGGGAGTGCTGCACTGTCAGAGGGTCAGTACTGAGGAGAGCCGCACTGTCAGAGGGTCAGTACTGAGGGAGAGCCGCACTTCAAAGGGTCAGTGCTGAGGGAGTGCCGCACTGTCAGTGGGTCAGTGCTGAGGGAGTGCCGCACTGTCAGAGGGTCAGTGCTGAGGGAGTGCCGCACTGTCAGAGGGTCAGTGCTGAGGGAGCGATGCACTGTCAGAGGGTCAGTGCTGAGGGAGTGCCGCACTGTCAGAGGGTCAGTACTGACGGAGTGCTGCACTGTCAGAGGGTCAGTGCTGAGGGAGCGATGCACTGTCAGATGGTCAGTGCTGAGGGAGTGCCGCACTGTCAGATGGTCAGTGCTGAGGGAGTGCCGCACTGTCAGATGGTCAGTGCTGAGGGAGTACTGACTTAAGACTTGATTACCTGTAAAGACTCGCATTCCAAACACTATTTTGTAAACTGAGTTTGTATCTTTATATGCCCTGTTTGCAAACAGAACTCCCGCTCCTCATGAAGGGGCAGCGTTCCGAAAGCCAATGGTGTTTACTACCAAATAAACCTGTTGGACTTTAACCTGGTGTCGTGAGACTTCTTATTGTAGATGTTGGAGAGGTTTTGGAGAGTCAGGAGGTTGAGTTATAGCATTCCCAGCCTCTGTCCTGCTGTGGTAGTGTCAGTATGGATGGGTCCGGTTCAGTTTCTGGTCAATGATGTACGTCGCCTTTCTGTCTGGGTCCTGGGAAGGACTGAAAAATTCAGGATTAAAGGAATATGGATGGCCACACAGGCGTTAGACAGAAGCTGCCGTTGTGCTCTATGATAGGATTTGAAATACTATCTTTTCAGTTAGTGTCTAACTCCCACATGTCTGAATGTAATACAGGCCAGTTTTGCAATCAGTAACATAAAAGGATTGAAAGAGCAATCAGGGTTATTATTGGTTGAAATCAGAGAAATAGAAACGAAATCATAGAAAACCCACAGTACAGAAAGAGGCCATTCTGCCCATCGAGTCTGTACCGACCACAATCCCATCCAGGCCCTAGCCCCATATCCCTACATATTTACCCATTAATCCCTCTAACCCACACATCCCAGGACATGAAGCACAATTTTAGCATAGCCAAACAACCTAACCTGCACATCTCTGGACTGTGGGAGGAAACCGGAGGAAATCCACGCAGATACAAGGAGAATGTGCAAACTCCACACAGACAGTGACCCGAGCCTGGAATCGAACCTGGGTCCCTGGAGCTGTGAAACAGCAGTGCTAACCCACTGTACTACCATGCCGCCATCTATGTTCTTTTGAGGTAGAGAGATTCTGCCTGGTGAGAAAGTATAGCAGAACTAGAGAGCACAACTTCTAAATAAGGGGAGGGGGCAGTTTAGAACAGAGCTGAGGAGGAATTTCTTCACTCAAAGGATGGTGAGTCTCTGGAATTCTCTGCCCATTGAAGTGGTGGAGGCTTCCTCACTGAATATATTTAAGTCACGGGTAGATAGGTTTCTGATAGACAAGGGAATTAAGAGTTATAGAGAGAAAGTGGGAAAATGGAACTGATTCACTTCAGATCAGCCACGATCTTATTGAATGGTGGGGCAGGCTCGAGGGGCTGGATGGCCGACTCCTGCTCCTATTTCTTATGTTCTTATGTTCATAGTTCCTGCAGACTTCGACCCACATGCAATTTCACAAGTTGCATCTGGAGTTAACACAGGCTGACACAGTGCATTGCTTTTGAAAAGCAGACCGTATCGATAAAAACATTGGGTACAAAATACACTGGATGCTGGAAAACTGAAACAAAAACAGAATTTTGACCACAATTCGGTTACGTTCACCTTAGTGATGGATAGGGATAGGCATGAAGCTGGGGGCAGTAGTTATAGCTGGGGGAAGGGTAATTATGAGGCCATCAGGAGAGAATTAGGGTGCATAGATTGGACTAGGAAACTACAGGGATTGGGAACATCTGGAATGTGGAGCTTATTCAAGGAGCAGCTGCTGCGAGTCCTTGATAAGTATGTCCCTGTCAGGCAAGGAGGAAATGGTCGAGTAAGAGAAACTTGGTGTACGAAAAAAGTTGATTTGCTGGTTAAAAGGAAAAAGGAGGCTTATGTCAGGATGAGGCTTGAAGGCTTGGTTAGTGCAATGGATAGCTATAGATTAGCCAGGAGGGAGCTAAAAAGTGAATTGAGGAGAGCTAAGAGAGGACACGAGAAGACTTTGGCTGATAGGATTAAGGAGAATCCTAAAGCTTTCTTTAGATATGTTAAGAATAGAAGATTGGTTAGGGCGAGATTAGGGCCAGTCATAGACAGCAGTGGGAAGTTGTGCGTGGAGCCCGAAGAGATTGGAGAGGTACTGAATAAATATTTCTCTTCGGTATTCACGCAGGGTGATGTAAATGTAGTTACGGAGAACACTGAGGTACAGGGTAGCAAACTGGAAGGTATCGAAGTAGATAGGGAGGATGTGCTAGATATTCTCGAGGGTTTGAAGTTGGATAAGTCCCCTGGGCCGGACGGGATTTACCCTAGGATTTTCTGGGAGGCAAGAGAGGAGATTGCAGAGCCTCTGGCTCTGATCTTCAGGTCGTCGTTGGTTACGGGTGTGGTTCCGGAGGACTGGAGGATAGCGAATGTGGTCCCATTGTTCAAGAAGGGGAAGAGAGACCTTCCAGGAATTATAGGCCAGTGAGTCTTACTTCTGTTGTGGGCAAAGTATTGGAGAGAATTATTAGGGATAGGATTTATAGTTATTTAGAGAGAAATGAATTGATTGGGGGTAGTCAGCATGGTTTTGTGAAGGGTAGGTCGTGCCTTACTAACCTCATTGAGTTTTTTGAAAAAGTGACTAAGGAGGTGGATGGGGGTAAGCGGTTGATGTGGTATATATGGACTTTAGTAAGGCGTTTGATAAGGTGGCCCATGGAAGACTTCTGCAGAAAATGCAGATGTATGGGATAGAGGGTGATTTAGCTAATTGGGTTAGAATTGGCTAGCAGATAGAAGACAGAGGGTGGTGGTTGATGGGAGATATTCATCGTGGAGTTCGGTGACAAGTGGTGTACCTCAGGGGTCTGTTTTGGGGCCCCTGCTGTTAGTAATTTTTATAAATGATCTGGATGAGGGTATTGAGGGATGGATTAGTAAATTTGCAGATGACACTAAAGTCGGTGGAGTGGTAGATAGTGAAGAGGGGTGTTATAGTTTGCAGAGGGACTTGGACAAGTTGCAGAGCTGGGCCGAGAGGTGGCAAAAGGAGTTTAATGTGGAAAAGTGTGAGGTAATGCACTATGGCAGAAATAATAAATGTGTAGAGTATAGGGCTAATGGTAGGAGTCTTAGTAGTCTAGATGAACAGAGGGATCTTGGTGTGTATGTGCATAGATCCCTGAAAGTAGGCAGTCAGGTCGAGAAGGTTGTAAAGAAGGCATATGGAGTCTTGGCTTTTATTGGTAGAGGGATTGAATTTCGGAGCCGCAACGTCATGTTGCAACTGTACAAAACTCTAGTGTGGCCGCACTTGGAGTATTGTGTGCAGTTCTGGTCCCCACATTATAAGAAAGATGTGGAGGCATTAGAGAGGGTACAGAGGAGGTTTACCAGGATGTTGCCTGGTATGGAGGGCAGGGCTTATGAAGAGAGGCTGAGGGATTTGAGGTTGTTTTCGTTAGAAAGGAGGCGGCTAAGAGGGGACCTTATCGAAACATATAAGATGATTAGAGGTTTAGATAGGGTGGACAGTGATAGCCTTTTTCCTAGGATGGAGGAAGCTAGCACGAGGGGACACAGCTTTAAATTAAGGGGTGATAGTTATAGGACGGATATCAGAGGTAGGTTCTTTACCCAAAAGGGTGGTTCGGGAGTGGAATGCCCTGCCTGCAGCAGTTGTAGATGCGCCAAGTTTGGTGGCGTTTAAGAGGTTAGTTGATAAGTATATGGAAGAGAAGGGAATGGTTTAGTTTGGAGGGCATTGCTTTTTATATTGGTCGGCGCAACATCGAAGGCCGAAGGGCCTGTTCTGTGCTGTAATGTTCTATGTTCTATGTTCTAATTTGCTGGAAAAATTCAGCAGATCTGGCAGTGTCTGTGGAGAGAGAAACCAAGTTAACATTTTGAGTGCTCTTTCTCTCTCACTCCACAAAACTGCTGAGTTTATCCAATGCTTTCTATTTTTATTTTATAAATGTTGGATTTAAAACTGGTTGTGAAGTACGAAAAGCAGAGAAGCAGTGAAAAATTTAACAGGAATTGTAACTGGCTGTGGTAAGGACACAAACATTGGACCTAAGCTTCCTGGATCCTCATGGTAAGAAGTCTCTGAACATCAGGTTAAAGTGCCACAGGTTCATTCAGAATCACGGGCTTTTGGAGCACTGGGCCACTCACCTGATGAAGGAGCAGTGCTCTGAAAGCTTGTGCTATCAAATAAACCTGTTGGACTTTAACCTGAGACTCCTTACTGTATCTACCCCAGCCCAATCTCAGCACCTCCACCTCATGGATATTCATGCACAGGAACGTGAAACGCTTATTGCTTCTTCAGTGACCACATCATAAGGTAACAGAAATGTACGGCAGGCAGTTCCATTGCTCCTCCAATGTGCTGGACCAGCTTTATCCCCGGTGACGCTGAACACATGCTGCCCATTTCTTGCTGAGCAACTGTAATGCAGCTAGTTCACAAGCTGATGACTTGGTATCGTTGACAGAATTTTTCCCAACACTGATCCTGGCATTTCCTGATCAGTCTTGCCAAGGAGTGAGACACATTTAATTACCAGGGAGCTGGATGGACTGGTGTCAAATTCTGGACTGTAGCCACAATTTAATGAGGGGTTTCAACAGTCAATGTGGAAAAGCAATATTCTCTCTAATGTTTATATCCTCAACCAAAACCTGATCCTTGACCTTGACTTTAAGATGCCAGTACTAATAGGAGCACATATCGAAGATTTGGTTCAAACAGCAACAGCTCAAGACTATTAGAATGCATAGATTCAAAACCTTAGATTTAAATGACTCTTTCCTTGTGGACAATTGCATGAAACCTGCAAGTCTCATGCAATTGCATGAAGTCCCTCGTAATCCCACTAAGCACTTGAATCATCCCAAGTGCCATATCTGAACACGCAAATCAGCTAAACTGCCGTATCTGAGCACACAAAGCATCGAAACTGCTGTATCTGAATTGAGTTGCCACTCAGTACGAAAAACAAAGTTTGAAATTGAAATGAATCCCTCTCCAAGGGCTGAGCAGGGTTAGACTGGAGACAGCAGCAACTGGATTTCTGGGGCTTACTGGGAACCCAAGGTCTGCATGTCAACCTCCAGAGGCACAAATTAGTACAAAAGGTAGTTGACGCCAAACCAAATGATAGCAGGATTCAAAACCCCAATTGGGGAACAGACATCAGATTTCAAAAAACCAGTCATGGAATGTGGTTGCACTGTCTAAGTCAGTATTTATTGCTCATCCCTAACTGCCCCTGAGAAGGTGCTGGTGAATTGCCGCCTTGAACCACTGCAGTCCCTGAGGGGAACTCAATGCCAATAAACAAAAACTAGAAGGAGAGTTATCCTGGCCGGAACTTCAGGCCTGCTCCGTCATTCAGTTTGATCATCAAATTCAATATCATGACCCTGCCTTCCACATGGCAGATGGAGTTTGATCCAGACACATGTGAGGTAATGCATTTTGGAACATCTAACACAGATAGGAAATACACAGTAAATGGCAGAACCACTAAGAGTATTGATAGGCAGAGGGATCTGGGTGTACAAGTAGACAAAACCTAGAAATTATCATCATCACAAAAGACGTAGTATTGGGCAAGTTAATGGGGCTAAAGATAGACCAGTCTCCTGGCCCTGATGGAATGCATTCCAGGGTACTAAATGCAATGGTGGGGGGAATAGAAAATGCACTAGTGGTAATTTACCAAAATTCACTGGACTCTTGGGTGGTTCCCGCAGATTGGAAAACAGCAAATGTGATACCACTGTTTGAAAAAGGAGGTAGACAAAAGGCTGGTAACTATAGGCTGGTTAGCTTGACTTCTGTAGTAGTGAAAATGCTTGAATCTCTCATCCAGGAAGAAATAGCGAAACAACTGGATATAAATTGTCCCATTGGTAAGACGTAGCATGGGTTCATGAAGGACAGGTCACGTTTACCTAATGTGGTGGAATTCTTTGAGAACATTACTGTGCGGAACCTGTGGATGTGGTATATCTGGGTTTTCAGGAGGCATTTGACAAGGTGCCACATCAAAGACTGCTGCATCAGATAAAGGTGCACAATGTTAAAGGTAATTATTAGCATGGATAGAGGATTGGTTAACTAAAGAGCGGGGGTAAATGAGTGCTTTTCTGGTTGGCGATCAGTGATTAGTGGTATGCCTCAGGGATCAGTGTTGGGACCGCAATTGCTTACAATTTACATTGAGGACCAAGCGTAGTGTGTCAAAATTCACAGTTGACACTAAGATGATTAAGAAGTCTCACAACACCAGGTTAAAGTCCAATAGGTTTATTTGGTAGCAAAAGCCATGAGCTTTCAGGACACTGCTCCTTCGTTAGGGAGTTCTGTTCACAAACAGGACACAAACTCAACTTACAAAATAATGGTTGGAATGTGAGTCTTTACAGGTAATCAAGTCTTAAAGGTGCAGACAATGTGAGTGGAGAGAGGGTTAAGCACAGATTAAAGAGATGTGTATTGTCTCCATCCAGGACAGTTAGTGAGATTTTGCAAGGGTGCATGTCACACTACCTGTAACCCCTATACCTTGCCTCGGCTTGCAAATGTGAGCGGCAGAGCAAAATGTGCAGAGGATGCTGAAAGTCTGCAAAGGGCTATCGATACTCTAAGTGAATGGGTGAGGGTCTGGCAGATGGAGTACAATGTTGGTAAGTGTGAAGTCATCCATTTTGGTAGGAATAACAGCAAAATAGACTATTATTTAAATGGTAATAAATTGCAGTGTGCTGCTATGCAGACGGACCTGGGGTGCAAGAATCACAAGGAGTTGCTTTGAAGGTCTAGCAGGTAATTAAGAAGGCAAATGGAATTTTGTCCTTCATTGCTACAGGGGTGGAGTTTAAAAACAGTGAGGTTATGTTGCAGCTGTAAAAGATGCTGGTGAGGCCACACCTGGAGTTATTGTGTATAGTTTTGGTCTCCTTACTTGAGAAAGGATACACTGGCACTGGAGGGGGGGCAGAGGAGATTCACTAGGTTGATTCTGGAATTGAGACGGTTGGTTTATGAGGAGAGACTGAGTAGACTGGGGCTATACTCATTGGAATTCAGAAGAATGAGGGGAGATCTTATAGAAACATATAAGATTATGAAGGGAATCGATAAGATAGAAGCAGGGAAGTTGTTTCCACTGGCAGATGAAACTAGAATTAGGGGGCACAGCCTCAAAATAAGGGGGAGCAGATTTAGAAGTGAGTTGAGGAGAAGCTTCTTCACAGAACATAGAACATAGAACATTACAGCACAGAACAGGCCCTTTGGCCTTCGATGTTGCGCCGACCAATATAAAAAGCAAAGACCCTCCAAACTAAACCATTCCCTTCTCTTCCATAAACTTATCAACTAACCTCTTAAACGCCACCAAACTTGGCGCATCTACAATTCAGTAGAATTCCCTACCTAGTGAAGCAGTTGAGGCTCCCTCATTGAATGTTTTTAAGGCAAAGATAGATAAATTTTTGAACAGTAAAGGAATTAAGGGTTATGAAAAGTGGGCAGATAAATAGAACTGAGTCTGTGAAAAAAAATCAGCCATGATCTTATTGAATGGCGGGGCAGGCTCGAGGGGCCAGATGGCCGACTCCTGCTCCTAGTTCTTATGTTCTTTTGTACCAACCAACTCAAGAACAGCTTCTTCTCTGATGCTAACAGACTTCTAAATAGATTTACTTTGCATTAAGTTGATCTTTCTCTACACCGTATCTATGACTGTAACAGTACGTTCCACACTCTCTTGTTTCATTCTCTATGAATGGTATGTTTTGTCTGTATACTGCACAAGAAACAATCCTTTTCACTTTATGATAATACATGTGACAGTAATAAATCAAATCAAAATCACAGTGGTCCATTTCTATCAATGACTCAGGCACGAGAGGCTGGTTTTCCTGCAGCAACTTGCAGATTCCGAGGGATTATAACAATGGCAAGTGGGACCCAGGTCCAGAAATCCTGCCTCCATTCCCACAAATCCTTTCTTACCTGGGTGGCATGGTGGCGCATTGGGGGCAGGACTTAAGTCCCACATCTGGAAAACCGTACAAAAACAGGAAATGCTGTCCGCGGCTACATTCGCAGCCAGGTGTTCCTGGAGAGGGAGCGTGCGGTGTCCGCGGGCACAGTTGATGCCTTTCGTGCCCGCCGGGCACCGCAGGGGCTGGAGCGCGTTACAGACCCCGACAATCACACTTTGATTTGATGTCTTAAGTTCCCTTGTACTTTAGTTTTTGTTCGGGCTGTTCCCCTTCCTTTTGGGAAGCTGCCCCTTTTACTTTGTCCTAACTTAATTTGAGTTTGTCTATTTGGTTTGACCTAAAAGACCAACAGAAAATGCTGGAAAATCTCAGCAGATCTGACAACATCTGTGGGGAGAGAGAATAGAGCCAACGTTTTGAGTATAGCTGACCCTTCATCAGGGCTGAGACCAAAGAGAATCAAAAACCAAAGACCAATGAGAACAACTCCTTCACCTGACAAAGAGGGAAACCCCGAAAGCTTGTGTGAGTTTTACTATCAAATAAATCGATTGGACTTCAACCTGATATTGTCAGACTTCTTACCAAAGAGAATGAGCAGAGATTTATACTATCAGCAGGAGGAAGGCGGGTAGAATTGGACAAAGAGAATGTAAATGAGGATACAGAAGGCTGAGAAGTCTGTAGGTAATAACTTGTCAAGTTTTTTAATGGCCACCCCCTTACCATTTTAGTTCAAACCTTCCCAAACCACTTGAGCAAATACTCCCCCTAAAAAAATCTGAAGAAGATATAGTCTGTGCCTGTGACAATTGAAAACAAAACTCTGTGCTAGCGGTTTCATGAGTTGCTTGTTGACATCACAATAAGAGCAATGGGAGGTCGAGGGGTGACCTGATAGAAATCTACAAGATAATGGGGGTCACAGACAGAGTAGACAGTCAGAAGCTTTTTCCCAGAGTGGTAGTGTCAATTATTAAGGGGACACAGGTTTAAGGTGCAAGGAGCAAGGTTTAAAGGAGATGGACGAGGCAGATTTTTTACACAGAGAGTAGTGGGAGATAGTGGAAGCAGATAAGTTAGTGACTCTTAAGGAGCATCTTGACAACATACAACATAGAACATAGAACAATACAGCATAAACAGGCCCTTCGGCCCACGAGTTGCGCCGATCACATCTACCAATCCACAGACCTATCTATAACCCCCTATCCCATTCGTTCCCATGTACTCATCCAGAAGTCTTTTAAAAAACCCCAGCGAGTTTGCCTCAACAACCTCCGACGGCAGTCGGTTCTATTCACTCACCACCCTCTGAGTGAAAAACCTACCCCTGACATCTCCTCTGTATTTGCTTCCCTGCACCTTAAATCTGTGTCCTCTCGTAGTGACCATTTCCGCTCGGGGAAATAGTCTCCAAGAGTCCACCCTATCTATTCCTCTCAACATTTTATAAACCTCTATCAGGTCACCTCTCAACCTACGTCTCTCCAGTGAGAAGAGTCCCAGCTCCCTCAACCTATCTTCATAAGGCCTGCCTCCCAATCCAGGCAGCATCCTTGTAAATATCCTCTGAACTCTCTCAATAGCCTCTACATCCTTCCTATAATGAGGTGACCAGAACTGCGCACAATACTCCAACTGGGGTCTGACAAGAGTCTTATAGAGCTGCATCATTACCTCCTGACTCCTAAACTCTCTTCCTCAATTAATGAAGGCCAGTACACCGTATGCCTTCTTGACCACTTCCTCCACCTGCGAGGCCAATTTAAGAGTCCTATGGACCCGGACCCCAAGACCCTTCTGCTCTACAACACAGCTAAGACTCTACCCCTTACATTGTACTCCTTCATCCCATTATTCCTGCCAAAATGGACCACTACACATTTATCCGCGTTGAAGTCCAAGTGCCACTTCTCCGCCCAGTCTCGCATCCTGTTTATGTCCCGCTGCAACTTTTGACATCCCTCCAGACCATCCACAACACCACCGACCTTTGTATTGTCGGCGAACTTACTAACCCATCCCTCCACTTCCTCATCCAGGTCACTTATGAAAATGACAAACAGCAGGGGTCCCAGAACAGATCCCTGGGGCACTCCACTGGTGACCGACCTCCATGCAGAACAAGACCCATCCACAACCACACTCTGCCTTCTGCCGGCAAGCCAGTTCTGGATCCACGAGGCCAAACCCCCTTGGATCCCATACTCTCTCACCTTCTCCAGAAGCCTTGCATGGGGGACCTTATCAAATGCCTTGCTAAAGTCCACGTACACTACGTCCACCGCCCTTCCTTTGTCAATGTGTTCAGTCACATTTTCGAAGAACTCAACTAGGCTTGTAAGGCATGACCTGCCCTTGAGAAAACCATGCTGACTATTTCTAATCAGTCTAAACTTCTCCAAATGTTCATAAATCTTTATCCCTCAGAAGCCTCTCCATCAGCTTACCAACCACTGAAGTCAGACTCACCGGTCGGTAATTTCCTGAACTATCCCTGTTCCCTTTCTTAAAGATAGGGACGACATCCACAATCCTCCAATCAATATATATGAATAGGATGGGAAGAGAGGAATATAGTTCCCAGAAGGGTTTTAGTGCAGTTGGACAGTATGGTCAGTGCAACCTTGGAGGGCCGAAAGGCCTGTTCCTGTGCTGTAATTTTCTTTGTTCAATCGTTACACCATTGGCTGCTCCAACAACCTACCATTACCAGAGTGGGGAAGCAGTGGTGGGGGGAGCGTTGGTCTGTAAATTTATGGTTTTATTGACAACTCAAAGAGTTTATTGAAGTATTAGCTGGTCTTTCATGTGCAATTATGAATATAAATGTACATTTTTATAAGGGACCAAGTACTTTACAGGATTTCAATGTATTAAGTGGACTTCCACGAACTGGGCCAATTTTTATATTGTGAACTTTGTAATAGATATTTAGGATTTCCACAAGCTCAGGTTTACAAGGTGCAAACTCAATAAATGATTTATGCTCTTGTATCTGTGTCCTTGACAACCACTACCTGATTGGACAGAATACCAGTACCATAAGTACCATTCTCTAGGACCACTCAGAGTACAGCTGGCTTTACTACTGCAGAGTAAAGCTGTGTGTGGTCTGTACAGAGTATAGTTGGCATTAATGTGCTAGTTAGAATAGGAATAGAAGAATATTGGTTGAATAAGTGGCTGAAGCGATGGTGCAAAGGGAAGTGTTCCTGATTCCTGGGACATTGGGACTGGTTCTGGGGGAGGTGGGACCAGTACAAAACTCAACTGGTCACACATAGGCAGGAGTTAGAAAGGCAAAAAGAGGGCATGAAATGATTTTGGCGGATAGGATTAAGGGAAATCCAAAGGCCTTTTATTCCTATGTTAGGAATATGTTATTCCTATGTTAGGGAATGGCGGAGATCCTGAATGAATACTTTGCATTGGTATTCACGAAGGAGAGGGACTTGTTGACAGCTCCTGTCTCTGAGGGAGCTGTGGACCAGTTGAGGGAAATATCCATACCGAGGGAAGAAGTAGCTTCCAGGTAGTATTAAAACTGATAACTCTCCAGGGCCTGATAGCATTTATCCCAGGCTGCTTAGGGAGGTGCGAGGTAAAATTGCTGGGACTCTGACGCAAATCTTTGTCTCTTTCTTGGACACAGGTGACGTCCCAGAGGACTGGAGAGTAGCTAATGTTGTACCGTTGTTTAAAAAGGGTAGTAGGGATAACCCTGGAAATTATAGGCTGGTGAGTTTGACATCAGTGGTAGGGAAGCTGTTGGAGGGGATTCTTAGAGATAGGATGTATAGGCACTTAGAGTGTTGCAATCTGATTAGGGATACGCAGCATGGATTTGTTAAGGGGAGGTCGTGCCTTACAAATCTGGTAGAATTTTTTGAAGAGGTGACGAAAATGGTCGACGAAGGACGAACTGTTGATGTTGTCTATATGGATTTTAGTAAGGCGTTTGACAAAGTCCCTCATGGGAGGTTAGTTGAGAAGGTCAAGTCTCATGGGATACAAGGACAGGTAGCTAGATGGAAAAGTAACTGGCTTGGTAATAGGAGACAGAGAGTAATAGTGGAAGGGTGTTTCTCTAGCTGGAGGTCGGTCACTAGTGGTGTGCCGCAGGGCTCGGTACTGGGACCTCTTCTATTTGTAATATATATAAATGACTTGGAAGAGGGAGTAAGTGGAGTGATCAGCAAGTTTGCAGATGATACAAAGATGGCTGGACTTGCGGATAGTGAGGAGCATTGTCAGGCGATGCAGCAGGACATAGATAGGCTGGTAGCTTGGGCAGACAGATGGCAGATGGAATTCAATCCTGATAAATGTGAGGTGATGCATTTTGGGACAAAGAATGTAGGGGAGGTATATGATAAAGGGTAGACCTATTAAGAGTATAGAAATGCAGAGGGACCTGGGGGTGCAGGTGAACAAGTCTCTGAAGGTGGCAGAGCAAGTGGAGAAGGTTGTGAAGAAAGCATATAGTATGTTAGCCTTTATAGGAAGGGGTATAGAGTACAAGAGCTGGCCTTTAATGTTGCAGTTGTATAAAACGCTGGTTAGACCTCATTTGGAATACTGCGTCCAGTTCTGGTCGCCTTACTACCGGAAGGACGTGGAGACTCTGGAGAGAGTGCAGGAGTTTTCAGAGAACATAGAACATAGAACATAGAACAATACAGCACAGAACAGGCCCTTCGGCCTTCGATGTTGTGCCGACCAAAATAAAAAGCAATGCCCCTCCAAACTAAACCATTCCCTTCTCTTCCATAAACTTATCAATTAACCTCTTAAACGCCACCAAACTTGGCGCATCTACAACAGCTGCAGGCAGGGCATTCCACTCCCTAATACTCTTTGAGTAAAGAACCTACCTCTGATATCCGTCCTATAACTCATACCCCTTAATTTAAAGCTGTGTCCCCTCGTGCTAGCTTTCTCCATCCTAGGAAAAAGGCTATCACTGTCCACCCTATCCAAACCTCTAATTATCTTATATGCTTCAATAAATCCCCCCTTAGCCGCCTCCTTTCTAACGAAAACAACCTCAAATCCTTCAACCTCTCTTCATAGGACCTGCCCTCCATACCAGGCAACATCCTGGTAAACCTCCTCTGTACCCTCTCCAATGCCTCCACATCTTTCTTATAATGTGGCGACCAGAACTGCACCACAAATACTCCAAGTGCGGCCGCACTAGAGTTTTGTACAGCTGCAACATGATGCTGCGGCTCCTAAATTCAATCCCCCTACAATAAAAGCTAAGACTCCATAAGCCTTCTTAACAACTTATCCACTTGACTGCTACTTTCAGGGATCTATTGACACATACACCAAGATCCTTCTGTTCCTCAACACTATTAAGAGCCCTACCATTAGCCCTATACTCTACACATTTATTGTTCCTGCCAAAGTGCATTACCTCACACTTTTCCACATTAAACTCCATTTGCCACCTCTCGGCCCAGCTCTGCAACTTGTCCAAGTCACTCTGTAAACTAAAACACCCCTCTTCACTATCTACCACACCACCAACTTTAGTATCATCTGCAAATTTACTGATCCATCCCTCAATACCCTCATCCAGATCATTTATAAAAATTACAAACAGCAGGGGCCCCAAAACAGACCCCTGAGGCACACCACTCGTCACCGAACTCCACGATGAATATCTCCCATCAACCACCACCCTCTGTCTTCTATCTGCCAGCCAATTCCTAATCCAATTAGCTAAATCACCCTCTATTCCACACATCTGCATTTTCTGTAGAAGTCTTCCATGGGCCACCTTATCAAAAGCTTACTAAAGTCCATATATACTACATCAACCGCCTTACCCCCATCCACCTCTCTGGTCACTTCTCAAAAAACTCAATGAGGTTAGTAAGGCATGACCTACCCTTCACGAACCATGCTGACTATCCCCAATCAATTCATTTTCTCTCTAATAACTATAAATCCTATCCCTAATAATTCTCTCCAATACCTTGCCCACCACAGAAGTAAGACTCACTGGCCTATAATTCCCAGGAAGGTCTCTCTTCCCCTTCTTAAACAATGGGACCACATTCGCCATCCTCCAGTCCTCCGGAACCACACCCGTAACCAACGAGGACCTGAAGATCAGAGCCAGAGGCTCTGCAATCTCCTCTCTTGCCTCCCAGAGAATCCTAGGGTAAATCCCGTCCGGCCCAGGGGACTTATCCAACTTCAAAACCCTCGAGAATTTCTAGCACATCCTCCCTATCTACTACAATACTTCCCAATTTGCAAGCCTGTACCTCAGTGTTCTCCATAGCTACATTTCCAGCACTCTGCGTGAATACCGAAGAGAAATATTTATTCAGTGCCTCTCCAATCTCTTCAGGCTCCACGCACAACTTCCCACTGCTGTCTATGACTGGCCCTAATCTTGCCCTAACCAATCTTCTATTCTTAACATATCGAAAGAAAGCTTTAGGATTCTCCTTAATCCTATCAGCCAACATCTTCTCGTGTCC
This sequence comes from Sphyrna mokarran, assembly GCA_024679065.1. NCBI lineage: Eukaryota > Metazoa > Chordata > Chondrichthyes > Carcharhiniformes > Carcharhinidae > Sphyrna > Sphyrna mokarran. Next base: position 20,885,999 of record JAGIQG010000033.1, on the reverse strand, counting down.
CCTCTTAGCTCTCCTCAATTCACTTTTTACCTCCTTCCTAGCTAATCTATAGCTATCCATTGCACTACCTGAGCCTTCAAGCCTCATCCTGACATAAGCCTCCTTTTTCTTCTTAACCAGCAAATCAACTCTTTTCGTACACCAAGGCTCTCTTACTCGTCCATTTCCTCCCTGCCTGACAGGGACATACTTATCAAGGACTCTCAGCAGCTGCTCCTTGAATAAGCACCACATTCCAGATGTTCCCAGTCCCTGTAGTTCCCTAGTCCAATCTACGCACCCTAATTCTCTCCTGATGGCCTCATAATTACCCTTCCCCCAGCTATAACTACTGCCCCCAGCTTCATGCCTATCCCTGTCCATCACTAAGGTGAACGTAACCGAATTGTGGTCACTATCACCAAAATGTTCACTAACTTCCAAGCCTAACACCTGGTCTGGCTCATTGCCCAGCACCAAATCCAATGTAGCCTCACCTCTAGTTGGCCTATCTACATACTGAGTCAAAAAACCTTCCTGCACACTCTGTACGAAAACTGACCCCTCTAACGAGCTAGAGCTATAGCTATTCCAATCAATATTAGCAAAGTTAAAGTCCCCCATCACAATTACCCTACTACTTTCACTCCTAATCAGAATTGACTTCGCAATCCTTTCCTCAACCTCTCTAGAACTATTAGGAGGTCTGTAAAGACTCCCAACAGGGTGACCTCTCCTCTCCTGTTTCTAATCTCAGCCCATACTACCTCAACAGACAAGTCCTCATCAAACTTCTTTTCTATCACCGTGATACAGTCTTTGACCAATAATGCCACTCCTCCCCCCCTTCTACCTCCTTCTCTACTCCGA
>JAGIQG010000033.1:20831344-20885050 GCA_024679065.1 Sphyrna mokarran | reverse complement strand
AGGCCTTTTATTCCTATGTTAGGAATATGTTATTCCTATGTTAGGGAATGGCGGAGATCCTGAATGAATACTTTGCATTGGTATTCACGAAGGAGAGGGACTTGTTGACAGCTCCTGTCTCTGAGGGAGCTGTGGACCAGTTGAGGGAAATATCCATACCGAGGGAAGAAGTAGCTTCCAGGTAGTATTAAAACTGATAACTCTCCAGGGCCTGATAGCATTTATCCCAGGCTGCTTAGGGAGGTGCGAGGTAAAATTGCTGGGACTCTGACGCAAATCTTTGTCTCTTTCTTGGACACAGGTGACGTCCCAGAGGACTGGAGAGTAGCTAATGTTGTACCGTTGTTTAAAAAGGGTAGTAGGGATAACCCTGGAAATTATAGGCTGGTGAGTTTGACATCAGTGGTAGGGAAGCTGTTGGAGGGGATTCTTAGAGATAGGATGTATAGGCACTTAGAGTGTTGCAATCTGATTAGGGATACGCAGCATGGATTTGTTAAGGGGAGGTCGTGCCTTACAAATCTGGTAGAATTTTTTGAAGAGGTGACGAAAATGGTCGACGAAGGACGAACTGTTGATGTTGTCTATATGGATTTTAGTAAGGCGTTTGACAAAGTCCCTCATGGGAGGTTAGTTGAGAAGGTCAAGTCTCATGGGATACAAGGACAGGTAGCTAGATGGAAAAGTAACTGGCTTGGTAATAGAAGACAGAGAGTAATAGTGGAAAGGTGTTTCTCTCCAGCTGGATGTCCGTCCTAGTGTTGTCCCGCCAAGGTCTCAGTACTGGGACCTCTTCTATTTGTTATATATATAAATGACTTGGAAGAGGGAGTAAGTGGAGTGATCAGCAAGTTTGCAGACGATACAAAGATGGCTGGACTTGCGGATAGTGAGGAGCATTGTCAGGGGATGCAGCAGGACATAGATAGGCTGGTAGCTTGGGCAGACAGATGGCAGATGGAATTTAATCCTGATAAATGTGAGGTGATGCATTTTGGGACAAAGAATGTAGGGGGGAGGTATATGATAAAGGGTAGACCTATTAAAAGTATAGAAATGCAGAGGGACCTGGGGGTGCAGGTGAACAGGTCTCTGGCAGAGCAAGTGGAGAAGGTTGTGAAGAAAGCATATAGTATGTTAGCCTTTATAGGAAGGGGTATAGAGTACAGGAGCTGGCCTTTAATGTTGCAGTTGTATAAAATGCTGGTTAGACCTCATTTGGAATACTGCGTCCAGTTCTGGTCGCCTTACTACCGGAAGGAAGTGGAGACTCTGGAGAGAGTGCAGAGGAGGTTTACAGAGAACATAGAACATAGAACATAGAACAATACAGCACAGAACAGGCCCTTCGGCCTTCGATGTTGTGCCGACCAAAATAAAAAGCAATGCCCCTCCTAAATAAACCAGTCCCTTCTCATCCATATACTTATCAACTAACCTCTTAAACGCCACCAAACTTGGCGCATCTACAACAGCTGCAGGCAGGGCATTCCACTCCCTAATCACGCTTTGAGTAAAGAACCTACCTCTGATATCCGTCCTATAACTCATACCCCTTAATTTAAAGCTGTGTCCCCTCGTGCTAGCATTCTCCATCCTAGGAAAAAGGCTATCACTGTCCACCTTATCTAAACCTCTAATCATCTTATATGCTTCAATAAGATCCCCTCTTAGCCGCCTCCTTTCTAACGAAAACAACCTCAATCCTTCAACCTCTCTTCATAGGACCTGCCCTCCATACCAGGCAACATCCTGGTAAACCTCCTCTGTACCCTCTCCAATGCCTCCACATCTTTCTTATAATGTGGGGACCAGAACTGCACACAATACTCCAAGTGCGGCGCACTAGAGTTTTGTACAGTTGCAACATGATGCTGCGGCTCCTAAATTCAATCCTCCTACCAATAAAAGCTAAGACTCCATATGCCTTCTTAACAACTTTATCCACTTGACTGCCTACTTTCAGGGATCTAGTGACACATACACCAAGATCCTTCTGTTCCTCAACACTATTAAGAGCCCTACCATTAGCCCTATACTCTACACATTTATTGTTCCTGCCAAAGTGCATTACCTCACACTTTTCCACATTAAACTCCATTTGCCACCTCTCGGCCCAGCTCTGCAACTTGTCCAAGTCACTCTGTAAACTAAAACACCCCTCTTCACTATCTACCACACCACCAACTTTAGTATCATCTGCAAATTTACTGATCCATCCCTCAATACCCTCATCCAGATCATTTATAAAAATTACAAACAGCAGGGGCCCCAAAACAGACCCCTGAGGCACACCACTCGTCACCGAACTCCACGATGAAAATCTCCCATCAAACACCACCCTCTGTCTTCTATCTGCCAGCCAATTTCTAATCCAATTTGCTAAATCACCCTCTATTCCACACATCTGCATTTTCTGTAAAAGTCTTCCATGGGCCACCTTATCAAAAGCCTTACTAAAGTCCATATATACTACATCAACCGCCTTACCCCCATCCACCTCTCTGGTCACTTTCTCAAAAAACTCAATGAGGTTAGTAAGGCATGACCTACCCTTCACGAAACCATGCTGACTATCCCCAATCAATTCATTTCTCTCTAAATAACTATAAATCCTATCCCTAATAATTCTCTCCAATACCTTGCCCACAACAGAAGTAAGACTCACTGGCCTATAATTCCCAGGAAGGTCTCTCTTCCCCTTCTTAAACAATGGGACCACATTCGCCATCCTCCAGTCCTCCGGAACCACACCCGTAACCAACGAGGACCTGAAGATCAGAGCCAGAGGCTCTGCAATCTCCTCTCTTGCCTCCCAGAGAATCCTAGGGTAAATCCCGTCCGGCCCAGGGGACTTATCCAACTTCAAACCCTCGAGAATTTCTAGCACATCCTCCCTATCTACTACAATACTTCCCAATTTGCAACCCTGTACCTCAGTGTTCTCCATAGCTACATTTCCAGCACTCTGCGTGAATACCGAAGAGAAATATTTATTCAGTGCCTCACCAATCTCTTCAGGCTCCACGCACAACTTCCCACTGCTGTCTATGACTGGCCCTAATCTTGCCCTAACCAATCTTCTATTCTTAACATATCGAAAGAAAGCTTTAGGATTCTCCTTAATCCTATCAGCCAACATCTTCTCGTGTCCCCTCTTAGCTCTCCTCAATTCACTTTTTACCTCCTTCCTAGCTAATCTATAGCTATCCATTGCACTACCTGAGCCTTCAAGCCTCATCCTGACATAAGCCTCCTTTTTCTTCTTAACCAGCAAATCAACTTTTTTCGTACACCAAGGCTCTCTTACTCGACCATTTCCTCCCTGCCTGACAGGGACATACTTATCAAGGACTCGCAGCAGCTGCTCCTTGAATAAGCACCACATTCCAGATGTTCCCAGTCCCTGTAGTTTCCTAGTCCAATCTATGCACCCTAATTCTCTCCTGATGGCCTCATAATTACCCTTCCCCCAGCTATAACTACTGCCCCCAGCTTCATGCCTATCCCTGTCCATCACTAAGGTGAACGTAACCGAATTGTGGTCACTATCACCAAAATGTTCACTAACTTCCAAGCCTAACACCTGGTCTGGCTCATTGCCCAGCACCAAATCCAATGTAGCCTCACCTCTAGTTGGCCTATCTACATACTGAGTCAAAAAACCTTCCTGCACACTCTGTACGAAAACTGACCCCTCTAACGAGCTAGAGCTATAGCTATTCCAATCAATATTAGCAAAGTTAAAGTCCCCCATCACAATTACCCTACTACTTTCACTCCTAATCAGAATTGACTTCGCAATCCTTTCCTCAACCTCTCTAGAACTATTAGGAGGTCTGTAAAAGACTCCCAACAGGGTGACCTCTCCTCTCCTGTTTCTAATCTCAGCCCACACTACCTCAACAGACAAGTCCTCATCAAACTTCTTTTCGATCACCGTGATACAGTCTTTGACCAGTAACGTCACTCCTCCCCCCCTTCTACCCCCTTCTCTACTCCGACCAGGATGCTGCCTGGTATGGAATGTCTGAGTTACGAGGAGAGGTTAGGCAAATTGGGGGTGTTTTCCTTAGAAAGACGTAGACTTAGAGGAGATCTGATAGAGGTGTATAAGATTATGAGAGATAGAGAAAACAGGGTTAAGCTTTTTCGCAGGATGGACTCAAATAGCACGAGGGGTCACGGGCTTAGGGTGAGGGAGGGTAAGGTATAATTTGGATGCTAGAGGGAGTTTTTTCACACAGAGGGTGGTGGGGGTATGGAATGCCCTGCCAAGTAAAGTGGTGGAGGCAGGCACTCTGGAGTTATTTAAGAAATACTTAGATGGGCACATGAACAGAATGGGAATGGAGGGGTATAGAAAACTGATTTAAAATAGGGATCATGAGCCTTGGGAGTCCCTGGGAAGTGTGTAAATAGATGATGATATTGATGTACTTGTTTTTATCCTACAGGTGCTTTGGTCCACCTTGTTGTCTAACGAGGGGCATACACGCAATGGGTCGTGAGAGGGCTGCTCTTGGATTTTTTTCGAGAGTATCCTAGTGCTTCACGTCGTTAGTGTACGCTTGACCTGGACCATTTGATGGGCAACACGACAGCTCAGTGACTATCGCTGTGCTGTGCAGATACATGGATTTGGGCCCGTGTCTGTGGGAGTTTGTGCATTCTCCCCGTGCTTGCGTGGGTTTTCTCCGGGTGCTCCGGTTTCCTCCCACATCCCAAAGATGTGCTCTTAGGCTAATTGGCAAAACAAATTCTCCCTAAATTGTCTCAAATTTGGTTTTTAATCCATAGATCTATAAACATGGACAGGGATCGTGGGTAGAGGTGGGAACATCGAGATGGCGGCGCGGGCTCGTTGAGCCGAAGGGCCTGTTTCCCGTGCTGTTTTGTTCTTTGTTCTTTGACTGGGAGAGATTTGCTAGGATGTTTGGGGAGGGTTTAAACTGAAATGGCAGGGAGATGGGAACCATGCAAGAGGTCAGAGGAAGGGGATTCAAGGCAAAGAAACAAAGACAGAAAGAGGAATAAGAAAAGTGGAGCAGAGAAAAGCAAAAAGAAAAGCAGAGGGACAAAGAGCCAGAATCAAACAAAGACTCCGTGAAAAATAGTAGGAACAACACCAGTGATGTTAAAAGGAGATTGAAGCTTTGAGCCTTAACATGCTCAATAAAGGTGCTGTCAGTGGTAATTCGATAGGGTCTTTTAAGAGACTTCTGGATGAGTACATGGGACTTAATAGGATTGAGGGTTCTAGGTAAGTGTAGTAGGTAGAGATATGGTCAGCGCAACTTGTGGGCTGAAGGGCCTGTTTGTGCTGTAGTTTTTCTATGATTCTAAGGTGGATGAATTCATGAATAGGTGTAAATGGGAATGATATAATCGGGACTACAGAGACAGGGCTGCAGGATGACCAGGGTGGGAACTGAATATCCAGGAGAATTCAGTATTTAGAAAGGACAAGACCAAAAGGAAAAGGTGATGGAGCTGCATTGCTGGTTAAAGAGGGAATTAACACCATACTGAGGAAGGATATTTGCTCCAGCAATGTGAAATCATATGGGGTATGAGCTATGAAATATTAAGGGGAAAAAACATTAGTGAGGATTGTATATAGAGCCCCAAACTACTGCGGCGATGTTGGTAATTACATTAAACAAGAAACTGGAGATGCATGCGATAAAAGAACAGCTGTAATTATAGGTGATTTTAATCTATATATAGATTGGACAAATCAAATTAGTTACAGTCCTGTGGAGAAGGAAACATAGAAGAGAGGAGCAGGAGGAGGCCATATAATCATAAAATCTCACAGTGCAGAAAAGACCTTTCAGCCCATCAGCCTGCTCTGCCATTCACTTTGAACATGTTGATCATGTTGGACTTTAGTAAGGCGTTTGATAAGGTGGCCCATGGAAGACTTCTGCAGAAAATGCAGATGTATGGGATAGAGGGTGATTTAGCTAATTGGGTTAGGAATTGGCTAGCAGATAGAAGACAGAGGTGGTGGTTGATGGGAGATATTCATCTTGGAGTTCGGTGACAAGTGGTGTACCTCAGGGGTCTGTTTTGGGGTCCCTGCTGTTTGTAATTTTTATAAATGATCTGGATGAGGGTATTGAAGGATGGATTAGTAAAATTGCAGATGACACTAAAGTCGGTGGAGTGGTAGATAGTGAAGAGGGGTGTTATAGTTTGCAGAGGGACTTGGACAAGTTGCAGAGCTGGGCCGAGAGGTGTCAAATGGAGTTTAATGTGGAAAAGTGTGAGGTAATGCACTATGGCAGAAATAAGAAATGTGTAGAGTATAGGGCTAATGGTAGGATTCTTAGTAGTCTAGATGAACAGAGGGATCTTGGTGTGTATGTGCATAGATCCCTGAAAGTAGGCAGTCAGGTCGAGAAGGTTGTTAGGAAGGCATATGGAGTCTTGGCTTTTATTGGTAGAGGGATTGAATTTCGGAGCCGCAACGTCAGGTTGCAACTGTACAAAACTCTAGTGCGGCCGCACTTGGAGTATTGTGTGCAGTTCTGGTCCCCACATTATAAGAAAGATGTGAGGGCATTGGAGAGGGTACAGAGGAGGTTTACCAGGATGTTGCCTGGTATGGAGGGCAGGTCTTATGAGGAGAGGCTGAGGGATTTGAGGTTGTTTTCGTTAGAAAAGAGGAGGCTAAGAGGGGACCTGATCGAAACATATAAGATGATTAGAGGTTTAGATAGGGTGGACAGTGATAGCCTTTTTCCTAGGATGGAGAAAGCTAGCACGAGGGGACACAGCTTTAATTAAGGGGTGATAGTTATAGGACGGATATCAGAGGTAGGTTCTTTACCCAAAGGGTGGTTCGGGAGTGGAATGCCCTGCCTGCAGCAGTTGTAGATGCGCCAAGTTTGGTTGCGTTTAAGAGGTTAGTTGATAAGTATATGGAAGAGAAGGGAATGGTTTAGTTTGGGGGGCATTGCTTTTTATATTGGTCGGCGCAACATCGAAGGCCGAAGGGCCTGTTCTGTGCTGTATTGTTCTATGTTCTATCATCCAACTCAATAGTCTGATCCCGCCTTCTTCCCCATACTCCTTTGATCCCCTTCACCCCAAACACTATATCTAATTGCTTCTTGCAATGTTTTGACCTTAATTACTTCCTACAGTAATGAATTTCAGACTGACCACTCTCTGGGTGCAGAAATTTCTCCTAAACCCTGTATTCTCAGACTGGAGTGTGTTTGGGATGGCTTTCTGGACCCATAGGTTGAGGAACCAACTAGACTGCAGACCATTCTAGACTGGGTGTTGGGTAATGAGAAAGTAATTATAGAACACAGAACATTACAGCACGGTACAGGCCCTTCAGCCCTCAATATTGTGCTGACCTGTGAAACCAATCTAAAGCCCATCTAACCTACACTATTCCAATATCATCCATATGCTTATCCTATGACTCTTGATGGTGGGACTGATACACATCAATCAGCATCGCCAGATCTGATTGGACATCTGGTGATGACCAACACGAGGGGACATAACTTTAAATTAAGAGGTGGTAGTTATAGGACGGATGTCAGAGGCAGGTTCTTTACACAGAGGTTGGTGAGAGCGTGGAATGCCCTGCCTGCAGCAGTTGTGGACTCGCCTACTTTGGGGGCATTCAAATGGTCGGTGGATAGGCATATGGATGATATTGGAATAGTTTGGGTTAGAGGGTCCACTGGCCGGCGCAACATCGAGGGCCGAAGGGCCTGTACTGCTCTGTAATGTTCTATGTTCTATGACATAGTCCCTGGAGGTATCACATGACCTCTGCCCTCACCAACCTCTCCTGCCCACTCCATTATTCATCTTTCATATTGGCATGGACAGCACAGTGGGTTAGCACTGCTGCCTCACACTGCCAGAGGTCCAGGCTTGATTCCAGCCTTCAGTCACGTCTGTGAGGAGTTTGCATGTTCTCCCCATGTCTACATGGGTTTCCTCTGGGTGCTCCGCTTTCCTCCCACAGCACGAAAAATGCACAGGTTAAGTGGAATGGCCACGCTAAATTATCCCTTATTGTCTTGATGTGTGTAGGTTAACACAGAACATAGAACATTACAGCGCAGTACAGGCCCTTCGGCCCTCGATGTTGCGCCGACCAGTGGAACCAATCTAATGACCCTTGAACCTAAACTATTCCAATATTATCCATATGCCTATCCAAGGACGTTTGAATGCCCTTCAAGTTGGTTAGGTGGAATGACCATGCTAAATTGTCCGTCAGAGTCTTGAGGTATGTAGGTTAGGTGCATCAGCCATGCTAAATTGTCCCTTATTGTCTCAAGATGTGTGGGAATAGTGATAAATATGTGGGATTATGGGATAAGGCCTGGGTAGGACGCTCTGTCAGAGGGTTAGTGTAGACCCAACGGGCCGAATGGTCTCATTTTGAACTACAGAGATTCTGTGGTTATTTGCCCTCTTTCACAGCAGTGGAGAAAGTGGCCCATACATAGTGAGAATAACGTAGCTGTAAAGTATACGTTAATGCATGAATTCTGGTCTGTAAAATGTGGAAATATATGGAAAAGTATATGGAAAAGAATAGGATAGGGGTTATAGATAGATCTGTGGATTGGAAGATGTGATCGGCTCAACTCGTGGGCCGAAGGGCCTGTTTGTGCTGTATTGTTCTATGTTAAAATGTCTTGAATATTTGCATGAGATGTGCATGTTATTGATATCTTTTTCTTTTAATCCACAGGTACTTCGGTCCGCCTTGTTGTCTAATGAGGGGCGTACACGCAATTGGTCGTGAGAGGACTGCTCTTGGATTTTCCGAGAGTATCCTACTGCTTCACGTCGTTAGTGTACGCTTGACCTGGACCATTTGATGGGCAACACGACAGTTCAGTGACTATCGCTGTGCTGTGCAGATACATGGATTTGGGCCTGTGTCTGTGGGAAGTTTGCGCATTCTCCCTGTGATTGCATAGGTTTTCTCCGGGAGCTCCGGTTTCCTCCCACACCCCAAACATGCGCCCTTAGGCTGATTGGTGTAACAAATTGTCCCTAAATTGTCTCCCCTCAATCTGGTTTCCAATGTGGAGTGCCATAAACATAGACAAGGATCATGGGTGGAAGAGGGATCTCACAATGTTAAAATGGCGGCGCGGGCTCGTTGGGCCGAAGGGCCTGTTTCCCGTGCTGTGTTGTTCTTTGTTCTTTAAAAATGATGAGTTATACACCGGGTTGGTTTATACGGCCTGAGCTATAATAAATACAAGCAACAAGTTGATGGGGGAAAAGCAGAGTGTGATGGAACGCAGGGATAAGAGGAAGCCTGGTGTCAAATCAATGAAGTGGGTGAGAATAAGTCAGCAACTCCGACAGCCTGGACTGATAGCAGATAAAAATAACGTGAAAATAATGCTGAAACTATCAGGGAAGGTGGAAAGGAATCACACAGCCACCATGACTGAGTACAAAGCAATGAAAAGGAATGGGGCCTCAACACGATAGAGGTATTAAAGATGATAAAAGCACTTGGTAAGCTAGAAATAGATAGAGAGAAGATACTTTCACTTGTGGAAGAGCAAAGCTAGGAGCCATAAATAGAAGAATTATTAATAAATTCAACATGGCACTCAAAAGCAGTCAGACAAAATCTTTACTGCATTTTCTACATCATTCTGTGAATTAGGATCAGAACAAAGACACACACAACAGGATATTTTCACACACACACACACACACACACACACACACAACAGGATATTTTCACACACACACACATACACACATACACACACACACACACACACACACACACACTCCAAGATATATATTACATATATTAATACACACATACATCCCAAGATATACACATGCCAAAATATACACACACACGCTCAGGTTCTCACACACACTCAGATTCACACGTGTTCAGATTCTCACACACACATGTTCAGATTCTCACACACACGTGTTCAGATTCTCACACACACGTGTTCAGATTCTCACACACACACACACACACACACATACGCACACACACACATTGAGATTCACACGCACTAACACTCCGAGACTCAGACACATACCTTGAATATCTGTCTATTCTGGAGGCCTCTGTCTCACTAAAGCCTGAGGCTGGAGTGCTCTCTGTCCATTTGCTCTACCTGCTGGTTACCATGGCAACAGCACACATCCTGTTCCACCAGTTTCTCTCTTCCCCCACCCCGATGCTGACAGTAATAAATCTAACACAAGGTCTTCAGACCGAACCCTTCCTCAGTCTTCCTGGCCTCAGTACCTTGCGGATGTTTCTGGAATGTGTGCTCACAAACTCTGTGTGCTTTGTGGAAATGGATTCTGTTCCTTCATTGGCTTGAACTTCTCCAATTCTGTTATTTAACTTTAAACTTTGCTTTTCTCCCCGATCCTAAGCCATGAAATCCCACCCTAGCTTTCTCCTTGTGTACGCTCCCACCCAGTCCCGAGGGCAGAGTTTCCATCGCACTCACTCGCTTCAGAATAATCTTCACATAAATCTGTCAGCACGTTTTTTTTTCCCCAAGCGGTCAATCACGACAATCTCTCTCACTCTCCACGGCTTTTGCAAGACCTTTCTGTTTAAATCCACTGTGTTGGGGGAGGGGGGAGGGTGCTGCACTGTCAGAGGTGACACCTTTCCAATGAGATTGAACGCTTGGCCCCTCCAAACTTAAAAAGTTATCTCCGAGCCTGCAGCAGCCCCTCACTCTTCACTGGAGGGTCAGCCTGCAACTTGTCCTCAGATTGACAATTGAACCCACAACCAGTTGGGCAGACCTGAGTAAATTTATATTTATTAATGACTGACTTTGCACATCGTAACGAAAGAAGATTGACAGCAACGCCAAAGAAAACAAGTACGAATATTACAAGCTGAGCGAGTGCAGCTGACTAATACCGAGGAGGTTTGGGGAGCAGACGTGGAAAGTGAAGAGATTGTCACAATCCACAATTATGTCAGGATTCCTGGCTATAATCGGGCCAATGAGGAATGGTTTTAATGAGAATATAAGGATCATGGGTGGAAGTGGGAACATCGAGGTGGTGGCACGGGCTCGTTGGGCTGAAGGGCCTGTTTCCCGTGCTGTTTTGTTCTTTGTTCTTTGAGTCTTCAGAAGAACAGCGGGAGAGTTCACACTGGTGTCCTAGGTTAGAATTTATCCGTAAACAACATAAAATCATAGAACCCTACAATGTAGAAAGAGGCCCTGCACTGACTACAATCTCACTCAGGCCCCACTCCCATATCCCTACATATTTTACCTGCTAATCTCTCTAACCCGAGCATCTCATGACACTAAGGGGCAATTTCTTAGCACGGCCAATCAACCTAACCCGCACATCTTTGGACTGTGGGAGGAAATCGAAACACCCAGGGGAAACCCACGCAGACACGAGGACAATGTGCAAACTCCACACAGACAGTGACCTGAGCCGGGAATCGAACCTAGGACCCTGGAGCTGTGAAGCAGCAGTGCTAACCCACTGTGCTACCGAGCCGCCCCAACATCACAAACAGGTCTTTTTAATTCATTCATAGGACACGGGCGTTACTAGCTGACCAGTATTTATTGTCCATCCCTAACTGCTCAACGCTTGGCTCCAAAATCACATATAGGCCAGATCAGGTTAAGATGGCAGATTTCCTTCCTCTGAAGGACATTAGTGACCCAGAGGGACTTTTCCAACAATTGACAGTGGTTTTCATGATCATCAGTAGATTCTTTTAGATTTTTTTTATTGAATTCAAATTTGGACAGCACAGTGGTCCAATGGTTAGCACCTGCTGCATCACAGCGCCAGAGATCTGGGTTTGATTCCCGGCTTGGGTCACTGTTGGTGTGGAGTCTGCATGTTTTCTCCGTGTCTGCATGGGTTTCTTCTGGGTGCTCCAGTTTTCCCATAGTCCAAAGATGTGTGCATTAGGTTAATTGGCTAAATTGTCCCTTAGTGTCAGGGGGCTTAGGAGGGTAAATATGTGGGGTTACAGGGGTGGGATTGTAATTGATGCAGACTCAATGGGCCAAATGGCCTTATTCTGCACTGTAGATTTTATGACAATGGTTTCACAATCATCAGTAGATTTCTTAATTCCAGATTTGGTTTATTGAATTCCAATTGCACCATATGTCTTGTTGGGATTCGAACCTGTGTTCCCAGACGTTAGCTGAGTTTTTGGATTAGTCTGGTGATAATATCACAAGGCCATCACTAATCAGTTATCTGGTCACTATCATGTTGCTGTTAGTGGGATCCTGATTTGCTGCATTTCTGACATTCTAACAGTATCTGCTTTTCAAAAGTATCTCACTGTCTGTCAAGTATTTCTACACATCCTCAAAAAGCAGGTACACTAATGCAATTCTTCATTTTTATATTCTTTATCTAATCAGATAGCACTGCCGGTTGTGTTCAAAGTTCAAAGTTTATTTACTCATGTCACGAGCAGGCTTACATTAACACTGCAATGAAGTTACTGTGAAAGTCCTCCAGTCGTCACACTACGATGCCTGTTCGGGTCAAGGCACCTAACCAACACGTGTTTTGGACAGAAACCGGAGCACCCGGAGCAAACCCACGCAGGGAGAGCGTGCAGACTCTGTACAGACAGTGACCCAAGCTGGGAATTGAACCCGGGTCCCTGGTGCTGTCAGGCAGCAGTGCCAACCCACTGCGTCACCTGTACTGACCTCAGTAACATTCCGATCTACAACAGCCTCAACCCAAACCTCGCAGTGTTACCTGTGATCTAAAACCAATTTCACAACAATGTTTTATATCCCGAATACACATATATTTCAGTTTAACGTGCAGGACTTTGACAAAAGCGTTAAGAAAACACAAATGAAAAATTTCATCACAATCTTTAGCTTCTTTAGCTGCTTCTCAAGTTGACCTTTATGAACCTGAAGCCAGCCCTCAGCCGATTTTCTGACAGCCAGTTTTCTAACAGTGTGCCCTGATATACTGATACCAGTCGCTGGATCTGTACTCACTGGATCAGAGGGTCAACTCAATGGACTCTGTGAATCACATTTCTATCAGGATCATCTCCCCGTGGGACAGACTCCTTCAGACTGACAGCCACCGGCTCCCAAGTCTCATTCAAGATCCTGACATACACGCGAGTTGGCCCAGGTGACTGGCTGTTCTTTAGTGACTCCAGCTTGCCAAGGACCTCAGTTAAACTGACCTTACAGTCATGCAGGGTATTTGATGTGTTGCAATAACTGGATTGGTTTAGCATTATCCGCTTCAGTCACTGCCTCCAGAAAATGTTACTTCACACATTGAGTTAGTTTTTAACTCATCAACTTGATTTTTTTTTGGCATTTTGGATCCTTAAAGCTTCCTCTGCTGCAGTGAAACCGGAGGTGTGTTTTGGCACGTGACTACATTCTGTCCTTAAGTGTTTTACTAACCCCTAAATTATTTCCACCCTCACTCTGCAAAGAATCACAGAAAAGTTACAGTACAAAAGGAGGCCATTCAGCCCGTTTTGTCCATGCCAGCCCAATGCCGTCCAGGTTCCCTTTCTAGTCCCATTCCCCTGCACCCAATCCATGGCTCTGTAGCTAACAGCACTTAAAGTGCAGATCCAGGCGCTTTTTAAAAGAGTTTGGCATTTCTTCCTTCACCACCAACTCCAGACAGATAATTTCACTCACCGACCAGCTTCTGCATAAAAATATTCTTCCTCAGTCCCTTGCTATCACTTATTTTGAATCTCTGTCCCCTGGTTCTAGAATTCTCCATAAGAAGTCTCACAACACCAGAATTAGGTCCAATCAGCTTATTTGATAGTAATCCCACAAGCTTTTGAAAACAGTGTTGTGAGACTTCTTATTGTGTTTACCCCAGTCCAGCTCTGGCATCTCTACATCTAGAATTTTCCACCAAGGGAAACAATATTATGCTGTCCATTCTATCTCTTCCCCTCATAATATTGTCCTCTTCTGTTGTCACCTCTCCAACCTTCTTTGTTCCAAGAAAAATAATCCCAAACTATTCAATTTCTCCTCATAGATACACCTTCAGCACTGGCAACATGCTTGTAAAACCTCCTCTGCACTCTCCCCAGAACAATTACATCCTTCCTGTAATAAGGTGACCAGAACTGTACATAATGCTCCAGTTGTGACGTCACCAGTGTTTTATACAATTCCAACATCAAAGACTTACTTTTATATTCTGTACCTCTGCCAACGAAGGACAGCATTCCATATGGCATCTTTACAACCTTGAACTGCGGCACAGTGGCAAGCACTATGACCTCACAGGGCCTAGCACCCAGGTTTAATTCCACCTGAGAAGACACACTGTGTGGAGTTTGTACATCATCCCTGTGTCCGCTTGGGTTTCTTCCGGGTTCTTTGGTTTCCTCCCAAACTCCAAAGATGTGCAAGTTAGGTTGATTGCCTACATTAAATTGACCCGAGAGTTTGGGGATTAGCAGGGTAAATACGTGGGGTTATGGGAATAGGGGTCAGGATGAGATTATGGCTGTTGCAGGCTCAATGGACTGAATAGCCTCCTTCTGCACTGTAGGGATTCTATGATTCTAATTCATCCGGAATAATTATATTTGCAGAAAATTAGAATCCGTGTTTGTAAAACTATATTTCCCATACCAGAGAGACTGTTTCATGGTAATTCTCAGATTGCTAATTATTGAGTTGTACCTGAAAGCTGTGTTTAGTGGGAAGCTCAAGGGTAAATACAATTACGACATGCCCAACATGTATTTAAATTCGGATATAAATGGTGAGGCTTTTTTTGTAAACAGAAACTGTGACGGGCTTGGCTATCAACTTCAGATTTCTGCGGGTATTGGCACGTGTGTGAATTCTGGAAGTTACTGCTGATTTTCTCCACTGTAATCATGATGTGGGGATGGGATAAACACAGTAAGAAATCTCACAACACCAGGTTAAAGTCCAACAGGTTTATTTGGTAGGAAACACCACTAGCTTTTGGAACGTTGCTCCTTTATCAGGTGAGTGAGCCCACTCTGGAGTGCTCCAAAAGCTAGTGACGTTTCCTACCAAATAAATCTGTTTGACTTTAACCTGGTGTTTTGAGGCTTCTTACTGTGTTTCTCCATAGTAACACAGAGCCTCACCGACACTCTTCAAACAAGTACAGACAGTCCACATCACAATCACCAGGGCAGGAGTTTAACACAGTGTTTGATCATTGTCTTCACAGTTCCTGGAATTAAGAGGGTTAAGGGGAAATTGAACTGATATGTTCGAGGAAAATGTCGAAGATTATGGAGGATTTGTCAAAGTCAATGAAGAGGAGGTTGCGGAAAAGGTGGGCAAGAGATATTTAAACTGGCAAAACGGTCAAATATCTAGAAGGAGATGAGGAGAATTTTGATGTGCAAAAAAAAATGCAAAAAAAGCATAAAAAGACATGCAAAAAACCAGGTTAAACATTATAAGTTTATTTATTAGTGTCACAAGTAGGCTTACATTTACACTGCAATGAAGTTACTGTGAAAATCCTCTAGTCATCATACTCCGATGCCTGTTCAGATGCACTGAGGGAGAATTTAATCTGGCCAATAATCAGACTGTGGGAGGAAACCCATGAAGACACAGGGAGAACATAGAACATAGAAAATAGAACATTACAGCGCAGTACAGGCCCTTTGGCCCTCGATGATGCACACCGACCAATGTAACCAATTTTATCTATCCTAAACTATTCCAATGCTATCCATATGCCTATCCACTGACCATTTGAACGCCCTTAAACTTGACGAGTCCACAACTGCTGCAAGGCAGGGCATCCCACGCCCTTACTACCCTCTGAGTAAAGAACCCACCTCTAACATCCGTCCTATAACTACCACCCCTTAATTTAAAGCTATGTCCCCTTGTGTTATCCACCTCCATCTGAGGAAAAAGACTCTCACTATCCACCCTATCTAACCCTCTGATCATCTTATATGTCTCAATTAAGTCACCTCTTAGCCTTCTTCTCTCTGATAAAAATAACTTCAAGTTCCTTAGCCTTTCCTCATAAGACCTGCCCTCCATACCAGGCAACATCCTGGTAAACCTCCTCTGTACCCTTTCCAATGCCTCCACATCTTTCTTATAATGTGGCGACCAAAACTGTACACAATACGCCAAGTGCGGCCGCACCAGAATTTTGTACAGTTGCAACATAACATCTCGGCTCCGAAATTCAATCCCTCTACCAATAAAAGCCAACACACTATACGCCTTCTTAACAACCATAATAGAACATAGAACATAGAACAATACAGCACAGAACAGGCCCTTCAGCCTTCGATGTTGTGCCGACCAAAATAAAAAGCAATGCCCCTCCAAACTAAACCATTCCCTTCTCTTCCATAGACTTATCAATTAACCTCTTAAACGCCACCAAACTTGGCGCATCTACAACAGCTGCAGGCAGGGCATTCCACTCCCTAATCACTCTTTGAGTAAAGAACCTACCTCTGATATCCGTCCTATAACTCATACCCCTAATTTAAAGCTGTGTCCCCTCGTGCTAGCTTTCTCCATCCTAGGAAAAAGGCTATCACTGTCCACCCTATCTAAATCTCTAATCATCTTATATGCTTCAATAAGATCCCCTCTTAGCCGCCTCCTTTCTAACGAAAACAACCTCAAATCCTTCAACCTCTCTTCATAGGACCTGCTCTCCATACCAGGCAACATCCTAGTAAACCTCCTCTGTACCCTCTCCAATGCCTCCACATCTTTCTTATAATGTGGCGACCAGAACTGCACACAATACTCCAAGTGCGGCCGCACTAGAGTTTTGTACAGTTGCGGCCGCACTAGAGTTTTGTACAGAGTTTTGTACAACCTTATCAACTTGAGTACCAACTTTCAGAGATCTATGCACCTGTACACTGAGATCTCTCTGCTCATCTACACTACTAAAAGTCCTACCATTAGCCCTATATTCTGCACACATATTACTCTTACCAAAGTGAATCACCTCACACTTTTCCACATTAAACTCCATTTGCCACTTCTCAGCCCAGCTCTGCAACTTATCTATGTCCCTCTGCAAACTGTAACATCCATCCTCACTGTCTACAACTCCTCCAACTTTGGGATCATCAGCAAATTTACTAACCCATCCCTCTACACCCTCATCCAGGTCATTTATAAAAACAACAAACAGCAGTGGCCCCAAAACAGATCCTTGAGGTACACCACTTGTAACTGCACTCCAGGTTGAATGTTTCCCATCAACCACCACCCTCTGACTTCTATCAGCTAACCAATTCCTAATCCAAACTGTTAAATCTCCCTCAATCCCATGCATCTGCATTTTCTGCAGTAGTCTTCCATGGGAAACCTTATCAAACGCTTTGCTAAAATCCATATACACCACATCAACTGCCTTACCCTTATCTACCTCTTTGGTCACCTTTTCAAAAAACTCAATAAGGTTTGTGAGGCACGACCTACCCTTCACAAAACCGTGCTGACTATCCCTAATCAATTCATTTCTTTCTAAATGACTATAAATCCTATCCCTTATAATTCTTTCCAAAACTTTCCACACTACGGATGTAAGGCTCACTGGTCTATAATTTGCAGGATGGTTTCTGCTCCCCTTCTTAAACAAGGGGACAACATTTGCCATCCTCCAGTCTTCTGGCAACTACATCTGTAGCCAATGACGACATGAAGATCAAAGCCAAAAGCTCTGCAATCTCCTCTCTAGCCTCCCAGAGTAACCTGGGATAAATCCCATCCGGCCCAGAGGATTTGTCTATTTTCATACTCTCAAGAATAGCTAACACCTCCTCCTTATGTATCTCTATCCTGTCTAGTCTTCAGCACTGTATCTCAGTATTCTCCCCAACTCCGTTGACATTTTCCGCACATGAAGACCGATGGAAAATATTCATTCAGTGCCTCACCAATCTCTACAGGCTCCACATACAACTTCCCATTACTGTCTTTGACTGGCCCTAATCTTGACCTAACCAACCTTTTATTCTTAACATATCTATAAACAGCTTTAGTGTTCTCCTTTATCCTATCCGCCAAAGTCTTCTCATGTCCTCTTCTAGCTCTTCTTATCTCATTCTTTAGCTCCCTCCTGGCTAATTTATAACTGTCCAGTGCCTTAACTGAGCCTTCACGTTTCACCTTTAAATAAGCCTCCTTTTTCTTTTTACTAGTGAACTAACTTCCTTACTACACCACGGTTCCCTGGCTCTACCACTTCCTCGCTGCCTGACATGTACATATTTATCAAGGACTCGCAGTAGCTGTTCCTTGAATAAGTTCCACATTTCAGATGTTCTCAGCCCCTGCAGTTTCCTACTCCACCCGATGTATCCTAAATCTCGCCTCATAGCCTCATAATTACTTTTCCCCCGTCTGTAACTTCTTCCCTTTGGTATATGTCTATCCCTTTCCATCACCAAAGTAAACGTAACCAAATTGTGGTCACTATCACCAAAGTGCTCACCTACCTCCAAGTCTAACACCTGGTCTGGTTCATTACCCAGAACCAAATCCAATATAGCCTCACCTCTTGTTGGCCTATTTACATACTGAGTCATAAAACTCTCCTGCACTCATTGTACAAAAACTGACCCCTCTAACATTCTTGAGCTGTAACTTTTCCAATGAATATTTGCAAAGTTGAAGTCCCCCATAACAACTACCCTGTTACTTTCACTTCTGTCCAGAATCATCCTTGTAATCTTTTCCTCCACATCCCTGGAACTTTTTGGAGGCCTGTAAAAAACTCCCAACCGGGTGATCTCTCCTCTCCTGTTTCTAATCTCAGCCCAAACTACCTCAATAGACAGGTGCACATCAAATGTCCTTTCTGCCACCGTAATACAGTCTTTGACTAATAATGCCACTCCTCCCCCCCTTCTACCTCCTTCTCTACTCCGACTGAAGCATTTGAACCCCGGAACCTGCAACAACCATTCCTGTCCCTGCTCTATCCATGTCTCTGAAATGGCCACATCATCAAAGTCCCAGGTACCTATCCAGGCTGCAAGTTCGCCCAAGTTCGCGTATGTTCCTTGTACTGAAGTATACACACGTCAAACCACCCTCCCACCTACAAGTACCCTACTGAAACCCAGAAACCTTATCCATGACCTTGATATTCCCATTCTCCTGTACATTTGAGCTACTCAGTGTTCCATTCCCCCCCTCTTTGAATCAGTTTAAACCGCCCCAAATAGCACCGGCAAATTTTCCCCCCAAGATATTGGTTCCCTGCTGGTTCAGGTGCAGACCATCCCTCTTATAGAGGTCCCACCTACCCCAGAATGAGCCCCCAATTGTCCAAGTATCTGAACCTTTCCCTCCTGCACCATCCCTTTAGCCACGAGTTTAAATGTTCTCTCTCTCTATTCTTCTCCATGCTATCCCGTGGCACAGGTAACAACCCAGAGATAACCACTCTGTTTCTTTTAGCCCTAAGCTTCCACCCCAACTCCCTGAATTTCTGTTTTATATCCCGGTCCCTTATCCTTCCTCTATCATGGGTGTCTACATGAACCACAACTTGAGGCTGGTCCCCCTCCCCTTTGAGGATCTCGAACACTTGATCCAAGACATCACGGGCTTAGCACCTGGGAGGCAATGTTACTAACCGAGAATCTCTCTCATTTCCACAGAATCTCCTATCTGTCCCTTTAACTATGGAATCCCCAATGACTAATCCAGATCTTTTCCTCCCAGTTCCCACCTCAGCATCAGGAACAGGCTCCCCTCACCAAGCCTGACCTACCCCGGACGAATTTTCCTCCCCAACAACATCCAAAACAGAGTACCTATTTTGGAGAGGAACAGCCTCGGCAGATTGCAACCCTGACTGCTTCTTACCCCCTTTTGTTTTCTAGCAGGCACCCGTCTTTCGCTTTTAGAACGTGCAAACAACACACAGACAGCGACTCAAAGCTGAGAATCGAACCCAGGCCCCTGGCGTTGAGAGATAGCAGCACTGACCATTGTGCCGCCTGCACACACAAAAACAAATACACAGTTTCAGCATTAACTTTCACAACAGAATTGGGTAGGAACTTGAAAGGAAGTAATTTGCTGACCTCTGGTGTAAAAAGCATGGGGGAGGAGACACAAATTCGACAATGCAAGAGCTAGCACAAATGCAATGGGTCAAATGGCCTCTTGTTCCGCTGTGTGATTTTGATTCAACCTCTCTTGTTTTGATGCTCTGGGATTTTGTGATTCTATCCAATTTAACATATCTCATTAAGGTTCCCTTCCCTCCAAACACTGTGATCAAACCCTTCACTGAAAATACCTTTTGGATCCCTCTCTCTGTCTCTATTTTGATCTCCACACTGGCCTAATCAGCAGCCCTTAAAAGGGACTGTCGAAGGTTGTGGAAAACATGATTAAGTCATTTTTCTGGACGGTGTACTTATGTGGCGCTGGCAAGGAGAGACAGAAGCGTGCACTGATTAATTCAAGCCAGACTACTTCATTCTCATTTGCCACAGGGCCAATTTGCAAAGCAAAAAGCTTCAACTGCGGCCAATTGCGTCCTGACGGAACATCCCACACATCGTCACACTCAATTTCTCCTCATCAGCTGGGGCGGGGCACCTTTGCCTGAAGTCAGAGCACACTTTCCTGTTGCCTGTTGCCAATGGACAAGTGCCAGAAGTGAAGAAACAGTGAGTGTGATTCCGGTAGGTCAATGGTTTCAGTATTGGGCTGACATCAGACAGAGAGGAGAGAGTTCAAAGCCAACCAGAGCCAAATGGCAGGAATAATGGGTTGAAGGAGTACAATATAAGGGGTGGGAGTCTTAGCTGTGTTGTACAGCAAAAGGATCTCGGGGTCCGGGTCCATAGGACTCTTAAATCGGCCTCGCAGGTGGAGGAAGTGGTCAAGAAGGCGTACGGTGTACTGGCCTTCATTAATTGAGGAATAGAGTTTCGGAGTCAGGAGGTAATGATGCAGCTCTATAAGACTCTAGTCAGACCCCAGTTGGAATATTGTGCGCAGTTCTGGTCGCCTCATTATAGGAAGGATGTAGAGGCTATTGAGAGGGTTCAGAGGAGATTTACAAGGATGCTGCCTGGATTGGGAGGCAGGCCTTGTGAAGATAGGTTGAGAGAGCTGGGACTCTTCTCACTGGAGAGACGTAGGTTGAGAGGTGACCTGATAGAGGTTTATAAAATGTTCAGAGGAATAGATAGGGTGGACTCTCAGAAACTATTTCCCTGAGCTGAAATGGTCACGATGAGAGGACACATAGAACATAGAACATTACAGCACAGAACAGGCCCTTCGGCCTTCAATGTTGCACCGACCAATATAAAAAGCAATGCCCCTCCAAACTAAATCATTCCCTTCTCTTCCATATACTTATCAACTAACCTCTTAAACGCCACCAAACTTGGCGCATCTACAACCGCTGCAGGCAGGGCATTCCACTCCCTACCACCCTTTGGGTAAAGAACAAGCTCTGATATCCGTCCTATAACTATCACCCCTTAATTTAAAGCTGTGTCCCCTCGTGCTAGCTTTTTCATCCTAGGAAAAAGGCTATCACTGTCCACCCTATCTAAACCTCTAATCATCTTATATGTTTCGATCAGGTCCCCTCTTAGCCTCCTCCTTTCTAACGAAAACAACCTCAAATCCCTCAGCCTCTCCTCATAAGACCTGCCCTCCATACCAGGCAACATCCTGGTAAACCTCCTCTGTACCCTCTCCAATGCTCCACATCTTTCTTATAATGTGGGACCAGAACTGCACACAATACTCCAAGTGCGGCCGCACTAGAGTTTTGTACAGTTGCACAGATTTAAGGTGCAGGGAAGCAAATACAAAGGAGATGTCAGGGGTAGGTTTTTCACTCAGAGGGTGGTGAGTGAATGGAACCGACTGCCGTCGGAGGTTGTTGAGGCAAACTCACTGGGGTCTTTTAAAAGACTTCTGGATGAGTATATGGAAAAGAATAGGATAGGGGGTTATAGATAGGTCTGTGGATTGGTAGATGTGATCAGCGCAACTCGTGGGCCGAAAGGCCTGTTTGTGCTGTATTGTTCTATGTTCTATGTTCTAATGGGAAAATGGACGGAGAACAGCTGGTATCAGGAGATCTGTCCGATGGTCAGAAATTTCCAACTGATTGACCAAAGTCCCTCAGGGGGAAAGTCACCTATTCAGATCTATGTGTGACTCCAGCCCAGGTTAAATAGCTGACACAACATCAACAAACAAGGATTACACACTCCAACTATTGGCAACGCTGTTGGAATCAACTACGGTTCAGTATCTCAGAGGTTATCAGAGATCATAACCTCTGATCTCAGCCCTTGGATCAGATGTTATGAGTTCAACTCCCAATGTGATCACTATCAAATAAATCGGTTGGACTTAACCTGGTGTTGTCAGATTTCTTACTGTGTTTACCCCAGTCCAAGGCTGGCATCTCCACATCATTTTAACTCCCAACCCAGGGACTTGAACACTGGTAACTCTGATGCAGGAGGTGCCGCACTGTCAGAGGGTCAGTGCTGAGGGAGCGCCGCACTGTCAGAGGGTCAGTGCTGAGGGAGCGCCGCACTGTCAGAGGGTCAGTGCTGAGGGAGTGCCGCACTGTCAGAGGGTCAGTGCCGAGGGAGCGCCGCACTGTCAGAAGGTCAGTGCCGAGGGAGTGCCGCACTGTCAGAGGGTCAGTGCTGAGGGAGTGCCGCACTGTCAGAGGGTCAGTGCTGAGGGAGTGCCGCACTGTCAGAGGGTCAGTGCTGAGGGAGTGCCGCACTGTTTTTCCAAGAAGTGAGTTTAAAAGATCCCAGCGCCTTATTTCAAGCAGAGCAGGAGGGTCTCTTCTCCCCAGTGTCCTGCCCATTTTCTTTCCTCAACCTGCATCATTAAACACAAATGATCTTTTCATGTGTAAATTAGATAGCTTAGGGGTAATGGGGATAGTGTGAGAGAATGGGCCTTGATAAGGTCCTCTGTCAGAAAGTCGGTGCAGACTCAATGGACTTCTGCACTGCAGGGATTCCATGCTACGATTTGTCTCATTGCAATTTTGGGATCTTGCTGTGCGGAAACTGGCAGCCAAATTTCTTACATTTCAACAGCGACGACGCTTCAAAAGTGCTTCATTAGCTGTAAAATATTTTAAGGCTGGAAAAGGTGCTATTTAAATGCACATCTTCCCATTTCAGGACAGCTGGTGTGTGTGGAGTTCATTGTGAAGGGTCAGTGACCCCTGGACCCTGGTGCAATGGGTTTGGGGTGGGGGTGTCAGTCAGAACTATCAACTCCACATCCCTTCTGCTAATTAGCAACAGCATTTCAAAAATTTGTGAGTAGCATAACTTCAGATAATCAAATAGTTTGCACTGGTGACACTAAATATAGATGTTTATTTTTAAACTCCTAAATTTGACAGCTCTGCATCATCTAACCAAAAAACATCAAACCAGGCAGGACTCCGAACAAACTCTTTCCGCAAAGACTTGTTAGAGGATTAAAAACTACACAACGTGGGGAAAAAAAACACCTCGACACAGTGAGCAGATTTATATTGGGCGGCACGGTAGCACAGTGGTTAGCACTGCTGCCTCACAGCTCCTGCGTTTGATTCACGCTTTGGGTCACTGTCTGTGTAGAGTTTGCACATTCTCCTAGTGTCTGCGTGGGTTTCCTCCGGGTGCTCCGGTTTCCTCCCACTGTCCAAAGACAAGCGGGTTAGGTTAATTGGCCATGCTAAAATTGCCCCTTAGTGTCCAGGGATGCGTAGGTTAGAGGGATTAATGGGTATAATATGTAGGGTTATGGGGGTATGGCCTGGGTGGGATTGTGTGCAGACTCGATGGGCCAAAGGACCTCTTTCTGACTATAGGGTTTCTATGTTTCTTATACAGACCAGAACTCCACCCACCACGGAATCAACGCAGGGGAACTCTCCAGTGACCTCAGGCAGGAAATTATTATAGTCTCGTCGAATCTATAGTCCAGAAAGGAGGCAAGTTGGCTTATCCGCCCTGCATAGACAACAGCCCCACACAGGTCCCATCACCCTAACTCTCCTAATCCCCCTGACACACTAAGGGGCAATTTAGCATGGCCAATTAACCTTAACCCGCACCCCTTTGGACTGTGGGAGGAAACCCACGCAAACACGGGGAGAACATGCAAACTCCACACAGACAGTGACCTGAGCCAGGAATCGAACCCGATTCCCTGGAGCTGAGAGGCAGCAGCGCTAACCCACTGTGCTACCCATCAGGCCACAAAATCCCACCCAGTTTTCTGTACTTATTCATAGAATATGGGTGTCGCAGACTGGCCAGTATTTACTGCCCATCCCTTGGAGGGCAATTGAGAGTCAACCACATTGCTGAGGTTCTGGAGTCATGTGTAGGTCAGACCAGGGTAAGGATGGCAGATAAAAAGGAAGGAAAAGGAAGATTTCCTTCCCTAAAGGGACATTAGTGAACCAGTGGGTTTTTCGAACATCAGCAACGGTTTCATGGTAGATTTTTAATTCCAGGTATTTTGTATTGAATTCAAATTCCACCACCTGCCGTGGCAGGATTCGAACCCGGATCCCCAGAGCATTAACTTAGTTTCTGGATTATTAGTCTAACAATAATGTCACTCGGCCTTCACCTCCCTACAGGAGATTTCAGACATATCACTAACATTAATAATGTTAAATCTAACAAACACAGCAACTTTCAAAACTCGAGGGCTGAATAAAAGTGGGAATGGGCGAGAGGGGGTTGGGCACCCTACTCCATATGGAATACCTGGAATTTTATTTGAAGTTGAAACGTGATGTAAGAAATGGTGACCATTTCTAAAACAAAAACTAAAACTCCATCTGGTTCACTGATGTCCCTTAGGGAAGGAAATCTGCCATCCTTACCAGGTCTGGCCTACATGTGACTCCAGAGCCACAGTAATGTGAGCGATGGCATCCATCTGTCTTGGGAAACAATGGACTATGCCCAGAGTTAGGGGATATAGGGCAGCACATGTGCTGTGCAGATACATGGATTTGGGCCTGTGTCTGTGGGAGTTTGCGCATTCTCCCCGTGCTTGCATGGGTTTTCTCCAGGTGCTCCGGTTTCCTCCCACATCCCAAAGATGTGCTCTTAGGCTAATTGGCAAAGCAAATTCTCCCTAAATTGTCTCAAATTTGGTTATTGTGGGAGGTGAGGGAAGTGGTTGAGAGCCCCTGGCGATGATCTTAGCGTCGTCAATGGAAATGGGAAGGTTCCGGAGAATTGGAGGATTGCGGATGTGGTTCCTATCTTTAAGAAAGGGAACAGGGATAGTCCAGGAAATTACCAACCGGTGAGTCTGACTTCAGTGGTTGGTAAGCTGATGGAGAGGCTTCTGAGGGATAAGATATATGAACATTTGGAGAAATTTGGACTGATTAGAAATAGTCAGCATGGTTTTGTCAAGGGCAGGTCATGCCTTACGAGCCTAGTTGAGTTCTTCGAAAATGTGACTGAACACATTGACAAAGGAAGGCGGTGGGACGTAGTGTACATGGACTTTAGTAAGGCGTTTGATAAGGTCCCACATGCAAGGCTTCTGGAGAAGGTGAGAGGCATGGGATCCAAGGGGCTTTGGCCTCGTGGATCCAGAACTGGCTTGCCAGCAGAAGGCAGAGAGTGGTTGTGGATGGGTCTTGTTCTGCATGGAGGTCGGTAACCAGTGGAGTGCCCCAGGGATCTGCTCTGGGACCCCTGCTGTTTGTCATTTTCATAAATGACCTGGATGAGGAAGTGGAGGGATGGGTTAGCAAGTTCGCCGACGATACAAAGATCGGTGGTGTTGTGGATGGTCTGGAGGGATGCCAAAAGTTGCAGCGGGACATAGACAGGATAGAATAGAACATAGAACATAGAACATAACAGCGCAGAACAGGCCCTTCGGCTTTCGATGTTGCGCCGACCAATTAGGAAAAAGCCATGACCCTCCAAACTAAACCATTCCCTTCTCTTCCATATACTTATCAACTAACCTCTTAAACGCCATCAAACTTGGCGCATCTACAACTGCCGCAGGCAGGGCATTCCATACCCTAACCACCCTCTGGGTAAAGAACCTACCTCTGAACCTACCTCTACGTCCTATAACTACCACCCCTTAATTTAAAGCTAAGTCCCCTCGTGCTAGCTTTCTCCATCCTAGGAAAAAGGCTATCATTGTCCACCCTATCTAAACCTCTAATCATCTTATATGTTTCAATAAGGTCTCCTCTTAGCCACCTTCTTTCTAACGAAAACAACCTCAAATCCCTCAGCCTCTCCTCATAAGACCTGCCCTCCATACCTGGCAACATCCTGGTAAACCTCCTCTGTACCCTCTCCAATGCCTCCACATCTTTCTTATAATGTGGGGACCAGAACTGCACACAATACTCCAAGTGCGGCCGCACTAGAGTTTGTACAGTTGCAACATGACGTTGCGGCTCCGAAATTCAATCCCCCTACCAATAAAAGCTAAGACTCCGTATGCCTTCTTAACAACCTTATCGACTTGATTGCCAACTTTCAGGATCTATGCACATATACACCAAGATCCCTCTGTTCATCAACACTATTAAGAGTCCTACCATTAGCCCTATACTCTACACATTTGTTATTCCTGCCAAAGTGAATTACCTCACACTTTTCCACATTAAACTCCATTTGCCACCTCTCGGCCCAGCTCTGCAACTTGTCCAAGTCTCTCTGCAAACTATAACACCCCTCTTCACTATCTACCACTCCTCCAACGCCCAGGATGAAAGACTGGGAGGAGAAGTGGCAGATGGACTTCAACTCAGATAAATGTGTAGTGGTCCATTTTGGCAGGAATAATGGGATGAAGGAGTACAATATAAGGGGTAGGAGTCTTAGCTGTGTTGTACAGCAGAAGGATCTCGGGGTCCGGGTCCATAGGACTCTTAAATCGGCCTCGCAGGTGGAGGAATTGGTCAAGAAGGCGTATGGTGTACTGGCCTTCATTAATCGAGGAATAGAGTTCAGGAGTCAGGAGGTAATGATGCAGCTCTATAAGACTCTTGTCAGACCCCAGTTGGAGTATTGTGCGCAGTTCTGGTCGCCTCATTATAGGAAGGATGTAGAGGCTATTGAGAGAGTTCAGAGGAGATTTACAAGGATGCTGCCTGGATTGGGAGGCAGGCCTTATGAAGATAGGTTGAGGGAGCTGGGACTCTTCTCACTGGAGAGACGTAGGTTGAGAGGCGACCTGATAGAGGTTTATAAAATGTTGAGAGGAATAGATAGGGCGGACTCTCAGAGACTATTTCCCCGAGCTGAAATGGTCACTACGAGAGGACACAGATTTAAGGTGCAGGGAAGCAAATACAAAGGAGATGTTAGGGGTAGGTTTTTCACTCAGAGGGTGGTGAGTGAATGGAACCGACTGCTGTCGGAGGTTGTTGAGGCAAACTCACTGGGGTCTTTTAAAAGACTTCTGGATGAGTATATGGAAAAGAATAGGATAGGGGGTTCTAGATAGGTCTGTGGATTGGTAGATGTGATCGGCGCAACTCGTGGGCCGAAGGGCCTGTTTGTGCTGTATTGTTCTATGTTTTATGTTTAATCCATAGATCTATAAACAAGGACAGGGATCGCGGGTAGAGCTGGGAACATTGGGGTGGCGGCGCGGGCTCATTGGGCCGAAGGGCCTGTTTCCCGTGCTGTTTTGTTCTTTGTTCTTTGAGTTGTTGTTAATTCAGACTTGATGCACTGTAGGGATTCTAGAAACTCGTGGAATGAAGAGGTGTACTGTGATCTTATTGAATGGCAGAGTAGGTTTGAAGGGCTGATTGGCCTCCTACTGCTCCCATAATTATCATATTACAACGCAGCCAATCATTGTGATCTGGATTCCAGTGCCTGGAAGGGTGAAGAAAGCTGCAAATCCTTCACTGGCACCTTCCAAACAGAAAGAAGTCTCACAACACCAACTTAACGTTGGGTTTATTTGTCACAAAGGCCACTAGCTTTCGGAACAGGCTGTCCCTTCTTCCGATGGGTGGGAGTTCTGATCACAAACAAGGCACAAAGACACAAACTCAATTTACACGAATAATGATTGGAATGTGTGTCTTTACAGATAATCAAGTCTTAAAGATACAGACAATGTGAGTGGAGAGAGCGTTAAGCACAGGTTAAAGAGATGTGTATTGTCTCCAGACAGGACAGTTAGTGAGATTTTGCAAGTCCAGACAAGTTGTGGGGGTTACAGATAGTGTGACATGAACCCCAGATCCCGGTTAAGGCTGTCCTCACATCTGCTTTGTTCCAAACACACAAAGCTCTGACAGAAAGAAGTCTTAGTGAGGAGCTGAAGGAGATCAGCATTTCTAGAGAAATGGTTTTGGGGAAATTGATGGGATTGAAGGCAGATAAATCTCCAGGTCCTGATAATCTTCAGCCTGGAGTACTTAAGGAAGTAGCCCTAGAAATAGTAGATCCATTGGTGGTTATTTTCCAAAATTCTTTGGATTCTGGGATAGTTCCTACAGATTGGAGGATTGCTAATGTAAGCCTACTATTCAAAAGGGAGGTAGAGAGAAAACAGGGAACTATAGAACAGTGAGCCTAATGTCAGCACTGGGGAAGTTGCTACAGTCCATTATCAAGGATTTTATAACTCAGTGTTTGGAAGCAGTGGGATAATCAGACAAAGTTAGCATGGATTTACAAAAGGGAAAATCATACTTGATGAATCTATTGGAATATTTGAGGATTATTTAGTAAGTTGACAAAGAAAAGCCTATGAATGTGGTTTATTTAGCCTTTCAGAAGGTCTCACGTAGCAGATTACTGTGGAAAGTTAAAGCGCATGAAATTGCGGGTAATGTCCTGAGATGGATAGAAAGCTGGTTCGCAGATAGGAAGCAAAGACCATAAATAGGTCTTTTTCTGATTGGTAGGCAACGATTAGTAGGGTTTCACAAGGATCTGTGCTCGGACCCCAACTGTTCACATTATACATTCATGATTTGGAAGAGGGAATTACTTGTGTTATCTTCAAATTTGCAAATGATACAAAGTTGGGTGGGAGGGTGAGCTGTGAGGAGGATGCAGAGATGATTCAGCATGATTTGGACAGGCTATGGGTATCTGCATGGTAGATGCAGCATAATGTGGATAAATATGAGGTTATTAACTTCAACAGCAATAACAGGAAGACAGATTATTATTTGAATGGGTGTGAATTGGGAGAGGTGGGTACTCAATGAAACATTGGAGCCCTCGTGTATCAGTCACAGAGTAAGCGCGCAGGTACAGCAGGCAGTAAAGAAGGCAAATGGTTTGTTGGGCTTCATAGTGAGAGGATTTGAATATAGGGATAGGGATGTTTTGCTGCAATTGTACAGGGTGTTGGTGAGGCCATACCTGGAGCATCTGAGGAAGGATGTCCTTGTTTCTACAGAGGGAGTAACTGTGACTATTTACCAGGCTGATTCCTGGGATGGCAGGTCTGTCATATGAGGAGAGACAAGATCAGTTAGGATTATATTCACTGGAATTTAGGGGTTACTAAAGTGAGGGAGGGTCTCACAGAATCATAGCAAAAAAACTACAGCACAAACAGGCCCTTCGGCCCACAAGTTGTGCTGATCGTATCTCTACCTATATCCCTCAGCCCTATTAAATCCCATGTACTCATCCAGAAATCTCTTAAAAGACCCGAACAAATTTGCCTCCACCACCACCGACGGCAGCCGATTCCACTCACCCACTACTCTCTGAAACTTTTAAAATTCTAACAGGGCTAGACAGAAGAGATTCAGAAAGAATGCTGCCATTTGGTGGGGTGTCTGGAACACAGGCTCATAGTTTGAGCATGACGCTTAAACCTTTTTGAACTGAAATGAGGAGAAATTTCTTCACCCAGAGAATGGTGAATGTGTGGAATTCACTCCCACAGAAAGTAATTGAGGCCAAAGCATTGTCTGATTCCAAGAAGGAATTGGATATAGCTCTTTGGGCCAAAGGGATCAAGGGATATGGGAGGGAAGGAGGATCAGGATATTGGATGTGATCAGCCATGATAAAAATGAACGGAGAAGCTGAATGGTCTACTCCTGTTTCCAATTTCTATAACCACTTCCTCCAGAAGGACAACCAGAGCAGCCACGTCAGAACACCATCACCTGCAAATTTCTCTCCAAGCCACTCACCACCCTGACTCGGAAAGATATCGCTGTTCCTAGATCAAAATCCCGGAATGCTTTCTCTAACAGCACTGTAGGTGTACCTACAGCACATGGACTGCAACAGTTCAAGACAATCGCTCACCAACATCTTCTCAATGGGCAATGAGGGATGGGCAATAAATGTTGGTCCCACACCCACATCCCTTAAAAGAATAAAAAATATTTCAAAAGAGAATTCAGTCTAAAATGATGGGGTAAATGAGGGGTAAAATTCTGTTGTATGGAGTCTCACAACACCAGGTTATTAAAGTCCAACAGGTTTATTTGGTAGCAAAAGCCACTAGCTTTCAGAGTGCTGCTCCTTCATCAGACAAGTGGGAGTTAAAAACTCACCTATGAAGGAACAGCACTCCAAAAGCTAGTGGCTTTTGCTATGAAATAAACCTGTTGTAATTTAACCTGTGTGTGGTGAGACTTCTTACTGTGTTTACCCCAGTCCAATGCCGGCATCTCCACATCATAAAATTCTGTTGAGTAGCGAGAGAAGGAGCAGGTGGCTCCTTTCACAGGGCCAGCACAGAGGCAAAGGGGCGAATGGACTTGTTCTGCTCAGTGAGATTCTGTGATTTTATGACAATTCTACAAACCACACCACCAATCCAGTGCTTCACCGAAGCTCAGCTGTGTTATTTATTACCATTTCCCCATCCCGGCAGCAGCGAAGACACCAAATACCTTCACTGAACTGAGAGCAAGTAGATCCAACCCAATAGAAGGTCAATTAGACCCTCTCTGATACTCTGCACAAATATACACTGACTCCACTCGGGAAGCATTCTGCTGTAGAGTACACGTGCTTTGTACAAATACTGAAACTCTCTGCACATCATTGCTGACACAGTTATTTGACTGATTTTGTCTTGGCAATTAGAATTCCCTACTCTCTCGGACACAAGGTTATGGGGATTTTCCGACTGTAATTGCCCCAAAGATGGAAAATCCCTGTCCAAGATCCATGAACCAGGATCCAAGGTCCTGTTCACTACAATTCCCATGGCAGGCAGGGTCAGGAAAATCTCACCCTCTGAGTTGGTGTCCCACTCCAGCGTACACCTTTATAGTGCATTACTGTCGGAGTGCTGCTCCGCCCGAGTACCATCTCTCAAATGAGACTTTAAACCAAGAACCTATCTCTGTCTTACAGACACTCAATGACCCGGCCTCCACAGCCTTCTGCAGCAAAGAGTTCCACAGATTCACCAGTCTCTGGCTGAAGAAATTCCTCTGAGGAAGAATTTAGTACAGCCAATGCACCTAACCAGCATGTCTTTCGAACTGTGGGAGGGAACTGGAGCACCCGGAGGAAACCCACACAGACACAGGCAGAAGGTGCAGACTCTGCACAGACAGTGACCCATGTCTGTCCTCTCAAGGTGGATGTAAAAGATACCATACTCCTACTTCAGATAACAGCAGGGGAGTTATACTCTGAGACTATTATTAACCCCTCAAAACTAAACAATTACAACAGGTGATCTGGTCATTATCATATTGCGGACTGTGGGAGCTTGCTATGCACAAATTCATTGCAGCATTTCCGACATTCCAACAGTAACCACGATGGGGGCAGCACGGTGACACAGTGGTTAGCACTGCTGCATCACAGCACTAGAGACCCTAATTCGATTCCCAACTTTGGTCACTGTCTGTGCGGAGTCTGCACCTTCTCCCCATGTCTGTATGGGTTTCCTCCGGGTGCTCCAGTTCCCTCCCACAGTTCGAAAGACATCCTGGTTAGGTGCATTAGCCGTATTAAATTCTTCCTCAGAGGAATTTCTTCAGCCCGAGAGTGGCAAATCTGTGGAACTGTTTGCTGCAGAGGAGGCCAGATTATTGAGTATCTTTAAGGCAGAGATAGGTTCTTGATTAATAAGGCATCAGGGGTTATGGGGAGAAGACAGGAGAATGGGGACGAGAAAAATATCAGCCACGATTGAATGGCAGAGCAGACTTGATGGGCCGAGTGGCCTAATTCTGCTCCTATATCTTATGTACCTGAAAAGGCACCAGAAAACAGCAACTAGGGGCTTTTCACAGTCACTTCATTGCAGTGTTAGTAAGCCTACTTATAACACTAATAAATAAAAGTTTAAACGCTTCAGAATTTCACTGGCTGTAGATGTTCAGACTGCGAAAGGCACTATATAAATGCAAGGGTTTGTTAACAAACACCAGGACTGTTATCAACACTGTATAGTTATTACAATTAACTCCTAACGAGACTGGGATGAAAGGCAATGCCCCATATAACTGTATCCTCGAGTGTCCTTTACCCAGTGAGAGCTGAACATTTCCTCTCTCAGAATCAGGATGAAAACACAATCTGTGGATGTTTGACGCCACATTAAACACTGATCCCGAGCAAATCCACCACTTCCCGTCTGTTTCAGACAGATTCGGACTCAGCTACATTCAGACAATCTAATGAAGCAAGCTGCTGAGGCTGTCAAATTCACAGTAAGAATACTGAGCCTGTAACCCCGCAAAACACCAACCAGCCTCTCTCTGTCTCTCCGCCTTCCATGCTACTTTGTTCTTCTCTAAAAACCTTGCAGTGCAGAAAGAGGCCATTCCGCCCATCAAGTCCGTACTAACCACAATCCCACCAGGGTCCAACGCCATATCCTGACATATTTACCCACTAATCCCTCTAACTTAGACATCTCAGGACACTAAGGGGCAATTTTAGCACGGCCAATCAACCAAACCCACACATCTTTGGATGTTTTCAATCATATTCATTCCCCATTCTTCCACAAACCTTGGCAGAATTTACCAAGTTTTAAATTGAAGATAGAGTCATAGATCAACACAGCATGGAAACAGGCCCTTCAGCCCAACTGGTCCATGCTGACCATGGTGCCCTCCCAACTTATCCCAATTCCCGCGTTTGGCCCATATCCCTCTAATCCTTTCCCATCCTTTTTAAATCTTTCTCCTCCCACATTTAACCCATCTTCTGAGAAAAGGGCTAAGGGCAGGATCTTCTGGCCCCATTCGCCCCAAACCGGAAAATCCCACCCAAGGTTAACAGGACCTTTCTGTGGTCTGATTCCTCACCTGCTCCAATTCCTGAGGCGGGCGGGATGGGAAAATTTGCCTCTATGTGCATTCATCCTATCGATGCCCGTCATGATTTTCTCCACCTCAATAAGGTCACCCCTCATTCTCTGACATTCCAAGGAATAAAGCCTTGGCCTGGTCAAACACTCTCTACAACTCAGGCCCATGGTCCTGGTAACATCCGCGTGAATCTTCCTTTCCAGTTTATCAATGATTGACAAACGCAGGAAAATCTGGGGGGACTTGCTCAATAATACTGGACCATCCTCAAAGCTGACAATTAATTTTGCTATACTGTACACTACACCGAAAACTCCAATTGGACTGAGGTAACGGGGAAAGAATTAACAAGGCCGAGCAAAGAAAGATTTAATCATCATCTTTGGACTGTTGTAAACAGAAATACCTGACAACACTTCAGTGTCAAAGAATCCCAATGCACATCTTCAAGAGGTGATCTGAATTTACAACATCAGAATGGTGCAAA
The DNA here is from genome assembly GCA_024679065.1 of Sphyrna mokarran. Classification (NCBI taxonomy): domain Eukaryota; kingdom Metazoa; phylum Chordata; class Chondrichthyes; order Carcharhiniformes; family Carcharhinidae; genus Sphyrna; species Sphyrna mokarran. Next base: position 20,851,242 of record JAGIQG010000033.1, on the reverse strand, counting down.
GCATTTTAGTCAGTGAATATGTTTGAAGTATTGTAATGTAGAAAGCATAGCAAGGTCACACATAGTGCAAAAAAAAATAGAATCATAGAACCCGACAGTGCAGAAAGAGGCCCTTCGGCCCATCGAGTCTGCACCAAACACAATCCCACCCAGGCCCTACCCCCTTATCCCTACATATTATACCCACTAATCCCTTTAACCTTTGCATCTCTGGACACTAAGGGGCAATTTCTTAGCACGGCCAATCAACCTAACCCACACATCCTTGGACTGTGGGAGGAAACCCACGCAGACACGAAGAGAATGTGCAAACTCCACATAAACAGTGACCCGAGCCGGGAATCAAACCCAGGACCCTGGAGCTGTGAAGCAGCAGTGTTAACCACTGTGCTACCGTACAGTGTACCGTTATAATAACCAAATATCCGGAGGCATGGTGGCACAGTGGTTAGTTCTGCTGTTTCACAATGCCAGGGACCCGGCTTCGATTCCCAGCTTGGGTCATTGTGGAGTCTGCACATTTTCCCCATGTCTGTGTGGGTTTCCTCCGGGTGCTCCGGTTCCCTCCCACAGTCTGAAAGCATGCTGGTTAGGTGCATTAGTTATACTAAATCCCTCCTCAGTGTACCCTGGCGGGCACTGGAGTGTGGCAACTAGGAAATTTTCACAATAACTTCACTGCAGAGTTAATGTAAGTCTACACGTGACACCGATAAATTAAAAAAAATTGTTTAGAGATATCAGTTGAGGAATAATTGAGAGTTTCAGCCATCCCATGTCTCAAGCAAAAATGTAAATAAATATAGACATTCACTCGTGCTTTTGTTTGAGGATGGATCAAACAAAAAAGACCTATAGAATTCAGCTGATCTGGCACTCTGTTCCACCCTGGGCAAAGGGGGACAGCAAAATTCAATGGCTGCAATTTTCCAAACTCACTCAGTCCGTTACCAGAAAATCTCATCCAAGGTCAGTAGACCTTTTCGTAGTTCATCCCTCACCCACTCAGATTCCTGCTGTGGGTGGGGATTGTAAAATTCGCCCCAGTGTCTGGCTGGATCGACCTTTCATTGTGTTACGAAAGTTTTCCCTCATCTAAACTAGACTGGGTGATTCTCAAACTATTAAACAACAACACAGGGTCTCTGGAACAAACATACACACCAACCTTCTGTTTAAAAAAAAAGGACTGAGTTAAAGTTTATTCATCAGTCACAAGGAAGGCTTACATTAACAGTGCAATGAAGTTACTATGAAATTCCCTAGTCACTATACTCCAGCACCTGTTTAGGTAAATGCACCTAACCAGCTCGTGGAAGTCACAAGATGACGAAATCATTTTTTAAATTCTGATTTTTAAATCACAAAACATTGCTTGCATTCAGAGACTTTGATTGAAAACCATCAAACTAACTACAAGGTAATAAAACAGCAAAACCTTGAAAAGTAAGAGATTCAGAGACGGAGTCCCCAACTTGTTCCAAATCCCGAGAACTAACCTCCCGGAAATTCGACTGCAAGAAACCTCACTTTACAGAGAATTCTTCGTTTGATCAGACCTTCATCTCAACTAAAGATATTGATGTACTTGTTTTTATCCTACAGGTGTTTTGGTCCACCTTGTTGTCTAACGAGGGGCACACACGCGATGGGTCGTGATGGGGCTGCTCTTGGATTTTTTTTTCGAGAGTATCCTAGTGCTTCACGTCATTAGTGTACGCTTGACCTGGACCATTTGATGGGCAACACGACAGCTCAGTGACTATCGCTGTGCTGTGCAGATACATGGATTTGGGGCCTGTGTCTGTGGGAGTTTGCGCATTCTCCCCGTGCTTGCGTGGGTTTTCTCCGGGTGCTCCAGTTTCCTCCCACATCCCAAAGATGTGCTCTTAGGCTAATTGGCAAAACAAATTCTCCTTGGATTGTCTCAGGTTTTGGTTTTCAATCCATAGATCTATAAACATGGGCAGGGATTGTGGTTAGAGGTGGGAACATCGGGGTGGCGGTGAGGGCTCGTTGGGCCATAGGGCCTGTTTCCCATGCTGTTTTGTTCTTTGTTCTTTGTAAAGGATCTATGAATCTACAGGCTGCTCCGCAAGAAAATAATTAGAAGTAGCGATAGTCTATTACTGTCATCTGTATCCTTGTGAGAGAGATGTGATGGTAATGACAACGGACTGATAGTGTAAAAGCTCAGCGAATGATTTGGAGATATGGGTTCAAATCCTACCACGGCAACTGGTGGAATTTAAATTCAGTTAATAAAATCTGGAATTAAAGAGCTAGTTTCGGTAATGGCGACCTTGAAACCACTGTTGTAAAAACTCACCTGAATCACGCAGTAACGACAATGGCAAATGTAATTGCAGCCATCTCTTACAGACAACTAACAGCCTGATGTATTCACACTCCCAGCATCGTACCTCACAGTGTCTCAGACACTGCCATCACTGGCTATGTCCAACAGGACGGGCACAACAAGGTCAGGAAGGAGCTGCCCTGGGAATCCTCAACATTGACGCTGGATCCCACTAAGTCTCAAGGCAGCAGGTCAAACGTGGGCAAGGATTCCTCCTGCTGATTACCACCTACTGAATCAATACTCCTCTACGTTGAGCACTACTTGGAGGGAGAACTGAGGGTGGCAAGGGCACAGAATGTACTCTGGATGGGGCTTCATCACCACGGTGAGTTGGTCACACCACCCCACACCGAGCTGGTCGGGTCCAAGCGCACAAGAATGGAATTGCGGCCGGTAGGGATAGAACCAACAAAATGGAAAAACATCCCTTGCAAGAAATTATAAAAGGTTGTGAATGTAGCCCAGTTCATCAGGCAAACCAGCCTCCCATCCATTGACTCTGCCTACACTTCCTGCTATCATGGAAAAGCAACCAGCATAATTAAGGACCCCACGCACCGCGAGCATTCTCTCTTTCACTTTCTCCAGTCCAGAAGAAGGTACAAAAGTCTGAGGTTACGTACCAACCAACTCAAGGACAGCTTCTTCTCTGCTGCCATCAGACTTTTGATGGACCTACCTCGCACTAAGTTGATCTTTCTCCACATCCTAGCTATGACACTACATTCTTCACACTATCCTTTCCTTCTCTATGTATGGTGTGCTTTGTCTGTATAGTGTGCAACAAACAATACTTTTCATTGTATATTAATACCTGTTACAATAACAAATCAAATCAAAAAATATCCTCATCTTCACTAATCTGCCTGCCACAGATACATCTGTCCATGACAGTGTAGGGAGAATGTGTGTGGAGACAAAGTCTCACCTTCACGTTGAGGATACCTCCATCATGTTGTGTGGCACCAGTACCGTGTTAAAAATGGGTTAGACTTGGTACAGATCTGGCAACTCAAGACTGGACATCCTTGAGATGCTGTGGGCCATCAACAGCAGCAGAATTGTATTCATACACAATCTATCACCTCCTGGTCCAGCATAGCCCTCATTCTGACATTCCCAAAACCCAGGGGATCAACCCATGTTCAATGGGAAGCGCAGGAAGACATGCCAGCAGCACCAACGATACTTAATAATGAGGTGTCAACCTAGTGGAGCTACCAAACAGCTTCATGTCAAACAGCATATGATGAGCAGTGTAAATAATTCCACATCTAACAGATTAGATCTAAGCTCCACAGTCCTGTCACGTCCTGTCGTGTTGACAATTAAAGAGAAGGCTCCACAAATATCCTCCAGCTGATTACCACGCACTGTCCCTCCTTAGCTACTGAATCAGTATTCCTCCATGTTGAGCACCACGTGAAGGGAGCTCTGAGGGTGGCAAGGGCACAGAGTTTACCCTAGGTGGGGCTTCAGTGTCCATCACCAGGGAGAGTCAGTCATGCCATCACAGGCCAAGCTGGTCGGGTCCAAAAGGGCACAGCTGCCAGACTGGAACTGTTGCTGCTTCCTCAATGATGGAGGAGCCCAGGACATCAGTGCAAAAGATAAGGCTGAAGCAACCTTCAAAGTTCTAGATTGAAGATGGATAATCCATCTTCCAGTCATAGTCTGGTAATCGAACTAAGACTTGCATTCCAGAAAGTTCTACTCCCCTAGCCAAGCTCCTCCAGTACAGTGGCATCTACCCAATAATGTGGAAAATTGCTCAGACACACCCTGTCCACAAAAACAAGGGACAAATCCAATCCAGCCAATTACCTTATTAGTCTACTCTCGATCATCAGTAAAGTGATGGAAGGGGTCATTGACAGTGCTATCAAGCAGCATCTGCTCAGCAGTAACCTGCTGTGACGCCCAGTGTTTAGGTTTTGCCCAGGGTCACTCAGCTCCTGACCTTATTATAGCCTTGGTTCAAACATGGACCAAACAGCTGAATTCCAGAGGTGAGATAAGAGTGACAGCCCTCAACATCAAGGCCGCAGTCGACCGAGTGAGACATCAAGGAGCCTTAGCGAAGCTGGAATCAATGGCAATGGGGGACAAACTCTCTGCTGGTTGGAGTCTCACCGAGCACAAAGGTTTGTGAAGGTCCATCTTCTCAGCTCCAGGACATCAGTGCAGGAGTTCCTCAGGGTAGTGTCCTGGAGTCCAACCATCTCCAGCTGCTTCATCAATGCCCTGTCCTGGTGGGGATGTTCGCTGATGATTGTACAGTGCTCAGCACCAACACAATTCCTCAGATATTAAACCATCCATGTTCAAATGCAGCAAGACTTGGACAATAACTAGGCTTGGGCTGACAAATGCCAAGTAACATTCATGCCACACAAGTGCCAGGCAATAACCATTTCCAAACAGAGAGGATCTAATCTCAGTGGTTAGCATTGCTGATTCACAACACCAGGGACCCAGGTTCAATTCCAAGCTTCAGCTGACTATTTGTGCAGCGTTTTCAGATTCTCCCCATGTCTCCTCCGGATGCTCTGGTTTCTCCCCGTAGTCCAAAGATATGCAGGTTAGGTTAACTGGCCACGTTAAATTGATCTTCAGTTTGTCTAAATCAATGGGGATGAGATAGAAAGGGTCGAGAGCTTTAGGGTTTTAGGTGTCCAGATGACCAACAACCTGTCTTGGATGCTACAGTTGAGGAAGAATCAACTGGAGATGACCAAAGGGAGCAGGTCTCTGGGAGTGAGCCTGCTGAGAATGCTCAGGTGGGTGGGGAGAATAAGAGATTGGGCCTAGTAATTGGAGACTCCATAGTTAGAGGGACAGATAGGAGGGTAAACAGTAATAAAAGTGACTCAGGGCTGGTGTGTTGCCTCCCAGGTGCTGGAGTCCAGGATGTCGCAGATCGGGTTTTTAAGATTCTTAAGGGAGAGGGGAGTCAACCCCAAGTCATAGTTCATGTAGGGACACATGATATAGGAAGGACGAGGGAAGGGGATATTAAACAGAAATTTATGGAGTTGGGGTGGAAGCTTAGGGCCAAAACTGGCAGAGTGGTTATCTCTGGACTCTTGCCTGTGCCTAGGGATAGTTTAGAGAAGAATAGAGAGAGGGAATGTTTGAACTCGTGGCTGCGGGGATGGTGCAGGAGGGAGGGGTTCAGGTTCCTGAACAACTGGGACTCATTCTGGGATAGGTGGGACCTCTACAAGAGAAATGGTCTACACCTGAACCAGAGGGGAACTAATATCTTGGGGGGAAAATTTGCTAAGGCTATGCAGGGGGCTTTAAACTGATTCGGGGGGGGTGGGATCCTAAGTAGTTGGGGTGCTAAGAGGGATGAGAGTAAGGGGGTCATAGAGGAAAACTGTAAAACACAGCAGCGTACGGGTGGGGTAGGGCATGGTTTGAAATGCGTATACTTTAATGCAAGGAGTATTCGCAATAAGGGGGAGGAACTTGCAGCTTGGACCAGTACCTGGAACTTCGATGTTGTGGCCATTTCAGAGACTTGGGTAGAGCAGGGACAAGAATGGATGTTGCAGGTTCCGGGTTCAAATGCTTTAGTCGGAGTAGAGAAGGAGGTAGAAGGGGGGGAGGAGTGGCATTATTAGTCAAAGACTGTATCACAGTGACAGAGAAGAAGTTTGATGAGGACTTGTCTGTTGAGGTAGTATGGGCTGAGATTAGAAACAGGAAAGGAGAGGTCACCCTGTTGGGAGTCTTTTATAGACCTCCTAAAAGTTCTAGAGAGGTTGAGGAAAGGATTGCCAAGTCAATTCTGGTCAGGAGTGAAAGTAATAGGGTAATTGTTATGGGGGACTTTAACTTTACTAATATTGATTGGAATAGCTATAGCTCTAGCTCGTTAGAGGGGTCAGTTTTCGTACAAAGTGTGCAGGAAGGTTTTTTGACTCAGTATGTAGATAGGCCAACTAGAGGTGAGGCTACATTGGATTTGGTGCTGGGCAATGAGCCTGACCAGGTGTTAGGCTTGGAAGTTAGTGAACATTTTGGTGATAGTGACCACACTTCGGTTACGTTCATCTTAGTGATGGATAGGGATAGGCATGAAGCTGGGGGCAGCAGTTATAGGTGGGGGAAGGGTAATTATGAGGCCATCAGGAGAGAATTAGGGTGCATAGGTTAGACTAGGAAACTACAGGGACTGGGAACATCTGAAATGTGGAGCTTATTCAAGGAGCAGCTGCTGCGAGTCCTTGATAAGTATGTCCCTGTCAGGCAAGGAGGAAATGGTCGAGTAAGAGAACCTTGGTGTACGAAAAACGTTGATTTGCTGGTTAAAAGGAAAAAGGAGGCTTATGTCAGGATGAGGCTTGAAGGCTCAGTTAGTGCAATGGATAGCTATAGATTAGCCAGGAGGGAGCTAAAGAGTGAATTGAGGAGAGCTAAGAGGGGACACGAGAAGACTTTGGCTGATAGGATTAAGGAGAATCCTAAAGCTTTCTTTAGATATGTTAAGAATAGAAGATTGGTTAGGACAAGATTAGGGCCAGTCATAGACAGCAGTGGGAAGTTGTGCGTGGAGCCTGAAGAGATTGGAGAGGCACTGAATAAATATTTCTCTTCGGTATTCACGCAGGGTGATGTAAATGTAGTTATGGAGAACACTGAGGTACAGGGTTGCAAACTGGAAAGTATTGAAGTAGATAGGGAGGATGTGCTAGATATTCTCGAGGGTTTGAAGTTGGATAAGTCCCCTGGGCCGGACGGGATTTACCCTAGGATTCTCTGGGAGGCAAGAGAGGAGATTGCAGAGCCTCTGGCTCTGATCTTCAGGTCGTCGTTGGTTACGGGTGTGGTTCCGGAGGACTGGAGGATAGCGAATGTGGTCCCGTTGTTCAAGAAGGGGAAGAGAGACCTTCCAGGGAATTATAGGCCAGTGAGTCTTACTTCTGTTGTGGGCAAAGTATTGGAGAGAATTATTAGGGATAGGATTTATAGTTATTTAGAGAGAAATGAATTGATTGGGGATAGTCAGCATGGTTTTGTGAAGGGTAGGTCGTGCCTTACTAACCTCATTGAGTTTTTTGAAAAAGTGACCAAAGAGGTGGATGGGGGTAAGGCGGTTGATGTGGTATATATGGACTTTAGTAAGGCGTTTGATAAGGTGGCCCATGGAAGACTTCTGCAGAAAATGCAGATGTATGGGATAGAGGGTGATTTAGCTAATTGGATTAGGAATTGGCTAGCAGATAGAAGACAGAGGGTGGTGGTTGATGGGAGATATTCATCGTGGAGTTCGGTGACAAGTGGTGTACCTCAGGGGTCTGTTTTGGGGCCCCTGCTGTTTGTAATTTTTATAAATGATCTGGATGAGGGTATTGAAGGATGGATTAGTAAATTTGCAGATGACACTAAAGTCGGTGGAGTGGTAGATAGTGAAGAGGGGTGTTATAGTTTGCAGAGAGACTTGGACAAGTTGCAGAGCTGGGCCGAGAGGTGGCAAATGGAGTTTAATGTGGAAAAGTGTGAGGTAATGCACTTTGGCAGGAATAATAAATGTGTAGAGTATAGGGCTAATGGTAGGATTCTTAATAGTGTTGATGAACAGAGGGATCTTGGTGTATTTGTGCATAGATCCCTGAAAGTAGGCAGTCAAGTCGATAAGGTTGTTAAGAAGGCATATGGAGTCTTAGCTTTTATTGGTAGGGGGATTGAATTTCGGAGCCGCAACGTCATGTTGCAACTGTACAAAACTCTAGTGCGGCCGCACTTGGAGTATTGTGTGCAGTTCTGGTCCCCACATTATAAGAAAGATGTGGAGGCATTGGAGAGGGTACAGAGGAGGTTTACCAGGATGTTGCCTGGTATGGAGGGCAGGTCTTATGAAGAGAGGCTGAGGGATTTGAGGTTGTTTTCGTTAGAAAGGAGGCGGCTAAGAGGGGACCTAATCGAAACATATAAGATGATTAGAGGTTTAGATAGGGTGGACAGTGATAGCCTTTTTCCTAGGATGGAGAAAGCTAGCACGAGGGGACACAGCTTTAAATTAAGGGGTGATAGTTATAGGACGGATATCAGAGGTAGGTTCTTTACCCAAAGGGTGGTTCGGGAGTGGAATGCCCTGCCTGCAGCAGTTGTAGATGCGCCAAGTTTGGTGGCGTTTAAGAGGTTAGTTGATAAGTATATGGAAGAGAAGGGAATGGTTTAGTTTGGAGGGGCATTGCTTTTTATATTGGTCGGCGCAACATCGAAGGCCGAAGGGCCTGTTCTGTGCTGTAATGCTCTATGTTCTATCTTCTATGTTCTATCCTGATCCCTCCATGTTGATGCTATAGTTAAGAAAGCCCACAAATGCCTCTACTTTCTCAGAAGACTAAGGAAATTTGACATGTCCGCTACGGACTCTCACCAACTTTTACAGATGCACCATAGAAAGCATTCTTTCCGGTTGTATCACAGCTTGGTACAGAACATAGAACATAGAACATTACAGCGCAGAACAGGCCCTTCGGCCTTCGATGTTGCATATTGTTGGTATGGGCTCCTGCTCTGCCCAAGACCACAAGGAACTACACAGGGTCATGAACAAAGCCCAGTCCATCGCCCAAACCAGCGTCCCATCTACATTCTGTCTACATTTCCTGCTGCCTCAGGAAACCAGCTAGCGTAATTACATCCTGGACATTCTCTCTTCCACCTTCTTCCACTGGGGAAAAGATACAAAAGACAGGGATCACATACCAACCAACTCAAGAAAAGCTTCTTCCCTGCTACTGTCAGGCTTTTGAATGAACTGACCTCGCATTAAGCTGCTCTTTCTCTACACCCTCGCTGTGACTGTAACACTACATTCTAAACTCTCTCCTTTCCTTTCCTCTTGCGCTATACAAACAGATGCTATGTCTATATAGCGCGCAAGAAACAATACTTCTCACTGTATTCCAATATATGTGACAATAACAAATTAAAGGGAGTGGGAAGAATCTGGGACTCACTTCCACAGCAAATGAGATCATTAATCAGAGATCACTGAGTCCTTACAGTGCAGAAAGAGGCCATTCAGCCCATCGAGCCTGAAATGACTACAGTCCCACCCTTTCCCATAACCCTACATATTTACCCTCCATACCTGCTGACATGAAGGGACAATTTAGCATGGCCAAACATCTTTGAACTGGGGGAGGAAACCCGAGCACCCAGATGAGGCCCATACAGACACTGGGAGAATGTGCAAACTCCACACACAGCGACCCAAGCTGGGAATCGAACCCAGGTCCCTGGAGCTCTGAGGCAGCAGCGATAACCACTGTGCCACTCGAGTGGGTGAAATGAGAAGTGAATAAACAGTTATGAAGGTTGATTGATCAGGAAAGATGTGACAAGCAGAGACTGGTTGGGCTGAATGGTTTCTGTGCTGTATATTTAACCGCTGGGGGTTTGAGGGAAATTTTAATGATGATTCACACGGAGCAGATGGTAGTCATCACTCTCAGGCCTCACATGAAGATCATTCAATTCCTAAAAATCTCTCTAACCAAAGGTTGCAGAGCCTGCAGGCAGAGTACTGGATGGGAAGGGTAAAGAGGTCAGAAATAAATCTCACCTCAATCCGGGGATGTTAATCCTTTGGTTTCTGTCCTGAGATCACAGCTGGAAAAAATGATGAGAAAAGGCAGTGATTAATGATTTTATGCAGTGATTACTGATTGCTCTAAAACACAGTTTCTGCAACACTCAAACAGGGAATTAGTGGAAATGCAATATTAGAACAAAGAACAAAACAGCACGGGAAACAGGCCCTTCGGCCCAACGAGCCCGTGCCGCCACCCCGATGTTCCCACCTCTACCCGCGATCCCTGTCCATGTTTATAGATCTATGGATTAAAAACCAAACTTGAGACAATTTAGGGAGAATTTGTTTTGCCAATTAGCCTAAGAGCACATCTTTGGGATGTGGGAGGAAACCGGAGCTCCTGGAGAAAACCCACGCAAGCATGGGGAGAATGCACAAACTCCCACAGACACAGGCCCAAATCCATGTATCTGCACAGCACAGCGATAGTCACTGAGCTGTCGTGTTGCCCATCAAATGGTCCAGGTCAAGCGTGAAGCACAAGGATACTCTCGAAAAAGATCCAAGAGCAGCCCTCTCACGACCCATTGTGTGTATGCCCCTTGTTAGACAACAAGGTGGACCAAAGCACCTGTAGGATAAAAACAAGTACATCAATATCATCATCTATTTACACACTTCCCAGGGACTCCCAAGGCTCATGATCCCTATTTTAAATCAGTTTTCTATACCCCTCCATTCCCATTCTGTTCATGTGCCCATCTAAGTATTTCTTAAATAACTCCAGAGTACCTGCCTCCACCACTTTACTTGGCAGCGCATTCCATACCCCCACCACCCTCTGTGTGAAAAAACTCCCTCTAGCATCCAAATTATACCTTACCCCCCTCACCCTAAGCCCGTGACCCCTCGTGCTATTCGAGTCCATCCTAGGAAAAAGCTTAACCCTGTTTACTCTGTCTATCCCCTTCATAATCTTGTACACCTCTATCAGATCTCCTCTAAGTCTACGTCTTTCTAAGGAAAACAGCCCCAATTTGCCTAACCTCTCCTCGTAACTCAGTCCTTCCATACCAGGCAGCATCCTGGTAAACCTCCTCTGCACTCTCTCCAGAGTCTCCACGTCATTCCGGTAGTAGGGCGACCAGAACTGGACGCAGTATTCCAAATGAGGTCTAACCAACGGTTTATACAACTGCAACATTAAAGGCCAGCTCTTGTACTCTATACCCCTTCCTATAAAGGCTAGCATACTATATGCTTTCTTCACAACCTTCTCCACTTGCTCTGCCACCTTCAGAGACTTGTTCACCTGCACCCCCAGGTCCCTCTGCGTTTCTATACTCTTAATAGGTCTACCCTTTATCATATACCTCCCCCCTACATTCTTTGTCCCGAAATGCATCACCTCACATTTATCAGGATTGAATTCCATCTGCCATCTATCTGCCCAAGCTACCAGCCTATCTATGTCCTGCTGCATCGCCTGACAATGTTCCTCACTATCCGCAAGTCCAGCCATCCTTGTATCGTCTGCAAACTTGCTGATCACTCCACTTACTCCCTCTTCCAAGTCATTTATGTATACACAATAGAAGAGGTCTCAGTACCGAGCCCTGCGGCACACCACCAGTGACCAACCTCCAGCTAGAGAAACACCCTTCCACTATTACTCTCTGTCTCCTATTACCAAGCCAGTTACTTATCCATCTAGCTACCTGTCCTTGTATCCCATTTGCCTTGACCTTCTCGACTAACCTCCCATGAGGGACTTTGTCAAACGCCTTACTAAAATCCAAATAGACAACATCAACGGCTCGCCCTTCGTCCACTGATTTCGTCACCTCCTCAAAAAATTCTACCAGATTTGTAAGGCACGACCTCCCCTTAACAAATCCATGCTGCGTATCCCTAATCAGATCGCAACGCTCTAAGTGCCTATACATCCTATCTCTAAGAATCCCCTCCAACAGCTTCCCTACCACTGACGTCAAACTCACCGGCCTATAATTTCCAGGGTTATCCCTACTACCCTTTTTAAACAACGGTACAACATTAGCTATTCTCCAGTCCTCTGGGACCTCACCTGTGTCCAAGGAAGAGACAAAGATTTACATCAGAGGCCCAGCAATTTCACCTCGCACCTCCCTAAGCAGTCTGGGATAAACGCCATCAGGCCCAGGAGATTTATCAGTTTTAATGCTACCTAGAAGCTCTAATACTTCCTCCCCGAGTATGGATACTTCCCTCAACTGGTCCACAGCTCTCTCAGAGACAGGAGCTGTTAACAAGCCCCTCTCCTTCGTAAATACCGACGCAAAGTATTCATTCAGGATCTCCACCATTCCCTCGGGCTCTAAGCACAGTTCCCCTCCTCTGTCCCTAAGAGGTCCGATTTTTCCTCCAACCACCCTTTTATTCCTAACATAGGAGTAAAAAGCCTTTGGGTTTTCCTTAATCCTATCCGCCAAAATCATTTCATGCTCCCTTTTTGCCCTTCTAACTGTCTGTTTGAGCTCTCTCTTACTCTCTCTATATTCCTTCAATGCTGTCTCGGTTCCCAGCTGCTTCGACCTATCATTCGCTTCTCTTTTCTTCCTAACCAAGTCCTCAATATCCCTAGTAATCCACGGCTCTTTAATCCTACCTTTCACATCTTTCCTCTTGGCCAGCATGTACTTATCTTGCAACATTTTCAGTATTCCCTTGAAAGAGTCCCACATGCCTAGCGTGGACTTACCCTCAAACAACCGTTCCCAATCAGTTTCCTGAAGTTCCTGCCTAATTCGACCGTAGTTAGCCTTCCCCCAATTCAGCACCCTGCCCCTTGGGCAACAAGCATCCTTTTCCATCTGTATCCTAAAGTAGACAGAATTGTGGTCACTGTTAGCCACATGTTCCCCTACTACAACATCAACCACCTGCCCTGGCTCATTACTCAGAACTAAATCCAACATAGCCCTCTCTCTAGTCGGGCTAGCCACATACTGTTTCAACGATCCTTCCAGTACACATTTTACAAATTCCTCCCCGTCTGAACCCCCAGCTCTAGGTACCTTCCAATCCACCCCAGGGAGATTAAAATCTCCCACTATAACAACTCTGTTCTTTCTGCACCTATCCAAAATGTCTTTACATATGCCTTCTTCAACTACCCACGGGCTGTTGGGTGGCCTATAATACACCCCTAGCAAAGTAATCGCCCCCTTTCTATTCCTCAACTCCACCCACAGCGACTCCACTCCTAACTCCTCTGTATTGTCCTCCCTCTGCACCGCTGTGATGCTCTCCTTAACTAACAACGCCACTCCTCCACCTCTTCTGGACCCTCCTCTATCACGCCTGAAACACTTATACCCAGGAATATTCAGTTGCCACTGCTCCCCTTCCTTTAACCACGTCTCTGTCACTGCCACCACATCCAAGTTCCTCGCAAACATTAAGGCCCTAAGTTCATCTGTTTTTCCCATTACGCTCCTCGCATTGAAACAGACACACTCCAGACCTCCAAGACCTCTCAGAACCTCCTTCTCCCCGGTGCATCTCTTCTCGTCCAAGCTTACTCTATCTCCCATCTCGCTCTCTACCGAGAGATCGGTCTCAGCCCCTCCCCCCCCCCTTCATATTAGTTTAAAATATTATTGCCAAATATCTCAAACCCAGAAAACAGAGAGAAGGTAGAAAGAGAGGCCCAGTTTGGGGGAGGGGGGGGAAGAAGGGGAGAAGGGTGAGGGGGGGAAGAAGGGGGAGGGGTGATGATGAAATGGGGGGGGGGTGAGGCATGGGGAATGGGGCAGTGAGGGACAGAGTGGGGCAGGGGCGGATATGTACGGAATGGGGGGGGGGGGGGAGTGAGGCACGGGGGAGGGGGGGAAGGTGAGCACAGGAAGGTGGTGGTGAGGTCTGGGGTGGGGTGGGGAGGTGGTGAGGCAAAGATGAGGCAGGGTTGGAGGAGGTTCATGTGGAGTGTAAAGACTGGAATGGACCCATTGGGCCAAATGGCCTGTCTTGTGCTGAAAATATTTTTGTTTTGTCGAACAGGCAAAGCCCACCCACACGACTGGAAGATTTCCAGCTTTACCCGTTAGCAGCTACTCACTGCATAACTGCTCAAAGAACCAAAGAGCTGACATTCAGTCCCTCTAACCCTCCACAGCTTGCTTCCCCATTCAATACAACCATGACGCATCTGATTGCGACCTCCACCCCATCCTCTTGTCCTTCCTGCCTAACCCTCCAGTCACACATTGTCAAAACTCTGTCTAACTCAGCGCTGAATATATCCAATGACCCACAGCCCCCACTGCTCTCCGGAAAAAGAATTCCACAGATAACAACCCTCAGAGAAAAACATTCTCTTCATCTCAGAGTGGAATAGGAGAAACTTCACTTTTAGCCTTTGTCCCTTTGTTCTCGTCTTTGCCGCAAGGGGAAACATCCTTTCAGCATTCACGTAATAAGATGGCTGGACTTGGGGATAGTGAGGAGCATTGTCAGGCGATGCAGCAGGACATAGATAGGCTGGTAGCTTGGGCAGACAGATGGCAGATGGAATTCAATCCTGATAAATGTGAGGTGATGCATTTCGGGAGAAAGAATGTAGCGGGGATCAGTGGGTAGAGGTGGGAACATCGAGGTGGCGGTGCGGGCTCGTTGGGCCGAAGGGCCTATTTCCCATGCTGTTTTGTTCTTTGTTCTTTGTAATCAAACTCCTTCTAAACCTTCTACAAATTATTGAATACTGATAGTGCAGAATAGGCCACTGGATCCATCGAGCCGATACCAATAACAATCCATCACCCCCCCCCCACCCCCGAGATCCTATTCCCATAACCTTATATATTTACCCTGTTAAATTAAGCCTTAGTATCAGAGGACTTATCATGGCCAATCTGCCCAACTTGCACATCTTTAGACTGCGGGAGGAAACCGGAGCACCTGGAGGAAACTCACGCAGACATGGGAGAGACATACAAACTCAACAGAGACAGTGACCCGAGGCTGGAGTTGAACCCGGGTCGCTGGCGCTGGTTTCAATACGATCACCAATCTTCTCAACTCCAGTGGACACAGCCAAATGTCTCCATGTTTCCTCATAAGATACCCTTCATCCAGATATCGAGCTCATCAACAGTCCCAGAGTTGCTGGTGATGTAAATGAATCCTTTCCTAAATAAGGTGATCAAAACTCTAGGCAGTATTCCAGATGTGGTCAAAGGCTTTCAACATCACAGCTGTTCAGCAGGTTTGCTGCTCAGCTCCTACTTTCTTTAATCTTCCTGGGATATGTGGGTATCACTGACAGGGTCAGCATTTATTACCCCCTGAACAGAGTGTCTCACTCGGGGGTGGAGGGGCAAAAGGGGGAGGAGGAGGGAATAAGGGAAGGAGGAAGGGGGGAGAGGGGAACCCGGGGGGGAGGGAGGAAGACAGGGGGGTGGGAGGGGGGGAAGACAGGGGGGGAGGGGAGAAGACGGCTGGGAGAAGGGGGGAGAAGAGGGACGAGAGGGGGGGGGGAAGAAGTGGAAGGGGAGGGTAGAGGGCGGGTTGGGGGGAGTGGCTGGAAAAGAGAGGTGGGGGGAAAAGAGAGGCAGGGGGGCGAGAGAGTAGTGGGCCTGTGTAGGATGCTCTCTGAGCGTCAGTGCCAACTCGATAGGCCGAATGGCCTCTTCAACACTATAAAAATCCTATGATTTCCTTCCCTAAAGGATTTCAGTGAACCAGATGGGTTTTTGTGGCAGGTGATAATTGTTTCAAGGTTATCGTCACTGAAACTAGCTTTCAGTTCCAGATTTTATTCATGGAATTTAAATTCCTCCAGCTGCTGTGGTGGGATTTGAACCCATGTCCCCAGAGCATTAGCCTGGGCCTCTGGAATACAGCGACATTCCTGCTGCATCAAAAGCAGCAAACTGCTGGGTGGAAATATCAGGAAAACTAACACCCGGCCAATAGTGATTTATAGCAACAGCCTCTGCAAATTATTGGAAGTCTCCAACATGTGTTCATCTTCCCAGTGATTGTTTGTGCCAGATGTGAATGCAATACGTTATAAATCCAGAGAATTTTCCAAAATTGCTTCCCTCTCTCGAAGTTTCATTGCTGCTCCTGAGTGTGCAAGAGATCCAGAAATCGCTCTCTTCCACAGCGTCACACTTGGGGAATCCCGAAGTATTAACCCTTCCCCTTCCCTCAGCAAAGCAGTGTGCTGGATCAGAGTGTGCTCCGCTCAATACTCCCCACACAGCACAGACAGCAGCTCAAAGCAAACACACTTCAATCATTGCTGCATTGTTAGCCTGAACTTGTACAGCATGTGAAACCCAGAACCCCAATTCCTGAGGGAAGGAGGGAGAGGGAGAGGGGAGAGAAAGGGAGAGGGAGAGAGGGGGGGGCAAGAGAGAGAGGGAGGGGGGAGGGAAAGGAGAGAAGGGATGTTGCACCTTCCGTAACTAAGGACATTCCAAAAGTGCTTTACAGCGAACACCAACACTTGTTAGGATATAAAAATCCTCGCAACCAATCAGCACACAGTTAGGATCAGCAAGCAGCAGAGTTTTAGTGAGGTTTTTTGGGGAAATTCTCCCAGAGCTCAAACCAGCACACTCCTCCCCTCACCCGACAAAGCGTGACCACATTTACAGTTTGATTCATTTGTTGTACCAATTGGATGGAACAACAATGCACCAAGGGTCAGTCATTAGCTGTGACATGTGGAGGTACTTTTTAAATTTCACTGCTTCCTTTCCCAGCACAGGGTGGTATAAAATCCACCTGCCTGTTTATAAAAAATATAGCACAGTGGGTTAGCACTGCTGTTTCACAGCTCCAGGGACCTGGGTTCAATTCCCGGCTTGGGTCGATCTGTGTGGAGTTTGCACATTCTCCTCATGTCTGCATGGGTTTCCTTTGGGTGCTCAATTCTTAAACATGAGAAGATACAAGTGCTAACCTATCACTGTAAGTTTCAATTCAAACAATATTCCTCTTTTAAACTTAAACCTGCTCTTTATAATTAGTTAGGAAAACACAGGAATACTTGCTGTGACTTAAGTCACCAAACTTTGGAGCTTTCAGAAAGCATCAAGAGAAAGAGAGAAACACTTTTCTTCAATTAGCCCAGGCAGCAACTGCTAGTATTTTTTAAAAATGAAACTTAAACAGTATTTCTTCCCTACAAGCTTAGTTCCTCCCATTAACCACATGTTTCCATACACCAAGTCTGAAATCCTAGGACAAAACAAAAGGTCCATTAACTCTACAAAGTTACACATTCCAAATAAAATCAGCTATTATCCTGCTTCTCAGCATCTGCTGTATGCTTTCCAAATAAATCCACTCATCATAAAACACTGCCTCTTCAAGCTGCCTCAGTATCATACAATGGAAAAAATTTTCTCAACATGTGATCAGGTTCACATGAGTACCTGCACAGACAACCCCAGATGGGTCCCTGGATCATTAGGGAGAAAAGGGGACAGGATTTTACAAGCTCAAAGTTCATGTTAAAACCTTAAAGAAACAATTGGAGCATCTCAAAGCCAGGAGGTTCCTGCCTGAGGAGGAAGACATTTGCTGCCAATGCCACCCCTCAACTCAGAGCTCACTCCACGTTAGCTCCTCCGCGTAATGGACTCCAAGATGGAGGTGGAAGAAGTGGGCCTTTGCGCTGAAGCAGAACCTGAGGAGGAACCCGCATTCGTAACTCAGCAACACTCCCTCTGGAAAGGCAAGTCCCTGTTTGTTTACACCACCTGACCCAGCCCTGCCTTTGACAGAGCTCTGAGCAAGCACAAAGTAACAGAAAGGACCTCCTCACCGTGGGGGTACCGGGAGTGACACGGACATAAGGGGGAGGAGGGGGGGAGGTGTTATGACAGCCACGGGAGTGGGGTTCATCAATAGGTCTCCCCGTGGGTTTCACTTCGTATGAGCTGCCTTATTAAGTGAGTGGAGGCTTACTCAATGGGAAGCGGTCAGTTTTTGTTCATGAGAGACATGGACAGAGTGGATAAGGAGGTGTCCCCTTTTATTGAAGGGTCAAATACGAGGGGACACAAGTTCAAAGTGAGGGGCAGGAAGTTTAAGGGAGGGAATGTGAGAACAATATTTCTTACCCAGAGGGCGGTGATGGTCTGGAATGAGCTGGCTGGGGGGTAATGGGGGCGGGTTGCCTCACATCCTTAAAAAGTACCTGAATGAGCGCCTGGCACATCGTAACATTCAGGTCTAACCTGTTATCCAGATGGGGATTGCAGGCCCCGATGTGAAGACTATCCAGCTGTTCCTTGGTGCACAATAGCACATGTTGTTGATGGCAAACCAGCATGTAGCTACAACCTCCTTCTGACCTCCCTCTGTGCCCTCACACCAAACTCAACACACAAAACACAAGGCTCATCTCTCTGATACTTCATAGAGACATCGAATCATACTGTGCAGGAGGCCCTTCAGCCCATCGAATCTGTACCAGCATGCGAGAAACACCTGACCACCCATCCAATGCCATTTACCAGCACTTGGCCCATAGCCCTGAACATTACTATGTGCTAAGTACTCATCCAGATACTTGTTGAAGGATGTGAGGCACCCAGCACCCTCCCACGCAGCACATTCCAGACCCTCACCAGCCTCTGTGTGAAAAACATTTTCCTCACATTCCCCCTTAAACCTCCTGCCTCCTCAGTTTGAACCTGTGCCCCCTGGAGCAGCTGTTCGCTGCTCCTTATCCACTCTGTCCACGCCCCTCAATCTTGTACACCTCGATCAAGTCGCCCCTCAGTCTTCCCTGCTCTAATGAAAACAACCCAAGTCTATCCAACATCTCCATAACTTAAATGTTCCATCCCAGGCAGCATCCTGGCGAATCTCCTCTGCACCCCCTCCAGTGCAATCACATCCTTCCAATAACATGGCGACCAGAACTGCACACAGTATTCCAGCTGTGGCCCCAGAGTTCTATACAACACCAATGTGACTTCCATGCTTTGATAATCTGTGCCTCGACTGATAAAGGCAAGTGTCCCCACGTGGCTTTTTTACCACCTTACTAACATGTCCTTCTGCTTTCAGAGATCTGTGGATAAACACAGATCCTTTTGTTCCTCAGAACCTCTTAGTGTCCTACCATTCACTGAATACTTCCACATCAAATTACTCCTTGCAAAGTGTATCACCTCACACTTTTCAGGGTTAAATTCCGTCTGCCATTCATTTGACCATCTATATCTTCTTGTAGCCCAAGACGCTTCGCCTCACTGTTAAACACCCGGCCAATCTTTGGGTCATCTGTAAACATATGACTCCCATCTCCCCACGTAGTCATAAATGTCATTTATATAAATAATGAATAATAGGAGGCTTGTGGTTTGCCAATGGATACTGGCCTCCAGTCAGTAAATCAGCCCTCTGTCATCACCTTCTATCTCCTATAACTGGGCCAATTTCAAATCCACTTTTATCGTTTTACCCATAACCCAATGTGCACTTGCCTTCTTTACAAGTCTTCATCTGGGACCTTTTCAAGGGTTATATGAAATCCATATAAATTACATTGACTGCACTACCCTTCTCTACACACCTGGTTACCTCAAATTGTGACCTCCCCCTGATGAAGCTGTGCTGACTATCCCTGATCAAGTCACAGAGGTTTACATCATGGAAACAGGCCCTTCGGCCCAACTTGCCCATGCCATCCTTTTTTTTAAAACCCCAAACCAAGTCCCAATTGCCCACATTTGGCCCATATCCCTCTATACCCATCTTACCCACGTAACTGTCTAAATGCTTTTTAAAAGACAAAATTGTACGCACCTCTACGACTACCTCTGGCAGCCTGTTCCAGACACTCACCACCCTCTGCGTGAAAAAAAATTGCCCTGTTGGAAATTTGCATCTTTCTTCCCTCACCTTAAACCTTTGCCCTCTAGTTTTAGACTCCCCTACACAGATTCTCTCCTTCAGAATTTCCTCCAATTGTTT
>JAGIQG010000033.1:20686344-20823844 GCA_024679065.1 Sphyrna mokarran | reverse complement strand
GCCTTCATTAATCGAGGAATTGAGTTTAGGAGTCGGGACATAATGATGCATCTTTATAAGACCCTTGTCAGACTCCACTTGGAGTACTGTGCGCAGTTCTGGTCGCCTCACTATAGGAAGGATGTGGAAGCTATTGAAAGGGTGCAGAGGAAATTTACAAGGCAGGCCTTATGAAGATAGGTTGAGGGAGCTAGGTCTCTTCTCCCTGGAGAGACGAAGGTTGAGAGGCGACCTGATAGAGGTTTATAACATGTTTTTTTAGAGCAACACAGCATGGGAAACAGGCCCTCCGGCCCAACGAGCCTGCGCCGCCATCATAACTATATAGTAACAATGTTGAGAGGAATAGATAGGGTGGATTCTCGGAGGTTATTTCCCAGGGCTGAAATGGTCGCTACGAGAGGACACAGGTTTAAGGTGCTGGGGGGCAAGTACAGAGGAGATGTTAGAGGTAAGTTTTTCACTCAGAGGGTGGTGAGTGAATGGAATTGGCTGCCGTAGATGGTGGTGGGGGCGAACTCGCTGGGGTCTTTTAAAAGACTTCTGGATGAGTATATGGGATTTAATGGGATTGAGTTATAGATAGGCCTGATAGGTAGGGATATGATCGGCACAACTTGTGGGCCGAAGGACCTGTTTGTGCTGTAGTATGTTCTACATTATACCCACTAATCCCTCTAACCTATGCATCCCTGTATACTCGGGGACAACTTCTTAGCATGGCCAATCAATCTACCCCGCACATCTTTGGACTGTGGGAGGAAACTGAAGCACCTGGAGGAAACCCAAGCAGACACAGGGAGAACGTGCAAACTCCACCCAAGCGGTGACTCAAGTCGGAATCGAACCCAGGTTCCTGGCACTGTGAAACAGCAGTGTTAACTACAGCACCACTCTAGATGTGAATTTTTAATGGACAATGTACCGTAAATTAATTCCTGCTTCAGATAATGAAGTGATCAATTGAATTAATTGATACAATGTAAATTTAACAAACCCCGTGAAGGATCAAAGTTTCCTGGAAATACAGACAGAGTGCAATAAATGGAATACAATGATATATTTATTCTTTGACCCCATTGTGCTGATATCTTTGACATCGTGTATCTCATCATAGATACAAGGAACAATCAACAGTACAGCAGAGTAACAGGCCCTTTGGCTCATCAAACCTGTGCTGACACGTGACACAAAGCTAACCCAAATCACAGATTCCATAATCTATAATTTTCTTGGAGTCAGATCAGATTTTTAAAGAGTTATGGTTCACAAACACCCTGCAGGAATCATGAACCCAAGCATACATGAATGCACCTTAACTTCAAAAGCTCCATCTCACGTCAAGTCAACATGGTCCATCGCTCCCCCAGTGCCAAGCTCTGCCCTTTCGCCCACCTCCTGTGGCCCCTCATGTCCTCTTAATCAAGCAATGGCACTTCCACATTCATTGACCCACTGTACACTCTCTGCAACAAATAAACACTGTTGTGTATACTGAAAAAAATCTTTTTAAAAAAACGTAACCCATTCATAACTTTCTCCTACGTTTGAAAAGTAAAATCTTCACTACAAGTTAATAAAAAAGTTTTAAAATCCAGACTCTTTAAAGGAACCAAAAACTAAACACCACAAATCTTTGAAGCTACTTAAACTATGCAAATAAACATCCTAAAGTTGATTGGAGATCAGAGGGCCTGAGCTATCAAACAAACAGTGCTTTCTCTCAGGAGCAGCTATTTCAACAAATTTAATGGTTGCCTGGGCTTTCAGCCGAGTTCATTACACACAAACAAACCTCAGGTGTGGGGCCACTTAATTGTTTCAATAGGTGGTGGGGCGACAGGGTCAAACATGAGCTTCTCTGCCCAGGACTCAATTCTGGTCCCAGTCCCATCCTTCCCACCAGCGAGAGCAAAAGATTCCTCGCGCTCTCACTCCGACAGGGAGCTGGGATTGCTGACCTGGATGCTTCATCAGCACTGGCCAGTTTTTGGATTTCCTGCAGTGCCCAGCAGGCATGGAAAGCATCAACCGTGCCCCCTGGACACCGCATGCTCCCTTTCCAGGGACACCCAGCGCAAGGGGCAGACAGTCAGGATGGATAAACCACCCCCCTCGATCGCCAGCTACCTGGATCTATAGATGGCTTGCCTTGTCAGGCGTAGGGTCTGGCGGGATCCCAACATACAGTTACGCTGACGCGACCCTGTGTGCCTCCTGAGTCCGAGGGTCTCCATTAGGGAGCTCATATTCCAACAGGCTCACCCGGTGAAGCTCATTAAAGTTCACCAGAGCGAACAGGAGAAACACACAGTCTCCCAGTTACAGAAGGGAATTCACTGAAAGTCTGGAATGGTGTCACTCTGCTCCCCATTGGACGGGAACTTTCAGCACAAAGCTGCCCTGACTCTGGCACCAATCAGTATCGGCCGTGGACCACACGATGTCTGATTAAGAGAAAGTGGAAATAACCCAGCTCAAACCTTCACAGTCACTAACTCCTGTTCGCGCCCAAGAACTGATCTGAAAGGACCGAGACATGCACAGGGGGGGTCACAGGCAGGCACCCTCCCGGGGGGGGGTCACAGGCAGGCACCCTCCCGGGGGGTCACAGGCAGGCACCCTCCCGGGGGGGGGTCACAGGCAGGCACCCTCCCGGGGGGTCACAGGCAGGCACCCTCCCGGGGGGGGGTCACAGGCAGGCACCCTCCCGGGGGGTCACAGGCAGGCACCCTCCCGGGGGGGGGTCACAGGCAGGCACCCTCCCGGGGGGTCACAGGCAGGCACCCCCCGGGGGGTCACAGGCAGGCACCCTCCCGGGGGGTCACAGGCAGGCACCCTCCCGGGGGGTCACAGGCAGGCACCCTCCCGGGGGGGGGTCACAGGCAGGCACCCTCCCGGGGGGTCACAGGCAGGCACCCTCCCGGGGGGGGGTCACAGGCAGGCACCCTCCCGGGGGGTCACAGGCAGGCACCCTCCCGGGGGGGGGTCACAGGCAGGCACCCTCCCGGGGGGTCACAGGCAGGCACCCTCCCGGGGGGGGGTCACAGGCAGGCACCCTCCCGGGGGGTCACAGGCAGGCACCCTCCCGGGGGGTCACAGGCAGGCACCCTCCCGGGGGGTCACAGGCAGGCACCCTCCCGGGGGGTCACAGGCAGGCACCCTCCCGGGGGGTCACAGGCTGCTGCCCCCCCCGGGGGGACACAGGCGGATGACAGATTGCATTGCCCTGGGCTCAGTAAAGCTGACACTGGATGTGCTAAAAATGAGACAAGTATTCACAATCCTGAGCGTTAAACGGTCACCTCGGTCAGGTCCACACTCACAAAAAAAAACTCTCAGAAAACCTGTGATTTCAATATCAAAAACCCAATCAATGCTTCGAAATTCAAAGCAAAATTAAGGCAGAACATAGAACATTACAGCACCTTCAAGTCAAACATTTGCTGCTAGAAAGAAAACCCAATGTGATGAAGGTGTCAAGGGGTCTGGGATTGTTGGGATGAGCTGGGAATCTTCCTGCTGCCCCCCACCCCCCACCCACTGTCCGATTCCAGCTCAAACTGACAGGGCCAACTGGAACTTGGCGAGAAGCCACAGAGTTTTCTTCTCTCCCCTCCTTCCTTCCCTCTATTCCCAATATATCCAAGTGCTCAGGATTCCTGGACGGATTTGATTCTGTCGGAGTTGAAGGGTACACGCTGAACTATAGCGGTGGGAGGGTAAACGGACAGAGAATCTTGGTCAGTTCCTCCACACAGTGACCAGTGTCTTGTGAACTGACCATCAGTGAATGAGAGCACCTTCCCGTCGCAGAATCAAACCTCAGCTCCAACTCGGGATTTCACTCAGAAGCACCAATCACGACTGGTCATTTTTTTTTACTGAACTGACCACCTGTTGGTCCAGGATCCTGCTGAACCGCGTGGCTAATTCCATCTCTTTTTATTTAGATGTGCAGCTTTTCTCAATCATTCAAGTGAGGGTGTGTGTGTCTGTGTGTGTGTGTGTGTCTGTGTCTGTGTGTGTGTCTGTGTGTGTGTGTGTGTCTGTGTGTGTGTGTGTGTGTACAATAAAAATAGCAAGACTTCCGATAACATCTTGGCCAAGGGAGGGGGGAGGCCCAGATTAGCAACACTGGGGCTAAACGCCAAATTCTCAAAATAAACCCTGTCCTGTGCAGCGCTTGGACAGCAACCAGTAACACGAGAGGACAGAGTCTGAGCTCAAGGTGCAGATTGCACAAGTGCGGAGTCAGACTTGCCCCCCCCCCCCCCCCCCCCCCCCCCCCAAGGGCCCTTCTCACTCCCAACACCTCCGTACCCAGGTCACAGAACCCTACAGCGCACACCTCTGAATGGACCTACCCCACATTAAGTTGATCTTTCTGTACACCCCTAGCTATGGCTGTAACACCACATTCTGCACTCGCTCCTTTCCTTCTCTATGAACGTTAAGCTTTGTCTGTGGAGCGCACAAGAAATAATCCTTTTCACTGTGTACTAATACAAAGAAAAATAATCCATCAAAAATCAAGAACAAGGCAATTTGCCCCATTGCATCTGCAATGACCACAATCCCACTCGATCCCCAAAACCTCGTGCACTTACCCTGGCCCCCCCACCCTTACACTAAGCCACAATTTATCATGGCCAATCCAACTAACCCGCGCAGGAATGGGGAGAGTGTGCATGGCCCGCACAGATACGGGGAGAGTGTGCATGGCCCGCGCAGATACGGGGAGAGTGTGCATGCCCCGCGCAGACAGAGTCCTGGGTCTGGAATCAAACCCTTGGTGCTGTGAGGCAGCAGTGCTAATGACTGTGCCACCTTGCTGCCTGAGTGTTAAATTCTGGTCTCGTGCAGTTGCAATGAAAAGACAGGAGTTGCGTTTGAGGATTTGGGAACAGTGAACTCCGGAGACCTGTTCCGTGTCCACCCATCAATTCTCACTGGCTCAGTACTGGTCCAGTTCCTGCTCCCTCACAATCCCATCGAACAAATCAGTCACATCCCTCTCGAGATATTAAACCACCAACAGTGACAGTGTGTTAGAGTGAGCTTAACGCTGCAATCCCAAAGAAAGGTCGGAGTATTCTCCTCAGCTAAATATCTAATCCCTATCCAATATCATTGGGACACTCTGGCCTGTAATTTCTATAAAAGTTGCTATGGGTTTTATTGACAGTGCCTCGCATAATTTTGTGGGCGAATTATGGTCTGTGTAATACAATCTGCTGTAATATAACGGGCTGGTTTCAATAACATTCAACTCTACCCAGGCCCTGCCCCCTACACCACCCACCACACAACCCACCGCTCCCCCCACCCCACAAACCTCACAGCACAATGCCCCTCCCCCCACACCTCACAAAACTGACACCCTCCTGCACCCCACGACACTGACCCCCACCCCCACACCCCACGACACTGACCTCCGCCCCCACATCTCACGACACTGACCCCCACTCCCCAAGACACTGAACCCCCACACCCCACGACACTGACCCCCCAACCACCCATGACACTGACCCCACCCCCATGACACTGACCCCACCCCCTACAACCCACAACACTGACCCCCACCCCCACGACAGCACCCCTCCTCTCCCCCTCCATGCCAAAATATTGAATGTTTTTAAGAGCAGCTAAATGTAGCAGCTGGGGTAAATGGGATGAAAGATTTGGGGAGAAAGCAGGATGAGGATATTGAGCTGGATGATCAGCCACAATTGTAATGAATGGTGGAGCAGACTCGAAGGGCCAAATAGAATATAGAACATTACAGCGCACAACAGGCCTTTCGGCCTTCGAGGTTGCGCCGACCAATTAGGAAAAAGCAATGACCCTCTAACCTAAACCATTCCCCTTTCATCCATAAACTTATCTACTAACCTCTTAAATGCCCCCAAAATTGGCGCATCTACAACTGCAGCAGGCAGGGCATTCCATACCCTTACCACCCTATCTTCCCGCTCCTATCTTCGCAATCACCAGGAAGTCCCACTCAGATCATTCATTTACAAATCTTCAGGCAGGTTCTAATCATTAAACTGAAGGACAGCTAACATCCCAGGCACAGCTGTAAACGAGCAAACGGAACAGAGGGATGAACCCAAAAAAAATCAGGAAAGTGGCAATTGCTGGAGTTCACAATTTACAAACCCTTCAATCCCGATCAACTTAATCCTCAACTCTTATAAGAAGTACCATTGACCAGAAACTCAACTGGACTCACTGTGGCTACCAGAGCAGGTCAGAGGCTGGAACATTGCATTGAGTAATTCAACTGCTGACTCCCCAAAGCTTGTCCACCATCTTCAAGGTCAGGAGTGTAATGGGATACTTTCCACTTGCCTGGATGGGTGTGGCTCCAACAACACTTAAGAAGCTTGACACCATCCAGGATAAAGCAGCCCACTTGAATGGCACCTCATCTACAAACATTCAATAGCTCCACCACCGACACTCAGCAGTAGCAGTGTGTACTAGCTACAAGATGCACTACAGCAATTCACCAAAGATCCTTAGAAAGCATCTTCCACTTCCATCTAGCACAAGGACAGCAGATACATGGGAACACCACCTCCTACAAGTTCCCCTCCAGACCACTCACCATCCTGATTTGGGAATATATCACTGTTCCTTCACAGTCACTGGGTCAAAATCCTGGAATTCCCTCCTTAATGGCATTGTGGGTCAACCCAAGCACAGGGGACGGCAGCAGCTCACCACCACCTTCAGGGCAATAAAATCAGAATCCCAGCAGTGCAGAAAGAGGCCATTCGGCCCAACGAGTCTGTACTGACCACAATCCCAACCAGGCCCTTTCCCCATAACCCCACACATTTACCCTTGTGAATCTCCCTGACCAAGAGGCAATTTAGCACGATTAATCAACCTAAGCCATACATCCTTGGACTGTGGGAGGAAACTGGAACGCCCAGGAGAAATGCACGCAGACACGGGAAAATGTGCAAACTCCACATAGACAGTGACCCGAGGCCAGAATTGAACCCGGGTCCCTCGTGCTGAGAGGCAGCAGCGCTAACCCACTGTGCCACCCTGGTCAGCCAGTAACATCAATGTCCCATAATAAATGGGAAAGAAAGGTGGCGAATGAGAAAATTGGTTTTAATTTTTCAAAATCGCCTTTGATTCATAGGTATCCCAACTGGATGGTGACAAATCAAGGAATCTTGCCTGGGTCAACAACTTTTGGGGAACCCCTCAAAGGACTTGGCTTTAACACAAAGAATACACACAATCTGGGATGAACATCCCAGACCAATGGCGATCCCGTATCACTACCTCTCGGCCAATTGCAATCCAGTCTCACTATTTCTCGGCCAATTACAATCCAGTCTCACTATCTCTTGGCCAATCATCATTAATTCATGGGAACCTTTGAAGTCTGAAGGAGTAGCTGGAGGACTGACCGTATAAAACCCCAGTTCCAGTAACCGATTTTGTGTCAAATTGTTTCTCTCCGAGTTCCCACAGCAGCTGATGATGGTGGGGTCAGGGTGATGCCCCC
This sequence comes from Sphyrna mokarran, assembly GCA_024679065.1. Lineage (NCBI taxonomy): Eukaryota > Metazoa > Chordata > Chondrichthyes > Carcharhiniformes > Carcharhinidae > Sphyrna > Sphyrna mokarran. Next base: position 20,816,307 of record JAGIQG010000033.1, on the reverse strand, counting down.
CCCATCCCCCTCGCCCCCTCTGCTGTCTTTTGTTCTATCTTTGGGCTTTGCCAAAGTGTTGGAACTCTCTGCCTCACCCCAATCCGATCTGAGAGAGCAGGCAATCTGTGTAAAACAACCCATCTGTGAGAGTATCGTAACAACAATCTCCAACCCAGCCAGCGAGGGAGGGAAAAACACTGTCCAAACAGGAATGACAGCTCCAGGTTCCCCCCACCCAGAATGTGACCCCAGAGGAGCAGAAACACTCTACAACCCGAGCCACATCTCTACAAATAGTCATCAAGAAAGGGACCGTCACAGACCTCTTTCCTCCAGAGATCTTTCTTTCATTCCCTCAGCAGTCCCTCCACAGTCCTCCATTTTTCCACAACCACAACCTCAGCCTCTCATCCCTCCACAACGTGCCCCCCCCCCCACCATCCCTCCACAGAACCTCCTCCCTCAGCCTCTCAACCTCACCATGTTTGTCTCAATAACTACTGCTCAGGAAATAACCCTCTGCTCTCCTTGGAAGTTGAAGGGACACGATGCCAATTCATCCCCGGTTCACCCCCAATGGAAAAAGTCTCACCCAGCTCACCCTCTGTCAGATTTCAGTCTTGAAAACCCTCGACGATTGTTCCTTGTTTCACTAAATGAGATCCATTTCCAGCCACACTCCAGCCTCTAGCTGGTGAGTCTTCACTCTCTCCTTCACTGGAGTATAATGCGGGTGGTGCCAGACTCATTCCCAACTAGTGCCCTGTACAAGTTTACAAGCTGTCATTGATCCAACGTGTTACTGGTCAGAAATGCCAAATCTGCTATAAACCTCTGAAAGAGTCAGAGGTTTACAGCAGGGAAACAGACCCTTCAGCCCAACTCGCCCATGCTGCCCTTATTTTTTTCTAAGCTAGTCCCAATTGCCCATGTTTGGCCCATATTCCTCTATACCCATCTTATCCATGTGACTGTCAAAACATTTTTTAAAAAGACAAAACTGTACCCGCATCAACTACAACCTCTGGCAGCTTGTTCCAGACACTCGCCACCCTCTGTGAGAAAAAATTGCCCCTCAGGGGAGTTTTAGACTCCCCTACCTTTGTGAAAAGTTTTTGACTATCTAGCTGATCGATGCCCCTCGTTATTTTATAGGCCTCTATAAGATCACCCCTCAGCCTCCTGTCCTCCAGAGAAAACAGTCCCAGTCTATCCAGCCTCTCCTTATAACTCAATCCATCAAATCCCAGTTGCATCCCAGTAAATCTTTGCTGCACTCTTTCTACTTTAATAATATGCAAAAGTCAAAAAGCAAACTTTAGCAGAGACGTAGAGTGAAAGGAGATGGCTTGCTAAGTGGGACATGCTGGCGTTGGACTGGGGTAAACACAGTAAGAAGTCTCATCTGGTGTTGTGAGATTTCTTGCAATGTGGGGACAGAAAGATTAACACCTTCACATACCCAGATCTACTTACATCTCATAAAGTAACTGGATGCCAGGCCACTATTAAGGAGAATTATTCTTATTAAGGAGAATCCTAAAGCTTTCTTTAGATATGTTAAGAATAGAAGATTGGTTAGGACAAGATTAGGGCCAGTCACAGACAGCAGTGGGAAGTTATGCGTGGAGCCTGAAGAGATTGGAGAGGCACTGAATAAATATTTCTCTTCGGTATTCACGCAGGGAGATGTAAATGTAGTTATGGAGAACACTGAGGTACAGGGTTGCAAACTGGAAAGTATTGTAGTAGATAGGGAGGATGTGCTAAATATTCTTGAGGGTTTGAAGTTGGATAAGTCCCCTGGGCCGGACGGGATTTACCCTAGGATTCTCTGGGAGGCAAGAGAGGAGATTGCAGAGCCTCTGGCTCTGATCTTCAGGTCATCGTTGGTTATGGGTGTGGTTCCGGAGGACTGGAGGATAGTGAATGTGGTCCCATTGTTCAAGAAGAGGAAGAGAGACCTTCCAGGTAATTATAGGCCAGTGAGTCTTACTTCTGTTGTGGGAAAAGTATTGGAGAGAATTATTAGGGATAGGATTTATAGTTATTTAGAGAGAAATGAATTGATTGGGGGTAGTCACCATGGTTTTGTGAAGGGTAGGTCGTGCCTTACTAACCTCATTGAGTTTTTTGAAAAAGTGACCAAAGAGGACGATGGGGGTAAGGCGGTTGATGTGGTATGTATGGACTTTAGTAAGGTGTTCGATAAGGTGGCCCATGGAAGACTTCTGCAGAAAATGCAGATGTATGGGATAGAGGGTGATTTAGCTAATTGGGTTAGGAATTGGCTAGCAGATAGAATGCCGGATCATAGACATGGACGACATCATCAAACGTGAGGATACCATTCACCAGGTACACGGTACATACGCTTGCAACTCGGCCAACGTTGTCTACCTAATACGTTGCAAGAAAGGATGTCCCGAAGCATGGTATATTGGGGAGACCATGCAAACACTACAACAGCGGATGAATGAGCATCGCTCAACAATCACCAGGCAAAACAGTTCCCTTCTTGTGGGCGAACACTTCAGCAGTCATGGGCATTTGGCCTCCGACCTGCGGGTAAATGTTCTTCAAGGGGGCTTTCGTGATACACGACAGCGCAGAGTCGCTGAACAGAGACTGATAGCCAAGCTCTGCACACATGAGAACGGTCTTAACAGGGATCTTGGCTTCATGACACACTATCTGTAACCCCCGTAACTTGCCTGGGTTAGCAAAAAACCTCACTTAATGTGCTGTCTGGAGAAAATACACAATTCTCCAACAATGCTCAGGATTCCCTTCACACACATTGTTCGCCACTTTAACACTTGAATAGCAGGTTAGATGTAAGGATTCGCATTCTAATCAGCAATCTCTGACTGTCTGTGCTGATGTGCTATTGCAGACCAGAACACTGCATTTGCCTGAGGAAGACACAGTGTTGAAAGCTCGCGTTTTTACTATCAAATAAATCGGTTGGATTATAAATTGGTGTTGCTAAATTCTTACTGAGTTCTTAGCAGATAGAAGACAGAGGGTGGTGGTTGATGGGAGATATTCATCGTGGAGGTCGGTGACAAGTGGTGTACCTCAGGGGTCTGTTTTGGGGCCCCTGCTGTTTGTAATTTTTATAAACGATCTGGATGAGGGTATTGAAGGATGGATTAGTAAATTTGCGGATGACACCAAAGTCGGTGGAGTGGTAGATAGTGAAGAGGGGTGTTATAGTTTGCAGAGAGACTTGGACAAGTTGCAGAGCTGGGCCGAGAGGTGGCAAATGGAGTTTAATGTGGAAAAGTGTGAGGTAATTCACTATGGCAGAAATAATAAATGTGTAGAGTATAGGGCTAATGGTAGGATTCTTAATAGTGTTGATGAACAGAGGGATCTTGGTGTATTTGTGCAGAGATCCCTGAAAGTAGGCAGTCAAGTCGATAAGGTTGTTAAGAAGGCATATGGAGTCTTAGCTTTTATTGGTAGGGGGATTGAATTTCGGAGCCGCAACGTCATGTTGCAACTGTAAAAAACTCTAGTGCGGCCGCACTTGGAGTATTGTGTGCAGTTCTGGTCCCCACATTATAAGAAAGATGTGGAGGCATTGGAGAGGGTACAGAGGAGGTTTACCAGGATGTTGCCTGGTATGGAGGGCAGGTCTTATGAAGAGAGGCTGAGGGATTTGAGGTTGTTTTCGTTAGAAAGGAGGCGGCTAAGAGGGGACCTAATCGAAACATATAAGATGATTAGAGGTTTAGATAGGGTGGACAGTGATAGCCTTTTTCCTAGGATGGAGAAAGCTAGCACGAGGGGACACAGCTGTAAATTAAGGGGTGATAGTTACAGGACGGATATCAGAGGTAGGTTCTTTACCCAAAGGGTGGTTCGGGAGTGGAATGCCCTGCCTGCGGCAGTTGTAGATGCGCCAAGTTTGGTGGTGTTTAAGAGGTTAGTTGATAAGTATATGGAAGAGAAGGGAACATCGAAGGCCGAAGGGCCTGTTCTGTGCTGTAATGTTCTATGTTCTATTAGACCAGGTGATAGGCCAAGATCTGGAGAGATTGACCTAGATTGGGGGGCCAATCTTTTTAATTGGACTAGTCAAATATAGCAATGGCTAATACAACAGTTAGTAACAAATAGTTAATATTGCTGCCTCTCAGCGCCGCAGACTCAGGTTCAATTCCTCTTCTGGGTTGTCTGTGCACAGTCGGCACTTTCTCCCCATATCTGCTTGGGTTTCTCACGGGTGCTCCAAATTCTTCCCACAGTCCAAAGACAGGTAGGTTAGCTAGATTCACCACGGTGAATGTGCAGAGGTATGGGAACAGGGCGGGGGAGTGTATCTGTGTAAGGTGTTCTGTCAAAGAAAGGTAGCACAAAAATCCATGTTGAGATTCTAGGATTTGGAGGAAATAATTGGGTTAAACCAGTCTCCATAAACTTAGCTGTGAGCAGAAAATATAAAGAGACAAAAACAGGAAATGCTGGAAAATCTCAGCGGGTCTGACAGCATCTATGGAGAGAGAAAATAGAGCCAATGTTTGGGGTCTAGATGACTCTTCATCAGAGCTCTGATTGAATCTGCTCTACGTATGATGAGAATCATATCAGCCATGATTGAATGATAGAACAGACTCAATGGGTCGAATGGCCTAATTCTGCTCCTATATCTGATTGACCAAGATTCCTGTCCAGGAATGTGAAAAAAGGGGAGGGGAGGCCCCAGGGAAATGGGCAGAGGGGAGTTGATGTGATACTGGGGTGGAGGGGATGCTTGGAGGTGAATTCCCCCCACTACTAATTTCCTGAGGGTTACTATTGACTAACTGATGAGCTGAACTAGGAGAATACTGCGACTACCAAAGCGGATCAGGGACTAGGAATCCTGTGGAGAGTAATTCACTCTCCCTGGTACCCCAGTCTACAAGGCACAAGTCAGGAGCGCGACGGGCTATCAGCGGAGCGCGACGGGCTATCAGCGGAGCGCGACGGGCTATTCGCCACTGTCACTGGATCAAATTCCCTTCCGATCAAATACCTACACCTCATGGATTACAGCAGTTCAAGAGGGCAGCTCACCACCATCTCCTCATGGGCAATAAATGCTGGACTGGCCAACCACGCCTATATCCTGGGGAAGTGATAGCCTTTTTCCTAGGATGGAGAAAGCTAGCACGAGGGGACACAGCTTTAAATTAAGGGGTATGAGTTATAGGACGGATATCAGAGGTAGGTTCTTTACCCAAAGGGTGGTTCGGGAGTGGAATGCCCTGCCTGCAGCAGTTGTAGATGCGCCAAGTTTGGTGGCGTTTAAGAGGTTAGTTGATAAGTATATGGAAGAGAAGGGAATGGTTTAGTTTGGAGGGGCATTGCTTTTTATTTTGGTCGGCACAACATCGAAGGCCGAAGGGCCTGTTCTGTGCTGTAATGTTCTATGTTCTATGTTCTATAAGAGTTATAAAAAGCCCTTTTAATAATGAATGTTTAGATAATTAGCCCCTGGTTCCTGGATTTGGGGCAGACTGTCTTCTGGCAAACTGGGAAATACCTGGAATTGGATGGAATTGGAGAATGCTTTGGTGTAAGAGATCACAATTTAGCCAATTGCTCCTGTGATCTTTGACTGAACTAGTCAATTTTCCTCTTCAAATACTTATCCAATTCCTTTCGACGGTTGAGATTGAATTTGCTTCCACGGCTCTTTCAGGCAGCACATTCCTGACCGCAATGACTCTCCGCGTAAAATAAATAAACTCCTGCCTGGTCTTTGATGGTTAATTCTCCTCAATCTGTGCCCGCTGGTTACTCATTCCTGCTGTCACTGCAGCCAATTTCTCATCAAAGCTGCTTATGAATGTGAACAAATCTCTCCTGGACCTTCTCTGCTGCCATTCTCTCTGCTCCTATCATTTAACAGAAATCTTTCACTCAGGAAGTAGCTAACTCTCCACTGCAAACTACACCAAGATTCCCTCAGGTCTGGTACCTGGATGCCAGGGCCTAACCAGCAGTTTATACAAACATTTAGCAATAACTTCCTTGCTTTTCAACTCAACGCCTCCAAGTGTTCTGCCAGTTTCGAAGGTTTGCAGTCATTTATTCCCTGCTCACACTGCTTTGCTTAAACCACTTTTCCTCATTCGTCCTTCCAAGGTGTATCTCTTCACAAGGGAGGGAGAATTCACCAATTTAATTCCATTCAATTCATTCCTGGGACAGGGCCGCCACTGGCTGGCCAGTGTTTCTTGCCCACGGTGTTTACCATGGGAATGGATAGAGGATTGGCTGACTGGCAGAAGGCAGAGAGTAGCGATAAAGGGGTCTTTTTAAGAATGGCAGCTGGTGACTAGTGGTATGCCTCAGGGCTCAGTGCTGGGACCACAACTTTTCACAATGTACATTAATGATTTGGAGGAAGGAACTAAAGGCATTATTGCTAAGTTTGCTGATGATACAAAGATATGGAGAGGGGCAGGTAATATTGGGAAAGCAGGCGGGACTGCAGAAGGTTATGAGAGCAGGCAAAGGAATGGCAGCTAGAATATAATGAAAGTTATGCACTTTGGAAGGAGGCATAGACTATTTTCTAAATGGAAAAATGCTTAAAAAAATCAAGAACATAAAGGAACTTGGAAGTCATTGTTCAAGATTCTCTTAAGGTTAATGTAGAGGTTCAGTCAGTAGTTAGGAAGGCAAATGCAAGGATAACATTCATATCGAGAGGGCAAGAATACAAGAGCAGGGATGGACTCTGAGGCTGTATAAGGCAATGGTTAGACCCTGTTTCAAGGATTTTGAACAGTTTGGGGCCCTGTATCTAAGGAAGGATGTGCTGGCCTTGAAAAGGGCCTAGGGGAGGTTCACAAGAATGATCCCTGGAATGAAGAACTTGCCGTATGAGAAACAGTTGAGGATTCTGGATCTGTATTCATTGGCGTTTAGAAGGATGAGAGGAGATTTTATTGAAACTTACAGGATACTGCGAGGCCTGGATACAGTGGATCCGTAGAGAATGCTTCCATTAGGAAAAGCTTGAACCAGAGGGCGTGACCTCAAGCTGAAGGGACGATCCTTTAAAACAGAGACGAGGAGGAATTTCTTCAGCCAGAGAGTGGCAAATCTGTGGAACTCTTTGCCGCAGAAAGCAATGGAAGCCAGGTCATTGAGTGTCTTTAAGACAGATACATTCTTGATTGATAAGGAGATCAGGGGAAAAGGCAGGACAATGGGGGTAATTAAATAAATCAGTCATGATTGAATGAGCAGACTCAATGGGCCAAATAGACTAATTCTGCTCCTGTGTCTTATGATCTTACCCCAAGTTGCCTGAGGACAGTTGAGAGTCAACCACATTACTGTGGCTCTGGAGTCATGTGTAGGCCAGATCGGGTAAGGATGGCAGATTTCCTTCCCTAAAGGACATTAGTGAACCAGATGGGTTTTTCTGACAATGGTTTCATGGTCATCAGTAGCTTCTTAATTCCAGATATTTTTTATCGAATTCAAACTCAACAATCTGCCGTGGCGAGATTTGAACCCGAGTCCGCTGAGCATTAGCTGAGTTTCTGGATCAATTGTCTGGCGAACAGACCAATTGGACATCACCTATCTCGGCGTCTGGCCATTTTGTCAGTCAATGCCCTTCCAAAACCAGTTACTCTCCTCACTGTTTACAGCATTTGCTAGTTTTGTATCATCTAGAAACTTTACTGTGGATCCTGTTCTCGCAGAATCATGGTCAACTTGTTCCATTACTCTCAAATCAGCTGCCAATCAGAATTCAGGACTGCCTAGCTAGGAGGGGCTAAGTGAGTCACATCTGATTGTGTTGGCCCAGCTTGTGCTGACATTGTGTGAACATAAAGGGAGTTTGCCCGGTAATTTGTTGACACAACAAGCACTTTGCGCAGGAACAGGGAAAAGGCTGACAAATCTTACATACCTCGACCAATCTTGGCACATCTTGCTCATGTTGACTCAACAATGACAATGAGTCAATTTCTGATGCACACTCTCCATATCCATTCAGCACACACTCCAGAATAAACACTAATTACCCAATTTATTTCCCTCAACATTTAGAGAACAATAAGACACAAATCCAGAGTGTTATCGGAATGATCCCCACTTTCCTGTGGGGAACTTCTCTCATTCCCAGGACATCTCTGCAGGAGTTCCTCAGGGGTGTGTCCGAGGCCCTTCCTTCCATTATAAAGATCAGAAGTGAAGATATTCGCTGATGATTGCGCAATGTTCAGCATCATTTGCCACTCCTCAGATACTGAAATGGTCAATGTCCAAATGCAGCAAGACCTGGACAATATCCCAGCTTGGGCTGACAAGTGGCAAATAATATCCCCATCACACAAACGCCACCTTCAATGACCATCTCCAATAAGAGAGAATCTAACTATTGCCTCTTGATGTTCAATGATTCCCATCACCATTCCCTACTATTAACATTCTAGGGGTTACTATTGACTAGAAACTAAGTGTATGAGTCACACGAATACCGTCAGCAGTTGGATATTAGAACAAGGAACATAGAACACTACGGCACAAACAGGCCCTTCGGCCCACAAGTTGCGCCGATCATATCCCTACCTACCAGGCTTATCTATAACCTCAATCCCATTAAGAACATAAGAAATAGGAGCAGGAGTCGGCCATCCAGCCCCTCGAGCCTGCGCCGCCATTCAATAAGATCATGGCTGATCTGTAATGGAACAGTTCCACACGTATTAAATCCCACGTACTCATCATGTTCTACAGGAGTTTTATCATGTACGTATTCTACAGGAGTTACTCACCCCCTGACTGCCCAGAATTTGCCCACCCTCTGGAAGGCACAAGTCAAGAATGTGATGGAATGGCTCTCCACCTGCCTGGATGAGTTAGAATTCTAATAACACTCAAGATACTCAACACCATCCAGGATGAAGCAACCCCGCTTGATTAGCACCCAATTCACCACACTAAAGACCCACTCGTTCTGCCCCAGGTGGACAGAGAGTATTAAATACAAAAATCTACCATGGCGACATACCAAGCCCCTTAGACAAGTTGATTGGGGGAGTCTGCTGGCAGGAAAAGGTTAGCATGAGGCTTTCGAAGAGTGCTAACCAGGGTTCAGGAAAAGCACATTCTTTTCAGAGTGAAGAGCAAGGCTGGTAGAAGTCGGGAACCCTGGATGACCTGGGATAGCAAGGCCCTGGTCAAGGAGGAGGAGGAGGAGGGATATGACACGCATAGGCAGCTGGGATCAAGTAGATTCCTTGAAGAGTACAGAGGCTGTGGGAATAGAGTTAAGAAAGAAATCAGGAGGATAAAAAGGGGACAAGAGATTGCTATTGTAGATAAGGCAAAAGAGAATTCAAAAAGCTTCCACAAATACATAAAGGGAAAAAAGAGGAATAAGGGAGAGAGTAGAGCCTCTTAAAGATCAACAAGGTCATCAATGTGAGGATCCACAAGAGATGGGGGAGATCCTAAATGAATATTTCTCATCAGTATTTACTGTTGAGAAAAGCATGGATGTTGGGGAACTTGGGGGAATAAATAGTAATGTCTTGAGGAATGTACATATTACAAATGAGGCAGTGCTGGAAGTCTTAAAGCGCATCAAGGTAGATAAATCCCCAGGACCTGATGAAGTGTATCCCAGGACATTGTGGGAGGCTAGGGAGGAAATTGCAGGTCCCCTAGCAGAGATATTTGAATCATTGACAGCCACAGGTGAGGTGCCTGTAGATTGGAGGGTGGTAAATGGCGTGCCTTTCTTTAAGTACTGCAGGGAGAAGCCTGGGAACTACAGGCCAGTGAGCCTCACATCCGTGGTGGGTAAATTGCTGGAAGGTATTTTGTGAGACAGGATCTACAGGCATGAAGAGAGGTAAGGACTAATTAGGGACAGTCAGCGTGGCTTTGAGTGGAAAAGCACATCTTGCAAATTTGATTGTGTTTTTTGAAGAAGTAACTAAGAAAGTAGATGAGTGTGATTGATGTTGTCTACACGGACTTTAGCAACAAGCCCTTTGATAAGGTACTGCATGGTAGGTTGTTGCATAAGGTTAAATCTCATGGGATCAGGGTGAGATAGTCAATTGGACACAAAATTGGCTTGATGACAGAAGACAAAATGTGGTTTAGGGGATTGCTTTTCAAACTGGAGGCCTGTGGCCAGTGGTGTGCCTGAGGAATCAGTGCTGGGCCCACTGTTATTTGTCATTTATATTAATAAATTGAACGAGAATTTAGAGGCATGGTTAGTAAGTTTGCAGATGTCACCAAGATTGGTTGCATTGTGGACAGTGAAGAAGAGAATCTGAGACTGCAGCAGGATCTTGATCAATTGGGTCAGTGGGCTGATGAATAGCAGATGGAGTTTGATTTAGATAAATGCGAGATGATGCATTTTGATAGATTGAACCAGGGCAGGACTCCTCAGCATCCTACCGTTAACTGAGAAAGAGCAAAGAGATCTAAGGGTACAGATCCATATCTGCTTGAAAGTGGAGTCAAAAGTGGACAGAGTTGTGAAGAAGGCATTCGGCATGCTCGGTTTCATTGGTCAGAACATTGAATACAGGAGTTGGGACGTCTTTTTGAAGTTGTACGAGACATTGGTAAGGCCACACTTGGAATATTGTGTACAGTTCTGGTCACCATATTATAGAAAGGATATTATTAAACTAAAAAGAGTGCAGAAAAGATTTACCAGGATGCTACTGGGACTTTGATGGTTTGAATTATAAGGAGAAGCTGGATAGACTGGGATTTCTTTTCCTGAAGCACAGGAGACTTAGATAATCTTATAGAACTCTACAAAATAAGAGGTATAGACCAGCTAAATAGTCAACATCTTTTCCCAAAGGTAGGGGAGTCTAAAACTAGAGGCCATTGGTTTAAGGTGAAAGGAGAGAGAGATATAAAAGAGTCCAGAGGGGCAATTCTTTCACAAAAGGAGGTGAGTGTCTGGAACAAACTGCCAGAGGAAGTAGCCTTTTAAAAAGCATTCAGATAGTTACATGAGTAAGATGATTTAGAAGGATATTGGCAAACATGGACAATTGGGACCAACTTAGTGATTAAAAAAACTTAGCGACGTGGACAAGTTGGGCCGAAAAGCCATACTGTAAACATCTTTGACTCTTTTATTCTATGACAGCATCTTCAAAATCTATGACCTATCTATGACCTATACCACCTAGGAAAAACAAGAGCAGTAGACGAATGGGAATTACTGCAAGCTACAAGTGCCCTCCAAGTTACTCACCATTCTGACTTGGAACTATATCATCATTCCTCCCCTTTCATAATCCTGGAACCTCCTCCCTAACAGCACTGTGGATGTATCTACATCTCTTGGCCTTCAGCATTTCAAGATGGAAGCTCACCTTCAGCTTCTCAAGGGTAATTAGGGATGTGCAATAATGTTGGCCTTGCCAATGATGCCTACATGAAGAATTGCCCATCAAGATAAATCAGGACTCTGGGTTGGTGTGAAAGTCAATATCCTCCAGCAGAATAGTATGATTGAAATGTGTACAACACATGGATGCAACGTAACTCGCCGAGATTATCTGAAGAGAACTACCTCTCCACTGTGACCAAGACTGGAAGCGACAGGAAGCAAACAACATTATCTCCAGCTAAGCAATATCCTTTCTGCCACTTTCTCCATTGTGCTGGGTTAATATTCCAGAATTCCCTAATTACAGCATGAGGTGAATCCCTTCCATCGTGAATTGAAGCCCCTCAAGAAGGTCACCATCACCATGACAACAGAGATGGACAATAAAAACAGCCTTGCTAGACATGCTTTCACACGGAGGGATGTTCTTATTGCGCCTGAATATTAAGGAGCTCCTCTTCTCCGACACTCGCCCAGAAATTGATCAACAATTAAAATGTCTGCATTCCATCAGTGAACATCTGGAGAATGAAGGAAGGGTGGAAGAAATGTGCCTTTCATTGGAGCGTCAGAGAGGGGACCTGCTGGAGGTTTACGAGATTATGACAGGTTTGGACAGAGTGGATAGTCAGAGTCTTTTACCTGGGGTTGAAGGGTCAATTACTCAGGGGCAGGGGTCGAGAGTGAGAGGGGGTAAAGTTTAAAAGAGATGTAAGGGGCAGTTTTTCACACAGATGGTGGAGAATGTCTGGAATGCACTGTTGGGGGAGGTAGAAGCAGATTCTATAACAACATTCGAGACATATCTGGGAAGATTCATGAATAGGCAGCGAATAAAGGGATATGGGCCACAAAGAAGCAAGAAAATATTAGATTAGAGGGGCATCTGTGTCAGTACAGACTTGGTGGGCCGAAGGGCCTCTTCCTGTGCTGTACTGTTCTTTGAACATCCACAGTTTTGAAGGAGTTTGAAAAGCAAATGTAACTCAACGTAATGGCCCAAGGAGGCCATTCAGCCCATCAAGTCGGTACCAACCACAATCACACCAAGGCTTACATTCACACTACAATGCAGTTACTGTGAAAATCCCCTAATCGCCACACTCCGGTGCCTATTCGGGTACATTGAGGGAGAATGGTTGAGGCACGTACCCAGCACCTCTTTCAGACTGTGGGAGGAAACTGCAGCACCCAGAGTAAACCCACGCAGACATAAGGAGAACATGCAGACTCTGCGCAGATAGCGACCGAAGCCTAAACTCCAACATGGATCCCTGGTGCTGTGAGGCTGCCGTGCTAACCACTATGCCAAAGAAACAATACTTTTTTGCTGTATTCTAATAAATGTGACAATAATGAATCAAATCAAAGCATGTTTACCCTATACTATCTACTTCCATATAATCCTGGCATCAATTCTGAACTCCAGAACTATAGCAAGTTACTGTTTCTGGCAAAATGGTTACTATAGATCATAGAATCCTACAATGCAGAAGGAGGCCATTTGATCCATCAAGTGGATTTGAAGGTTTGAAGTTGGATAAGTCCCCTGGGCCGGACGGGATTTACCCTAGGATTCTCTGGGAGGCAAGAGAGGAGATTGCAGAGCCTCTGGCTCTGATCTTCAGGTCCTCGTTGGTTACGGGTGTGGTTCCGGAGGACTGGAGGATAGCGAATGTGGTCCCATTGTTTAAGAAGGGGAAGAGAGACCTTCCTGGGAATTATAGGCCAGTGAGTCTTACTTCTGTTGTGGGCAAGGTATTGGAGAGAATTATTAGGGATAGGATTTATAGTTATTTAGAGAGAAATGAATTGATTGGGGATAGTCAGCATGGTTTCGTGAAGGGTAGGTCATGCCTTACTAACCTCATTGAGTTTTTTGAGAAAGTGACCAGAGAGGTGGATGGGGGTAAGGCGGTTGATGTAGTATATATGGACTTTAGTAAGGCGTTTGATAAGGTGGCCCATGGAAGACTTCTACAGAAAATGCAGATGTGTGGAATAGAGGGTGATTTAGCTAATTGGATTAGGAATTGGCTGGCAGATAGAAGACAGAGGGTGGTGGTTGATGGGAGATATTCATCGTGGAGTTCGGTGACAAGTGGTGTGCCTCAGGGGTCTGTTTTGGGGCCCCTGCTGTTTGTAATTTTTATAAATGATCTGGATGAGGGTATTGAGGGATGGATCAGTAAATTTGCAGATGATACTAAAGTTGGTGGTGTGGTAGATAGTGAAGAGGGGTGTTTTAGTTTACAGAGTGACTTGGACAAGTTGCAGAGCTGGGCCGAGAGGTGGCAAATGGAGTTTAATGTGGAAAAGTGTGAGGTAATGCACTTTGGCAGGAACAATAAATGTGTAGAGTATAGGGCTAATGGTAGGGCTCTTAATAGTGTTGAGGAACAGAAGGATCTTGGTGTATGTGTCAATAGATCCCTGAAAGTAGGCAGTCAAGTGGATAAAGTTGTTAAGAAGGCATATGGAGTCTTAGCTTTTATTGGTAGGGGGATTGAATTTAGGAGCCGCAGCATCATGTTGCAACTGTACAAAACTCTAGTGCGGCCGCACTTGGAGTATTGTGTGCAGTTCTGGTCGCCACATTATAAGAAAGATGTGGAGGCATTGGAGAGGGTACAGAGGAGGTTTACTAGGATGTTGCCTGGTATGGAGGGCAGGTCCTATGAAGAGAGGTTGAAGGATTTGAGGTTGTTTTCGTTAGAAAGGAGGCGGCTAAGAGGGGATCTTATTGAAGCATATAAGATGATTAGAGGTTTAGATAGGGTGGACAGTGATAGCCTTTTTCCTAGGATGGAGAAAGCTAGCACGAGGGGACACAGCTTTAAATTAAGGGGTATGAGTTATAGGACGGATATCAGAGGTAGGTTCTTTACTCAAAGAGTGATTAGGGAGTGGAATGCCCTGCCTGCAGCTGTTGTAGATGCGCCAAGTTTGGTGGCGTTTAAGAGGTTAGTTGATAAGTATATGGATGAGAAGGGAATGGTTTAGTTAGGAGGGGCATTGCTTTTTATTTTGGTCGGCACAACATCGAAGGCCGAAGGGCCTGTTCTGTGCTGTATTGTTCTATGTTCTAAGTCTGTACCAACCACAATACACTCGGGCCCTATCCCCATAACTTCATGTATTGCTTGTTTCCCCAAACACAGAGCGTCAATTTAGCTTGGCCAATCCACCTGACCTGAACATCTTTGGACAGATGGGACACTTCCAGATAGAACAGCGGCAATGCTACATTGTAGGAGATGCCATCTTTTGTCAAATTAAGACCTAATCTGCCAGTTTCTACCGAGGGGACATAGCTTTAAATTGAGGGGTGATAAATATAGGACGGATGTCAAAAGTAGGTTCTTTACTCGGAGGGTAGTAAGGGCGTGGAATGCCCTGCCTGCAGCAGTTGTGGACTTGCCAACTTTAAGGGTGTTCAAATAGTCATTGGATAGGTATATGGATAACATTGGAATAGTTTAGGTTAGAGGGTCATTAGATTGGTTCCACTGGTCGGCGCAATATCGAGGGCCGAAGGGCCTGCACTGCGCTGTAATGTTCTACCTTTAGATAGCAGAGATCCCACAGCACTATATCCAGAGGCTAATAGGGCTCACTCCCTGTCAACATTCAAACATAATAAGGATCATACGTTTATTCCAGTAGTTGGAGGTGGGATCTTACTGTGCAGATGCTGCCAGCCCCGTTTCTCTACAGAATAATATTGCTCTTCTTCTAAGGGAAGTTATTTGGATATAAAATGCTGCGGGACATCCTGAGGCTGAGAAAGATATATTTATCCACTTAACATCTCCTAAAGCCCTCTCCCTGTACAAGCCAGGCTCATATTAATTACATTCTAAAACTGGATGATCAAACAAAACTTGGATTTGAAATCCGGAAGGAGATAATGAAACGATATTTCAGCTTTTATTAATGAACATGTTTCCTGCCTGGGCCCACACACTGTTCATCGGCTAAACCTGAATCAAACTTTACTAACAAATAATAATGAATAACATCCAAGGACTCCAAGATTCTGACCTTCAAGCAGCAACTTAATCTCCAAACGTTACTTGAAGAGGACACTGGCAAACATACAAATTAATATAATCAGTTAGGAACAGTCCATTTCAAACCTGTTACACGGCGGCACAGTGGTTAGCACTGCTGCCTCACAGCGCAGGGACCCGGGTTCAAATCCCAGTTTGGGTAACTGTGTGCACATTCTCCACGTGTCTGCGTGAGTTTCCTCCATGTGCTCCAGTTTCCTCCCACAGTCTGAAAGACATGTCAGTCAGGTACATTGACCCGAACAGGCTCCGGAACACGGAGACATGGGGATATTCACAGTAACTTCATTGCCGTCTTAATGTAAGCCTTACTTGTGACTAATAAATAAACTTTAAAAATAGAATCGCACGGTGCCAAGAGAATTACACCCACCATAGAACATAGAATATTACAGCGCAGAACAGGCCCTTTGGCCTTTGATATTGCGCCGACCAATTAAGAAAAAGCAATGATGCTCTAACCTAAACCATTCCCTTTTCGTCCATAAACTTATCTACTAACCTCTTAAACTCCACCAAACTTGGCGCATCTACAACTGACGCAGGCAAGGCATTCCATACCCTTACCACCCTCTGGGTAAAGAACCTACCTCTGACATCTGTCCTATAACCACCACCCCTTAATTTAAAGCTATGTCCCCTCGTGCTAGCTTTCTCCATCCTAGGAAAAAGGCTATCACTGTCCACCCTATCTAAACCTCTAATCATCTTATATGTTTCAATAAGGTCTCCTCTTAGCCGCCTTCTTTCTAACGAAAACAACCTCAAATCCCTCAGCCTCTCTTCATAAGACCTGCCCTCCATACCAGGCAACATCCTGGTAAACCTCCTCTGTACCCTCTCCAATGCCTCCACATCTTTCTTATAATGTGGGGACCAGAACTGCACACAATACTCCAAGTGCGGCCGCACTAGAGTTTTGTACAGCTGCAACATGACGTTGCGGCTCCAAAATTCAATCCCCATACCAATAAAAGCTAAGACTCCGTATATGCCTTCTTAACAACCTTATCGACTTGATTGCCAACTTTCAGGGATCTATGCACATATACACCAAGATCCCTCTGTTCTTCAACACTATTAAGAGTCCCACCATTAGCCCTATACTCTACACATTTGTTATTCCTGCCAAAGTGAATTACCTCACACTTCTCCGCATTAAACTCCATTTGCCACCTCTCGGCCCAGCTCTGCAACTTGTCCAAGTCTCTCTGCAAACTATAACGCCCCTCTTCACTATCTACCACTCCTCCGACTTTAGTGTCATCCGCAAATTTACTAATCCATCCTTCAATACCCTCATCCAGATCATTTATAAAAATTACAAACAGCAGGGGCCCCAAAACAGATCCCTGAGGTACACCACTTGTAACCGAACTCCATGATGAATAATTTCCATCAACCACCACCCTCTGTCTTCTATCTGCTAGCCAATTCCTAATCCAATTAGCTAAATCACCCTCAATCCCATACATCTGCATTTTCTGCAGAAGCCTTCCATGGGGCACCTTATCGAACGCCTTACTAAAGTCCATATATACCACATCAACTGCCTTACCCCCATCCACCTCTTTGGTCACTTTTTCAAAAAACTCAATAAGGTTAGTAAGGCACGACCTACCCTTCACAAAACCATGCTGACTATCCCCAATCAATTCATTTCTCTCTAAATAACTATAAATCCTATCCCTAATAATTCTCTCCAATACTTTGCCCACAACAGAAGTAAGACTCACTGGCCTATAATTCCCAGGAAAGTCTCTCTTCCCCTTCTTGAACAATGGGACCACATTCGCTATCCTCCAGTCTTCCGGCACTATACCCGTAACCAACGACGACCTGAAGATCAGAGCCAGAGGCTCTGCAATCGCCTCTCTCGCCTCCCAGAGAATCCTAGGGTAAATCCCGTCCGGCCCAGGGGACTTATCTAACTTCAAACCCTCAAGAATATCTAGCACATCCTCCTTATCTACTTCAATACTTTCCAGTTTACAACCCTGTATCCCAGTGTTCTCCACAACTACATTTACATCTCCCTGTGTGAATACCGAAGAGAAATATTTATTCAGTGCCTCTCCAATCTCTTCAGGCTCCACGCACAACTTCCCACTGCTGTCTCTGACTGGCCCTAATCTTGCCCTAACCAATCTTCTATTCTTAAATAGATCAAGAACAGCCTTTCCAAATGCACTGGGAAGGATGTGTGTGTTGGACAGCCCACGGTTCGGGAGGGTGGGGGTAAGGGGATGGGAGGCAGCAGGTCATGTGATCAAGTTGAGGAGGCAGTGGAATTATTACTGGATCCAGAGAGTCAGGTTAATGTTCTGAGGACCCAGGTTCGATTCCCACCACGGCAATGTGATCAACTCTCCAATGCCCTCAGGCAATAAACGCTGGCCTAGCCAGCAGTGCCCACATTCTGTAAAAATGAATAAATTAAATCTCCAGGAGTACATCCAACCAGAGCCCATAGAATCCCGACAGTGCAAGAAAAGGCCATTCAGCCCATCAGCTCATCACATACCCAAATTCACAGAATACTACAGCACAAACAGGCCCTTCAGCCCATAAGTTGCGCCGATCACATCCCTACCTACCAGGCCTATCTATGACTCTCAATCCCATTAAATCCCATGCACTCATCCAGAAGTCTCTTAAAAGCCTCCACCACCAACGGCAGCCGATTCCACTCAGTCACCACCCTCTGAGTGAATCACTCACTCACTCACTCACCACCCTCTGAGTGAATCACTCACTCCCCACCCTCTGAGTTCACACCAACCTAATCGGTTCCTGGCACTGTGAAGTGTCAATCACTGTGCCACTATGTCACCCAATTTGACAATCACGGTCCAGAGCTTTTTTATGTCACAGCAGAGAACCAGGAACCCGAACAAATGCTTTCCCATTTCCCACAAATGCAGCCACAAGTCACGATCCGTTCTGTCTGTTCAAATGACGAGCTCACATCTCCCTCAGGAGATATTTCACTACACAGAGCTTAAAGCCGGCCCATTCTACTCGAGAAGATTTCCTCCTCTCAATGGTACGGAGGGATACGGACCAAATGCAGGACTGGTTTGAAAAAAGGAGCGATGTGGACAATTTGGGCCGAATGGCCTATTTCCACACTGTAAATCTCAATGATTTTGTTGCTCTTTCTTCCATCCCAGCCTCCAGTCCCAGGACTGTGACCAGTTCTCCCGCTCTGCTAGTGAATCCACCAGCCAGCTTCAAGTTTTACATTAGTATGAGCAAGTTACTTCTTCCACCCCCAAAAGCATTAGACAGGAGGGTTCAAATAAAGCATTGCTCAGTAATTCTCAAAACAGCAAATCCTTTACATAACGACTAATTAGCACAAAGACTTCATCAGGAACACCACTGCAGAGGATCAACCACATTGCTGAGGATCTGGATTCCCACTCTGGGGCTCACTGCTACCTCATAACACGAGGGACCCAGGTTCAATTCCCGGCTTGGGTCACTGTGCGGAGTCTGCACGTGCTCTATGGACTTCCTCCGGCTCCCTCCTACAGTCCAAAAGACATGTTGGTTCGGTGCAATGGACATGCCAAATTCTCCCTCAAACAGGAGCCAGAATGCAGCAAACAGGGGACTTGCACAGTAACTTCACTGCAGCGTTAATGTAAGTCTACTTGTGATACTAATAACAAACTAGTTAATAAACATAGATCACATAAGAACAGCACATTGCCTTCACTGATGGACATTAGTGAATGACATGAGTTCTTACGATAATAAATGATAGTTTCATGGTTATCATTAGTGATAAGAAATGAGTTGAGATGGTGGGATTTGAACCCATGTCCCCAGACCTTGGGTACCTGAATTACTGCTCCAATGACATTATCACTACACCACTGTCTCCCCTTTTGCAGAAACATCAAACAAACAATGAGAAGTCGGTCGAGCAAAGACAGGCAAGATGTAAATCAAGGACAACAGTGACCAAAACTGACCCAGAAAGTTACGTTGTCCAATTAATTTTGCTTCTTCTCTACTTGAAAGAAAACCCTTTTCCCAAAAAAAAATTAGTAATTGGCTGCAAACTACAAAATCATTGCCAACTTGCAATACTTGAAGTGTGTGCTTTGTAATCTCAGCTGTAATGGTAAAAGGAACACCAACACCTTTCCTGAACAAACATTTCCATTCTGAGCAACTTCCCCACTGTTGATTTCCCAACATAACCCCAGTGAATACATTTACCCATCAGATTCAAGGAGGGGCCGGACTTGCACAGTCTGTTTGCACAGCAGCCTAACGGCTATCCACATGATAAAGAACACCACAAAATCCAGAAGGGAACTTATCAATAAGGGGTAAATTCCAGGATCCAAATTACTGCCAGCCAGGAAGCTGGCTGAGCCAAAGCCTCAGTAGGATTGTCAAACAGCCTCACGATATCACTCTCAGGGCAGCAGGATAAAGCATCACAAACTGCATTCAGACACTTTCCGTCCTCATCAAAACCCCTGCGGCCAAAGCAATGACTGGCCGGGGGGGGGTTGTCAGGCTTCTAGAGCAGGGTACAACAAACCTATTCAAGATTAATATGCCCAGCTTTCCTGTCAAGATTAAGAAAGCACGGTCACTAATTCTCAAAACATTTTAGTGAGACGCTTGCCCTCAGCTCCTGCTGGAGAGTCAGTCATTCCTTCTCCCTCCCCAGCCCTCCAGAACACTCAGGATCTCTGACACAACATGTCGCTCTTTCGAGATTTTCACAGCAACTTTACTGCACTGTTCGTGTAAACCTACTTGTGACACTGATAAATAAACTTCAATCTTTCGCTGATTTTCCAAGAGTTGAAAGCAGGCCCCAACTGCATTCTCACAGCACGGTAGCACAGTGGTTAGTACTGCTATTTCTCAACTACAGGGACCTGGGTTCAATTCCCGGCTTGGATTCCAGTCTATGTGGAGTTTGTACATTCTCCCCGTGTCTGCGTGGGTTTCCTCCACGTGCTCCGTTTCGTCCCACAGTCCAAAGATGTGCGGGTTAGGTTAATTGGCCATGCTAAAATTGCTCTTTAGTGTCCTGGGATGTGTAGGTTAGAGGGATTAGTATGTAAATGCATAGAGATAGGGCCTGGGTGGGATTGTGGTCAGTACAGACTCGATGGCCAAAGGGCCTGTTTCTGCACTGTAGGGTTCTATGTTCCACGATAAGGATTCTTTCCTCTAGCTTATCAACACTCTACAGTTCAGCAATACGAGCAAGAAATTTCTGTCAAAATGCCATGTTTGTTGTCTATAACACATTGAGAGTCATCACTGACAATGCCTTTGCATCATTGATTTGAGAGTTCCCTCACTAACCAAGTGGCCATATTGAAGGCTCATCCCCAAGCTCCCTCCCATCGAGGACTTACATGACTTTACTCAGCACTTTGTCCCAAAGCTTAACCAGAAATCTTCCAGAGATAGAGTATGGAATTTGCAGTTCAAGATTAGGGGTTTATTGGCTACACATTATGATTAAAATAAAAAGCATTAATAGAAGTGCTAGAGCTCACGGAAACACAGCCATTCCCACTCACACCACCAGCCCTTCCTTATTTACACTTTTTGCCTCAGTGATTTTCTTTGGCCACCTGCCAAGTTTGAAGGTCATCCACTTAAAATTTGTTAACAATCTTTTTTTTGTTCCTTCATCAGATACGGGCATGGCTGGTTGGCCAGCATTTAACTGCCCTCCAAGGGCAACTAGGGATGGCACTTAGAGTCACATGCAAGCCAGACCAGGTAAGGATGGTAGGTTTCCTTCCCTAAAGGATATTAGTGAATCAGATGGGTTTTTCCGACAATCGACAATGGTTTTCATGGTCATCAGAAGATTCTTAATTCCAGATAATATTTGTTAAATTCAAATTGCCCTGGCGGGATTCAAACCCTGGTCCTCAGAACATTGGCTGAGTTTCTGGATTAATAGTCTAGCAATAATACCACTTGGCCATCGCTTCCTCTTTTAATCTGAGGCCCTCTTTGCCACTGTGGGTGGGTGTAAAGGTACAGTACAGCAGGAGTGGTCGCCCTTGTCTTCAGGCCAATGTTTAATCACATTGCTGCCTGTGGGATCTTGCTTGGCACAAATTGGTTGCTGTGTTTGCTTCAATAACAGTTCTTCAAAAGTACATAACTAGCAAGAAAGCACTTTGGGGCCTAAAGTCATCTGAGCATCCTTCCTTTTCCTTTTGTGAGTTTGAATTTATCCAGACTAAATTCTTCAATCGGAATTTTGATCTCTTCTGTTTGGTCGTTTCCAACAAGAACCACATTCTTCATGGCAGGTTGCTGAGATTAATTTGCCCGCGGTAAGAATACAGGAGATTTCAGAGAAGCATTTCGCAGCACAGTGCATTAGTTTGAATTTTAAAACCCAAAGCAATGTACTGTTATACACTCCAGTGTTTCGGTAAAGTGGTCAACTTTGGGATTCTCTTTCAGAGAACTGCTGAGACTCGGTGGACTGAATGGTCTCCTTCTGCACTGCAGAGGTCCTATGGTGAAGTCATAACAGAACTTTAAGAATCTAAAACCTTTGGCTGACCAGGAGATAAATGCAGATATCTAAATGGATGGTATGTCTTATACTGGTTAGAGAATGAGCCACAATCTGTTCCACAAACCCATCCTAGCTCTCTCCTCATCAACATCCTGCTTTCATATAAAATGACTGCAGCAATTCAAGAGATGGTTTACCACCTCCTTCTCAAGGGCAATTACGGATGGCAATAAATGCTGGCCTAGCCAGCTACGCCTACATCCCATAAAAAAATAAAAGCATCTTTAAAATAGGAAAACGCCCAGAATGTTTCATAGGGGAAGTATGAGTCAACACTAGTCCATAGAATCCCTATAGTGCAGAAGGCCATTTGACCCATCGAATCCACCCAGGCCCTAACCCCATACATATACCCTGCTAATCCTTGGATATTAAGGTCAATTTTAGCATGGCCAATCAGCCTAACCCACACCCCTTACGTCACTGAATCACAGGAGGAGATAATGAGACAAATGATCAAAAATTTGATCAAAGAGATGGATTTTATGAAGAATCTTAAAGGAGAAAGAAACTGACAGACAAAGAGGATGAGGAATTCCAAATTTCCACTGAACATATTCGCCAATTGGCTACACAGAAACATCCTTTCCAATTACTGAACATTACAGGTGACACGGTAGCGTAGTGGTTAGCACTGCTGCCTCAGAACAGCCAGGGATCTAGGTTCTATTCCCAGCCTCGGGTCACTGTCTGCGTAGAGCCTGCACATTCTCCTTGTGTCTGCATGGGTTTTCTTTGAGTGCTCTGTTTCCTCCCACACTCCAAAGATGTACAGGTCCAGGTTGATTAGCCATGCTAAATTGTCCCTTAGTGTTAGGGGGACAGGCAGGATAAATAGATGGGGCTATGGGTTAGGGCTGGGTGGGATTGTGCTCAGTATAGACACGATGGGTCTAATGGCCTTCTTTTGCACTGTAGGGGTTCTATGTTACTCTGCTTTGATATCGAATCGCAGTCTGACCCATCCTCCTGAACTGAACCTCATTCCAGCCATTCCCCCATACTGTGGGGAAGATTGCTGACCTTGGTAATATCTTCCTCATTCTGCTGTGAAGGCACATTGAGCTTCTTCCTGCTTTTCCCCACAAGCTTCTCTGTTTCAGTAACAAGGACCGTATATAGACCTCACCACCTATACAATCATTCCCACCACAAATTGGAAGGAGTTACAGTTGTCCTGTTGAATCATTCCACAATGAAAAGAACTGTTTACACAATCCATGTTGGCATGAAATGTAATCTGGTCTGAAATGGGAGATGACCGTTCTTCACTGAAAACAGAAACCAGCTCCCATTTCAGAAAAGTAACTGAGCCAAGATCCAATCATCTCCCAGTTACTTGACCCATCAGCTCCAGAAACACAACCTCCCGCTTCATGTTAAGCTGCAAAGTTCATCATCCAATGAGAATGGCAACACTGTGTAAAGTTCAAGACAGAGGAAGACACAAGTTATTGAGTGTACACACAGTGGTTAGCACTGCTGCTTCACAGCTCCAGGGTCCTGGATTCGATTCCTGGCTCGGGTCACTGTCTGTGTGAAGTTTGCACATTCTCCTCGTGTCTGAGTGGTTTTCCTCCGGATACTCCGGTTTCCTCCCACGGTCCAAAGATGTGCAGGTTAGGTTGATTGGCCACACTAAGAAATTGCCCCTTAGTGTCCAGGGATGTGTAGGTTAGAGGGAATTAGTGGGTATAATATGTAGGGCTATGGGAGTAGGGCCTGGATGGGATTGTGATCGGTGCAGACTCGATGGGCCTCTTTCTGTTCTGTAGGGTTCTATGAGTGATGGAGGAAGCCCGCTGATCTGATCCATGTTCAGTAGTGGTTCGATCCCACACAACACCTTTATCTTCCCATTGACAATGTTCATCCTCAACATGACGTTTCACATCAGGCATTGCTTCAACCAAAGATTTGCCCAGTAACGTCCTGTTCACATAAAGCAGTACAAATCTGGCCAATTCCCACCCCAGTCTACTTTCAATCTGCAGTAAAGTGATGGAACGGGTCATCAACAGCGCGACCAAGCAGCACCTGCTCAGCAATAACCAGCTCAGTGACGGCCAGTTTGTGTTTCACAGGGTCACTCAGCTCCTGAAATCATTACAACCAAGATTAGAGAGAATATTGCCCACACAACAGCAGTGTTCCCTCCAATTCATTACCACTCCGGTCCTGAAGCAATCCATGCAGCAAGGCCTTAGGTTGATAAGTGCCAAATATCATCTGTGCCACACAAATACCAGGCAGCTGACAACATGACACCAAGAGAGGGGTCAGGCTGCATTGCAGGAAGGTGGCATCTACAGACTGGCAAAGGATGCGAGGCTCTGAGAACTGGCAGGGTGCAGTGGGTTGACAAACTTGGCAAAAGAGCTAAATCCCAGCCATCAACTGAAGTAGTGCCCTAGATATCCAGGTAACCTCTGACTAAGTGTAGCAAAAGTGGGAATTGGGGGGAATTTTTTCCTGGTTGGAGTCATGCCTGGCACAAAGGAAGACGGTTGTGCTTGTTGTATCGCAGTCCCAGGACATCAGTGCAGGAGTTCCTCAGGATAGTGCCAAGGCCTGACCACCTTCAGCTGCTTCATCAATGACCTTCCATCATAAAAGTCAGAAGTGGGGATGTTCGTGCTTAGAGTGAACCAGTGTTCACTCTAAGCCACTTGCCTGCCCAGCTACACAAGAGTGCTTCAAATGTCACGCCCATCCTAATTGTCAAATCACTGCAACTCTGTCCCACAAGCAAAGAACTGGACAAGATGACCACAACAGGAAATTTACAAATCACCAAGCCCAGGTGAGATTAAGATTCGGAATTCATCTATGTTAGTTACCGGCGCCTATCACTCACCACTTGGCTTTCCTGCAGCCTTTAGTGCAGAATTTGTGTATTGTTGAGAAAATAGACTTGCTGGTGAAGCTTTACATTGTGCACTCATCAGGACAGACACAGGAATGCCAAATTTCAAAAAAGAACTATTTATGCTGCATGAGAACATGCCTTCACTGGTTGGCAATTCCACTCTGCTTGGTTGAGCTGTTGTCATGGCAAAGGCACCAGAGAGCTACTACCTCCATGGTTTGGTTTAATTCAACAAAGGCACAATGACTGGACATGTTCCTTCTGGCTGCAGAACACAGGCAAATAGAGGCAGATTTTAACAGACATAAAAAATCGCAACACCTGAACATATCTTAAGAGTTAAACACAAATGTGGGGGACAATAGTCCCCGGTACATTCTCCATGGCAACACCTCGACCAAATCAAATTGCCAACCAGTCAGCACCCTTCTCACAGACAGCATAAATTGTTACTCCCTTTGAAATTTGGCATTCTTGTATGTGCGCTGATGAGTACAAGACAAAAAGATTCAACAGCATGCCTCTTTTCTGAGCAATACTCAAATACTCAAAATACTAACCACATGATAATTCGTAGACTTTGAATCCAAAAGAAAAAGGGTGGAATTAATGCCATTAATTTTTCAAAAACAACCTGGATAGTCAGTCATTCTCCCTCCTGGGATTCTGTCCTCTTGTCTCCACAATCAGTTCCTCAGTTCCCAAGTGTCGTTCCGCTTTCAACATTGGCCCAATTTGCAGTGACACAGTGCCTGCAGATCACTGGAGCCAACCTCTCTCTCCAAATTCACAGAAACAATTTACCTCTGTTGATGTGAAGAAACGACGGAACAATTTTCCTCACCGTTCATCAGTTTTAAGTGAAGACTCAGCAAGTTGTTTTTTCCACATCTTCTATCAATAAAGAACCTCTTTCTATTTCAAGCTTGTCAAAATGAAACAATAAAGCTTTTTGTCTTGTCTTAATCAGCACCAATTCAATTTTCCTTCCCTCCAGCTGACAAAAAGTAAAGCTACGATATTAAAACTAACAAATACTTCTCTCATTATACTGGACTTCAAACTGAGAGATTAAGAGTTCAAAAACTGACATGGTAAACTTACAATGGAATTCTGTAAAGTTGGCCACTTGCACACTAGCAATTGACCCTGTCAGCGGTCTGGAGAATAGGGGATTACTTCATCTTTCTCTGTAACTATGCTAACTTTTTCACAATATTGACTGTTTTCAGGCATTTTTGCTTCCACGGGTGGCACACATACACACATTATTTCGATATTGTTGCGCAGAACAAAATTCATTCTAGATGAGAAAGATTACAGAAAAACCAAGAGAGAAAATGCTGGAAAATGCTGAAAGCTAGCACGAGGGGACACAGCTTTAAATTAAGGGGTATGAGTTATAGGACGGATATCAGAGGTAGGTTCTTTACTCAAAGAGTGATTAGGGAGTGGAATGCCCTGCCTGCAGCTGTTGTAGATGCGCCAAGTTTGGTGGCGTTTAAGAGGTTAATTGATAAGTATATGGAAGAGAAGGGAATGGTTTAGTTTGGAGGGGCATTGCTTTTTATTTTGGTCGGCACAACATCGAAGGCCGAAGGGCCTGTTCTGTGCTGTAATGTTCTATGTTCTATGTTCTAAAATGCTGGAAAATCTTGGCTGGTCTGGCAGCATCTGTAAAGAGAGCAAAGAGCTGATGTTTTGAGTCCAGATGACCCTTTGTCAGTTTATCCAAGATTAGAGAGAATATTGCTCACAACAGCAGTGTTCACTCCAATTCATTAGCACTCCGGTCCTGAAGCAACTCACGCAGCAAGACCTGGGCAATATACAACCCTTAGGCTGATAAGTGGGGCAAGTATTACCTGTGTCACGCAGCTGACAACATGATGCCAAGAGAGGGTTGCATTGCAGGAAGGTGACATCTACAGACTGGCAAAAGGATGTGAGTCTTTGAAAACTGGCAGGGTGCAGTGGGTTTGACAAACTTAAGGTAACAGGAGTCATACAGAAAAGTCCCTTCAGCCCATTGACTCTGAATCAACAATCATGGAATCATAGAACCCTACAGTGCAAGAAGAGGCCCTTCGGCCCATTGAGTCTGCACCGAACACAATCCCACCCAGGCCCTACCCCGGTATCCCTAAATATTATACCCACTAGTCCCTCTAACCTTCACGTCTCTGGACACTAAAGGGCAATTTCTTAGCATGGCCAATCAACCTAACCCCCACATCTTTGGGCTGTGGGAGGAAACTGGAGCACCCAGAGGAAACCCACAGAGACATGAGGAGAATGTGCAAGCTCCACACAGACAGTGACCCGAGTCGAGAATTGAACCCAAGACCCTGGAGCTGTGAAGCAGCTACCGTGCTGCCCAAGGTATCTTTATATCTTTAAAAGATATTTATTCGTCACAAGTAGGCTTATATTAACACCGCAATGAAGTTATTGTGAAAGTCCCCTAGCTGCCACACTGCGACAGCTGTTTGGATACACTGAGGGAGAATTTAGCACGGCCAATGCACCTAACCAGCATTTCTTTCAGACTGTGGGAGGAAACTGAAGCACCAGGGCGTTACGGTAGCACAGTGGATTAGCACTGCTGCTTCACAGCTCCAGGATCCTAGGTTCGATTCTCGGCTCGGGTCACTGTCTGTGTGGAGTTTGTACCTTCCCCTCATGTCTGCATGGATTTCCTCCAGGTGCTCTGGTTTCCTCCCACAGTCCAAAGATGTGTGGGTTAGATTAATTGGCCATGCCAAATGGCCCCTTAGCGTCCAGGGTGGCTGAGGTTTGAGGGATTAGTGGGTAGGGCCTGGGCGGGATTGGGTTCGGTGAGACTCGAAGGGCCTCTTTCTGCACTGTAAGGTTCTATGATTCACCCAGAGGAAATCATGCAGACATGGGGAGAATGTATAAACTCCGCAGAGACCACAAAAGTCTCACTAATTCCATTTTCCTGCACTTGTCCCACATCCTTGAATATGATGGTATTTGAAATGATCATCCAAATATTCTGATGATGTTTCCAGCCTCTCAGACCTTCCCAGGCAGTGCACTCCTACCACCCTGAGTGGAAATGCGTTTACTCAAAGCAACTCTGAATCTCCTGCTCCTCACTCACCCTCAAACTATCCCCCCTAGTGACTGACCCCTCAACTTCAGCTGCTTCCTATTCACATGGTCCGGACCTTTCATAATCTGATACACTTCAATCATATCCCCCCGCCGTGGCCTTCTCTCCTCGAGAAAACAATCCAAGCCTATCCAGTCTCTCCTATCCAAATACTCCACCCCAGGCAACATCCTGGTGAATCTCCTCTGGACCTCCTCCAGAGCCCTCACATCCTTCCTATAGTGAGGTGACCAGAACAGGTCAGGGTTTGATCACAAGAGACTTTTAATCAGTAAGGGGAGGGGTGGGGGCAGTTTGTGTGTGTGTGTGTGTGTGTGTGTGTGTGTGTGTGTTTGTGTGTGTGCGCGTGCACACGCGCGTGGAAGGAGAGCGAGAGAGAGAGAGAGAACAAGCGAGAGAGGGGAGGCTAAGGAAATTCAGGAGGTTCTCTCAGGAAGCTAAGGGAATTGAGCATAACCAGTACAAACTTTCCCCGAATTTACAGATACCATAGAAAGCATTCTTTCCAGTTGTATCACAACTTGTTGTATCACAGGTATGGGCTCCTGCTCTGCCCGAGAAACTACAAAAGGTTGTGAATGTAGCCCAATCCATCACACAAACCAGCCTCCCATCCATCGACTCTGTCTACACTTCCGATTGCCTCAGAAAAGCAAACAGCATAATTAAGGACCCCACACACCCTGGACATTCTCACTTCCACCTTCTTCCATCGGGAAAAAGGGTACAAAAGTCTGAGGTCACATATCAATTGATTGAAGAATAGCTTCTTCCCTGCTGCCATCAGACTTTTGAATGGACTTATTTGCATTAGGTTAATCTTTCTCCACACCCTAGCTATGACTGTAACACTACATTCTGCACTGTCTCGTTTCCTTCTCAATAAACAGTATGCTCTGTCTACACAGCGCACAAGAAATCAACTTTTCACTGTAAAACAATACATGCTACAATAATAAACCAAATCAAAAATCACAATCCCATTTCCAGGAATTCTTTTGTTCAGGCGAAGGACTGATTGTTACCTTTTGTCCTTGTTCTGCAAAGGAGTTGTTGAGCAGTTAGTGTTGGCCCTGGATTATCCACACAGGGAATAGATTGCTAGGTGACCCCTCATTCCTTCACATCTGCTACAGCTGATTCAGGGGGACTGCTGCTGGAAGATTAATATCAGAAGCCTGAGCCACACCCAGTTGCCCCAGAGAGAAGCTCGGGATGTTTCTGAATTGTGTCAGGAGTTCACTACTCTGTTACGAATGGCACAGGAACCATGTCTGGAGGCTCTGGAATGCACCTTACCCAAACTAATGAGTGAATCAACAGCCTCAAAACTTCCTCACTCAAGGGTGGGGTAAGGAAAGAACGGCATGTGACCACATCTGTTGTATATTTATATCCCTACAAGTGTATTTATTCCATTTCATTCTCGTTTTAACAACTAAAATCATTTCTCTCTAACATTACCTCCATTTAGATAGTTAGTAATGTCAAAAGTATTCTCATTGCAAAGCTGCCAATTTTCAGTTAAAGTTCATCTATTAGTATCACAAGAAGGCTTACAATTAACACCGCATTGAAGTTGCTGTGAAAATCCTCCAGTCGCCACAGTCCACCGCCTATTTGGGTACAGTGTGTGTGTGTGTGTGTGTGTGTGGGGAAGTTTCTGCCAGGGGAGATAGCGGAAGCCGATAAGATAGTGAATTTAAGAGTGTCTTGACAAACACATAAATAGGATGGGAATCGAGGGATATGGTCCCAGGAAGGGTAGGGGGTTTTAGTTCAGTCAGGCAGCATGGTCGGTGCAAGCTTGGAGGGCTGAAGGGCCTGTTCCTGTGCTGTAGTTTTCTACGTTTAACGAGTTTGCTACACTGAATTCCACACTTTAACCACCCCTGGGAATGTTCTTCTCTAACTTTCCCTTCATCTTTCTGTTTTTTTCCATGTCCTCCATTCCTCATCATTTCATACAGGAAACATTGTCTACATTCATCTGGATGGTGTGGGTTAATCCAGCTAATTCCAGACAGACAGTGAACAGGGTCTGTTGGTCTTTTAATCATCAGCTTCTACATCTTTCCCTCTGATTTGTTAGTTATCCTACCACTGTTATTGTGCTAAATAATTTTACTTTATTAAAAAGTGTTAAATTTTGCTTCTGTTGCCTGTAAGGTTCAATGCCGGCCTCGAGTCACTGTGTGGAGTCTGCACATTCTCCCCGTGTCTGCGTGGGTTTCCCCGGTTTCCCTCCCACACTCCAAAGACGTGCGTGTTCAATGGATTGGCCTTGGTCAACGCGTGAGGCTACAGGGATGGGTGGCCTTGGGTGAGTCAGTGCAGATTCAATGGGCCAAAAGGCCTCTTTGGTTGAAATACAATCAGGAAAGACACTGCTTTCAGGACACTTGACTTTTTGAAGAGTTGATCGGAATGAAACATTCGTTCTCGCATTTGATCCTTTTCTCTCTCTCCAGTATTTAGTCCAAGAGATAATTCCTGACCTTTGAACCACATGGGTCACCTCAACCCATCAGCACAAGCATTGTGCACACGGGAGCTTGGGATATTAGACTCAATCTGTTACTCTCTTTCCTAAAGCTTGCTCCGTCCTTGCTTCACACAGAACAATCAATCCATTATTAAAATGGACAAACCTGGCAGACCTTCCAAATCTATCAATACTCAGAAAATGTAACTGCAAATACTTATTCTCAGAATGTCACTGGCAAATCCATCATTTCTTGCCCATTCCAAGGTGCCCTGACCTTTCCGCCACTTTTTAAAATTCTTTCACAAGATGTGACAAGGGCAGCATTTACTGTCCCTCCCTAATTGCCCATGCGAAAGGCAGTGGGGAGCTGCCTTCCTGAATCGTTGTGGCCCATGTAGTGTAGGTACACCCACAGCACTGTTAGGAAGGGAGCTTTTGGATTTTGATCCAGCAACAATGAAGGAAAGGCGATAATATTCCCAAGTCAGGATGGCGAGTGGCTCGGAGGGGAGCTTGCAGGCGGTGGTGTTCCCTTGTGTCTACTGCCCTTGTCTTGCTAGGTGGTAGAGGGTGCAGGTTTGGAAGTTGCTGTTGATGGAGCTTTGGGAATCGCTGCATTGGGCTTTGCAGACGGTACACGCTGCTGCCATTGTGGATCGTGCTGGGGGGCGGCACTCAAAGGGGGAGATGGTCACATTCTCGCATCAGGTGGTCACTGCTTAGCGTGAATTGTGTGTAAGCATCGTGTGGTGTGAATGTCACCTTGCCGCTCATCAGCCCAAACGTGAACGTAGTCCAGATCTTGCTGCGTTTGGACCTGGGCTGCTCCAGGATCTGAGGAGCTGTGAATGGTGCTGAACATTGTGAACATTTCCACCTCTGTGTCACTGATGAAGCAGGTGAAGATGGTTGAGTCTAGGACACTATCCTGAGAACCTCCTGCAGCTAAGACCAATCACCTTATGTACCAGACATAACTCCAACCAGCAGCCCCCCCTCCCCCAGATTCCCACTCACTCCAGTTTTGCTCAGGCTCCTTGCTGCCACACACGGTCAAAGGAACATCAATCACAGTCATTCTTACCTTTTAAGAGACTTTTTGATAAGTACATTAGTGTAGGACAGGCCAGGTAAAGTTGGCAGATTTCTATGTTCTATAGAACATAGAACATAGAACAATACAGCACAGAACAGGCCCTTCGGCCTTCGATGTTGTGCCGACCAAAATAAAAAGCAATGCCCCTCCTAACTAAACCATTCCCTTCTCATCCTTATACTTATCCACTAACCTCTTAAACGCCACCAAACTTGGCGCATCTACAACAGCTGCAGGCAGGGCATTCCACTCCCTAATCACTCTTTGAGTAAAGAACCTACCTCTGATATCCGTCCTATAACTCATACCCCTTAATTTAAAGTTGTGTCGCCTCGTGCTAGCTTTTTCCATCCTAGGAAAAAGGCTATCACTGTCCACCCTATCCAAACCTCTAATTATCTTATATGCTTCAATAAGATCCCCCCTTATCCGCCTCCTTTCTAACGAAAACAACCTCAAATCCTTCAACCTCTCTTCATAGGACCTGCCCTCCATACCAGGCAACATCCTGGTAAACCTACTCTGTACCCTCTCCAATGCCTCCACATCTTTCTTATAATGTGGGGACCAGAACTGCACACACTACTCCAAGTGCGGCCGCACCAGAGTTTTGTACAGTTGCAACATGATGCTGCGGCTCCTAAATTCAATCCCCCTACCAATAAAAGCTAAGACTCCATATGCCTTCTTAACAACTTATCCACTTGACTGCCTACTTTCAGGGATCTATTGACACATACACCAAGATCCTTCTGTTCCTCAACACTATTAAGAGCCCTACCATTAGCCCTATACTCTACACATTTATTGTTCCTGCCAAGTGCATTACCTCACACTTTTCCACATTAAACTCCATTTGCCACCTCTCGGCCCAGCTCTGCAACTTGTCCAAGTCACTCTGTAAACTAAAACACCCCTCTTCACTATCTACCACACCACCAACTTTAGTATCATCTGCAAATTTACTGATCCATCCCTCAATACCCTCATCAAGATCATTTATAAAAATTACAAACAGCAGGGGCCCCAAAACAGACCCCTGAGGCACACCACTCGTCACCGAACTCCACGATGAATATCTCCCATCAACCACCACCCTCTGTCTTCTATCTGCCATCCAATTTCTAATCCAATTAGCTAAATCACCCTCTATTCCACACATCTGCATTTTCTGTAGAAGTCTTCCATGGGCCACCTTATCAAACGCCTTACTAAAGTCCATATATACTACATCACCCGCCTTACCCCCATCCACCTCTTTGGTCACTTTCTCAAAAAACTCAATGAGGTTAGTAAGGAATGACCTACCCTTCACGAAACCATGCTGACTATCCCCAATCAATTCATTTCTCTCTAAATAACTATAAATCCTATCCCTAATAATTCTCTCCAATACCTTGCCCCCCACAGAAGTAAGACTCACTGGCCTATAATTCCCAGGAAGGTCTCTCTTCCCCTTCTTAAACAATGGGACCACATTCGCCATCCTCCAGTCCTCCGGAACCACACCCGTCACCAACGAGGACCTGAAGATCAGAGCCAGAGGCTCTGCAATCTCCTCTCTTGCCTCCCAGAGAATCCTAGGGTAAATCCCGTCCGGCCCAGGGGACTTATCCAACTTCAACCCCTCGAGAATTTCTAACACATCCTCCCTATCTACTACAATACTCCCCAATTTGCAACCCTGTACCTCAGTGCTCTCCACAGCTACATTTCCAGCACTCTGCGTGAATATGTTCTATTTCCGTCCCTAAATAACATTAGTGAACCAGATGGCTTTTTATGACAATGGCATCTGCCATGGTGAGATTTGAACCTGGGTCCTCAGAATATTCCCCTGGTTCGATGGATTACGAGTCCAGTGACTATCCCTCAACACTACCGCCTTCCCTGGAGTTGCAGTTCTGTGAAAGTTGTTAGTCAAAGGGTCAATTCTAACCAGCTCGTTACTGTTACTGTAAGTTAATAGTGAGCAGATCTTACCAGTTACGTACGTTAGAGTACAGAGTGTGTACTTCAGGTCAGAATCAGAATCAGAGTTTGCAAACCTTATTTGGTTTCACTTCAACACAAAGGGGAGATTCAATGTTTATATTGTTCTGCATACAGTTTACACTGAAATGAGTGACAACTCATTTATAGTGAAGCATTTTCACCCGGTTACAACGCTTCCATTAGAAAACTCCAAGCAGACTGCTGAGAGAGAGAAAGCAGAAACCTCTGGGGTTCTCATCTATAAATATTGGGTTTCATTGTAACTGTACAATTCAATCAATGTGTAAATCAGTCGGAATGCCCTCGCTAATATTTGGCCACCAGTGAGAACAGTGGTGTAGGATAATCCGTCTGGGATTCGGAGCTGCAGTTATGATAAGCTCTTTGATAAAGATCTCACTGCCAATTTGTCAAAAGATTTCCACTCAATAGCACTGAAGATTCATTCAAGGGATAAATCTCCAGTTCAGCTCAGACGGACCATAGCCTGAACCATAAACATCCCCTCCGGGAATCACAATTACTCCTATAATCTGTACAGACACAGACACAGAGGGACAGAGGGAGAGGGACAGAGGGAGAGGATCAGAGGGAGAGCTACATGCAGCCACCCAGAGGGTATAGAGCGAGGGGGGATAGGTTTAAGGTGTGAGAGTGAAGGATCTTTCTGTGACACACAGAGGGTGGTGGGTGCCTGGAATTTGTTGCTGGGAGAGTTGGTGAAGCAGGTACGATAGTGACTTCTAAGGGACAATCTTGACAAATACATAAATAGAACAGGAATAGAAGGATACGGTCCCAGGAAGGGTAGACGGTTTTAGTTCAGTTGGTCAGCATGGTCAGTACAGGTTGGAGGGCCGAAGGGCCTGTTCCTGTGCTGGAATTTTCTTTGTAACATTAGGAGGAACTCCCATTCCTAATCCCTTACACATTCTCATGTTATCCCAAGCATGTTACAGCCAATGAGGAACTTTGCCTGAAGCAGAAAGATGGGAAATGCATCACTTTGTGCACAGTAAGCTCTCACAACAACCCCTCAATAACCAGAGGAGCTGGTCCGACAGGAAAAAGAAGCATTTTCAATAAGTATCCAGTCACCCACAAGACCGATCAAACAGCACCATTTAATGTTTCTTTGGCATCCATTAGTTACTCATTAAAACATTTGCTGATATGAAAAATTGTTCACTCCAAAAAATAAATACCACGTGAAAAATGTTATTGAACCTAGGTGATTGGCCAAATCTCCCAACGCAGATCCGGAGCGGAATCTGATCCCAAACCAGATCAACGCGGACCCAAAGGGGAGTCCGCTCCCAAACCAGATCAACATGGACCCGGAGGGCAGTCTGCTCCCAAACCAGATCAACAGGGACCCGGAGCGGAATCTGATCCCAAACCGGATCAACACGGACCCGGAGCGGAATCTGATCCCAAACCGGATCAACACGGACCCGGAGCGGAATCTGATCCCAAACCGGATCAACACGGACCCGGAGGGCAGTCTGCTCCCAAACCGGATCAACGCGGACCCGGAGGGCAGTCTGCTCCCAAACCGGATCAATGCAGACCCGGAGCGGAATCTGATCCCAAACCGGATCAACGCGGACCCGGATGGGAGTCTGCTCCCAAACCGGATCAACGCGGACCCGTAGCGGAGTCTGATCCCAAACCAGATCAACGCGGACCCAGAGGGGAGTCTGCTCCCAAACCGGATCAATGCAGACCCGGAGGGGAGTCTACTCCCAAACCGGGTCAACACGGACCCAGAACTTGAACCAATGGAAACTAGTCACGTGGGGATAATCAGCCACATTGAGATCTCCCTGATGTGCCGGGCTGGTTTGAAGTTGATCTCGTTGAGATTACCCAACCGCCAACACCTCAGCCGCTCTTTCCAGTGGATGAGTTGTAGCTGGAGAAGGTTGCTGGGAGGGGGAAGGGGTTCAGCAGGTTCCTGATGCCATGTTTCTCAATCAGGCACTCAGTGCCACTGAGCAAGTGAGCCCAGTTGGTAAGCACTGGAATAAAGAATGTGCATTTTGTGCTGTGGGTACAGATTGCGGATGACACCAAAGTCGGAGGAGTGGTAGATAGTGAAGAGGGGTGTTATAGTTTGCAGAGAGACTTGGACAAGTTGCAGAGCTGGCCCGAGAGGTGGCAAATGGAGTTTAATGTGGAAAAGTGTGAGGTAATTCACTTTGGCAGGAATAACAAATGTGTAGAGTATAGGGCTAATGATAGAACTCTTAATAGTGTTGATGAACAGAGGGATCTTGGTGTATATGTGCATAGATCCCTGAAAGTTGGCAATCAAGTCGATAAGGTTGTTAAGAAGGCATACGGAGTCTTAGCTTTTATTGGTAGGGGGATTGAATTTCGGAGCCGCAACGTCATGTTGCAACTGTACAAAACTCTAGTGCGGCCGCACTTGGAGTATTGTGTGCAGTTCTGGTCCCCGCATTATAAGAAAGATGTGGAGGCATTGGAGAGGGTACAGAGGAGGTTTACCAGGATGTTGCCTGGTATGGAGGGCAGGTCTTATGAAGAGAGGCTGAAGGATTTGAGGTTGTTTTTCGTTAGAAAGAAGGCGGCTAAGAGGAGACCTTATTGAAACATATAAGATGATTAGAGGTTTAGATAGGGTGGACAGTGATAGCCTTTTTCCTAGGATGGAGAAAGCTAGCACGAGGGGACATAGCTTTAAATTAAGGGGTGGTGGTTTTAGGACAGATGTCAGAGGTAGGTTCTTTACCCAGAGGGTGGTAAAGGTATGGAATGCCTTGCCTGCTGCAGTTGTAGATGCGCCAAGTTTGGTGGCGTTTAAGAGGTTAGTAGATAAGTTTATGGATGAAAAGGGAATGGTTTAGGTTCGAGGGTCACTGCTTTTTCTTAATTGGTCGGTGCAACATCGAGGGCCGAAGGGCCTGTTCTGCGCTGTAATGTTCTATGTTCTATGCACAGTAAGAAGTCTGACAACACCAGATTTAAATCCAACCGATTTATTTGACAGTAAACTCGCAAGCTTTTGACTCTATGGTCTTCATCAGGCGAATGAGGTGTTCTGCACACATACCAGCACCGACAGTTTACAGATTACTGATTAGAATGTGAATCTTTATACCTAACCTGCTATTCAAGTCTTAAAGAGGCTAACAATGTGAGTGGAAGGAGCACTGAACACAGGTTAGAGAGATGTGTATTGTCTCCAGACAGCACAGTAAGTGAGGTTTTTTGCTAACCCAGGCAAGTCATGGGAGTTACAGATAGTGTGACATGAACCCAAGATCCCTGTTAAGACCGTCCTCATGTGTGTGGAACTTGGCTATCAGATTGCAAAGACAGAGGCAATGCGCTAAGATCAGTAAATTGACACTGATTACCCACGGGGCGTCAACTGAAGGCTATCTACAGGCCTTTGGTCTGGATTGAATTGGACTGGAGGGTAGTGAGATGCTCCCCTTCCAGCCCTCCCCCACTCTGCCCCTCGATTAACTGCGCCCCATGCACAATCCGCCTCAGAGGAGGCTGTTGATTTTACATCCCTAATCCGTTTCTCAGATAAAATTCTTATCCTCATATTCTAATCCTTCAATAGCCTCACCCCTCCCTAAATCCCGAACCTCCTCCAACCTACCACCCTTCAAGATCTCTGCATTCCTCCAATTCTCTCTCTCTCCTGCCCCCTTCAGTGTAGCACTCATCTTCAACTTCCTGTAAGTCTCCCCACCATGATAGCACAGTGGTTAGCACTGCTGCCTCATACCTCCAGGAATCTAGGTTCGATTCCTGGCTCAGGTCACTGTCTGTGTGGAGTTTGCACATTCTCCTAGCGTCTGTGCGGGTTTCCTCCAGGTTGTCCGGTTTCCTTCCACAGTCCAAAGGTGTGCGGGTTAGGTTGATTGGCCATGCTAAGACATTGCCCCTTAGTGTCCAGGGGTGCGTAGGTTAGAAGGATGAGTGGGTATAATGTGCAGGGATTTGGGAGTAGGGCTTGGGTGGGATTGTGGTCGGTGCAGACTCGATGGGCTGAAGGGCCTTTATCTGCATGGTAAAGTCCTATGTTTCTATGAAATTCTAGCCACGGGCAGTTTGCATGTGGGAATTTGCACAGTCTCCCTGTGTCTGTGTGGGTTTCCTCCAGGTGCTCCGGTTTCCTCTCATAGCCCAAAGATGCGCGGGTTAAGTTGACTGACCATGTTAAATTGTGTG
This sequence comes from Sphyrna mokarran, assembly GCA_024679065.1. Lineage (NCBI taxonomy): Eukaryota > Metazoa > Chordata > Chondrichthyes > Carcharhiniformes > Carcharhinidae > Sphyrna > Sphyrna mokarran. The sequence goes on along the minus strand of JAGIQG010000033.1, from coordinate 20,778,460 downwards.
ACAGGGGTTTAGCAGAGGAAATCCATGCGGTTATGGGGATAGGTCCTGGATGGGATTATTGTTGGTGCAGGCTCGATAGGCCAAATGGCCTCTTTCAGCATTGTTGAGATAATGTGAACTTTTTAGAATTCTTTCTATCCAATGAACTTCCTAAAACCTACCTCGCCAATGGACAATTCTCCCAATGTCTCCTTCTTTTGGATCAACATTTTGTCTTATCACAACCAGAATTTTTCCATAATGAGGTTGTTTCTGTTATTTAGCACTAACTTTTTCGTTAGTTTTTAGTTAGGAGCAAAACAACCTTGGAGTTCCTCAATGTTCAGGTTTGGCATCAATGTCTTTGCACTAACGTTTTTGGGTTGCTACGCTTTGCGCAGTCAACACAGACTACAATCGGTAAGGTTGGAGTTAAGACTGCAAAATGAACAAGCATGCATGTAAAAATAAAGCTTCAGGGGATTTTATCCCTTGTGTTACAGACACCCTCCCTCCAGTCCGACAGTTGGCCAAAGGTCTAACTCTGAAGATAACACTGCTCTGGTTTTCAGAGGTGATTTTGCTTGTCAAAGGTGAAAAGTACGCCAATAGAATAACCAGTCTTTTCAATAAATCATTAAACTGTGGCCCCTGTGCAACTCTCAGGTGAATATCAAAACTCTCATTGATTGATACGAGGAAGAATTGGAAGGCTCACCCAGAGCTACGGATAATAATGGCACAGTGGTTAGCACTGCTGCCTCACAGCACCACAGACTAGAGTTTGATTCTCAGCGTGGGTCATTTGTGTGGAGTCTGCACATTCTCCCTATGTCTGTGTGGGTTTCCTCCAGGTGCTCAGGGTTTCCTCCCAATGTCCAAAAGACGTGCTGGTTAGGTGCAGAGGCTATGCTAAATTCTCCCTCATTGTACCCGAACAGATGCCAGAGTGTAGTGACTCAGGGATTTTCACAGGAAGGTCATTGCAATGTTAATGTAAGCTGACTTGTGATTAATGAATAAACTTTAATATTTCTCTCTCTCTGCCAACGTCACTGAAATAGATTTGTCTGTTGCACTGCTGTTTTGTGGGATCTTGCTGTACATGAAGTGGTTGCCTTTTACAATATCACTTCATTGGCTATGAAGCACATTGGAATTCTGAAGTGAGGGAGGACACAAGAAATGGAAATCTTTTTTCTACTCTTAATCTCGCATGAAGCTGACCTTTCTCTACACCCCAACTATCATTGCAACACATTCTGCACCCTCTCCTTTCCTTCTCTATGTACAGTACAATTGGGATGGCACAGTGGTTAGCACTGCTGCCTCATAGCACCAGATACTCCTGTTCAATTCCCAACTTGGGTCACTGTGTGTGGAGTCTGCACATTCTCCCTGTATCTGTGTGGGTTTCTTCTGTCTGCTCCAGTTTCCTCCCAAAGATGTGCTGGTTAGGTGCACTGACTGTGCTAAATTCTCCCTTAGTGTACCTGAACAGGTGCCGGAGTGTGACAACTGGGCGATTTTCACTGTAACTTCATTGCAATGTTAATGTAAGTACACTTGTGACACTAAGAAAAGAACTTTAAACTGTCTGTATAGTGCGCAAAAAACAATACTTTTCATTGTATGCAAACATATGTGACAAGAATAAATCAAATCAAAAATTAAGAGCTCTTTCATACCAACTCAAATCTCTCACAGATTGAGAGGACTCGCTGCCAAGTCCATCATGGGATCTCACATGCTGGCAACAGCCACCAGCAGCTTTGTAACTCACATTCAATTCCCTCTCCAGAGCACTACGCAAGCCTTGCTGCTTCCCATGTTTCTGCATTGCTCCGTACTCAGCACTGTAAAACTCAGTTGGAATCCCTGGACACAACACAGTAAGAAATCTCACAACATCAGGTTAAAGTCCAACAGGTTTATTTGGTAGGAAAAATCACAAGCTTTCGGAGGGTTGCCCCTTCGTCAGCCGAGTGGGGAGTTCTGTTCACAAACAGGGCATATAAAGACACAAACTCAATTTACAAAATAATGGTTGGAATGCGAGTCTTTACAGGTAATCAAGTCTTAAAGGTACAGACAATGTGAGTGGAGAGAGGATTAAGCACAGGTTAAAGAGATGTGTGTTGCCTTCAGCCAAGACTGTTCTCTTCCTGTTTGGGAACACATCAGCGGTCACGGGCTTCGGCCTCTGATCTTCGGGTAAGCGTTCTCCAAGGTGGCCTTCACTTCACACGACAGCACAGATTTGCTCAGCAGAAACTGATAGCCAAGTTCTTCACACATGAGGACAGCCTCAACCGGGATCTTGGGTTCATGTCTCCCACGACTTGTCTGGGCTTGCAAAATCTCACTAACTGTCCTGGCTGGAGACAATATTATTGATAGGGGGATTGAATTTTGGAGCCGCAACGTCATGTTGCAACTGTACAAAACTCTAGTGCGGCCGCACTTGGAGTATTGTATACAGTTCTGGTCCTCGCATTATAAGAAAGATGTGGAAGCATTGGAGACGGTACAGAGGAGGTTTACCAGGATGTTGCCTAGTATGGAGGGCAGGTCTTATGAAGAGAGGCTGAGGGATTTGAGGTTGTTTTCGTTAGAAAGAAGGCGGCTAAGAGGAGACCTTATTGAAACATATAAGATGATTAGAGGTTTAGATAGGTGGACAGTGATAGCCTTTTTCCTAGGATGGAGAAAGCTAGCACGAGGGGACACAGCTTTGAATTAAGGGGTGGTAGTTATCGGACGGATGTCAGAGGTAGGTTCTTTACCCAGAGGGTGGTAAGGGAATGGAATGCCCTGCCTGCGGCAATTGTAGATGCACCAAGTTTGGTAGCGTTTAAGAGGTTAGTAGATAAGTTTATGGATGAAAAGGGAATGGTTTAGGTTAGAGCATCATTGCTTTTTCTTAATTGGTCGGCGCAACATTGAAGGCCGAAGGGCCTGTTCTGCGCTGTAATGTTCTATGTTCTAATACACATCTCTTTAACCTGTGCTTAATCCTCTCTCCACTCACATTGTCTGTACCTTTAAGACTTGATTACCTGTTAAGACTCTCATTTCAACCATTATTTTGTAAATTGAGTTTGTGTCTTTATATGCCCTGTTTGTGAACAGAACTCCCCACTCACCTGATGAAGAAGCAGCGTTCCAAAAACTAGTGGCCTGTGCTACCAAATAAACCTGTTCGACTTCAACCTGGTTTTGTGAGATGTCTTGCTGTGTTTATCCCAATCCAACGCCAGCATCTCCACAACACAAGACCCAGCTCCACTGCAGTGGAGCTGCCACGTCTGTAGCAAATGGCAAACAGAGAAATGCATGATTCAGAAAGATAAGATGGCAGAGACACAGCATCAGGCCACTGGCACAGAAACACCAAACTCCTGCCAAGTAACGCAAGGCTCTCTGATAATACATTCTCCTTTTATTTCTGAGACCAGTGGTGTTCCTCAGGGCTCTGTACTTGGACCACTGTTGTTTGTGATATATATAAATGATCTGGAAGAAAATGTAGCTGGTGTGATCAGTAAGTTTGCGGATGACACAAAGATTGCTGGAGTTGTGGATAGGGATGAACATTGTCAGAGAATACAGCAGGATATAGATAGGCTGGAAAATTAGGTAGAGAAATGGCAAAGGGAATTTAATTCCGATAAATGCAAAGTGATGCATTTTGGTAGAACTGATGTAGACGGGAGCTATACAATAAATGACAGAACCATCAGGACTTTAGACACACAGAGGGACCTTAAAAAGATGGCAACACAGCTGGAGAGGGAGGTGAAGGCAGCATATGGCAGGCTTGCCTTTATTAGATGTGTCATACAGTATAAAAGTTGGCATATGATGTTGCAGATATATAAAACATTGGGGTGGTACAGTAGCACAGTGGTTAGCACTGCTGCTTCACAGCTCTAGGGACTTGGGTTCGATTCCCAGCTTGGCTCACTGTCTGTAGGGAGTTTGCACATTCTCCTCGAGTCTGCGTGGGTTTCCTCCAGGTGCTCCGGTTTCTCCCGCAGTCCAAAGATGTGCGGGTTAGGTTGATTGGCCGTGCTAAAATTGGCCCTTAGCGTCCTGGGATGTGTAGGTTAGAGGGATTAGTGGGTAAATGTGTTGGGGGATGGGGATGGAGATATGACCGGGGTGGGATTGTGGTCGGTACAGACTCGATGGATTGATGGGCCTGTTTCTGCGCTGTAGGCCACATTTGGAATACTGCGCCCAGTTCTGGTCGCCCCACTACCAGAAGGACATGGAGGCTTTAAAGAGAGAGTACAGAGAAGGTTTACCAGGATGTTACCTGCTGTGGAGGGTCTTAGCTATGGGGAGAGATTGGGCAAACTGGAGTTGTTCTCCCTAGAAAGACAGAGGATGAGGGGGTAACCTATTAGAGGTGTATAAAATTACGACGGGTATAGATAGTGGGAAGCTTTTTCCCAGGTCGGAGGTGACGAACACAAGGTGAGGGGGACAAGGTTCAACACAGATATCAGAGGGATGTACTTTACACAGAGGGTGGGGTGGGGGCCTGGAATGCACTGCCAGGCAGAGTGGTGGAGAGACACGCTGGGATTGTTTAAGACTTATCTGGATAGTCACATGAACAGACTGGGAAGAACATAGAACGTAGAACATTACAGCGCAGAACAGGCCCTTTGGCCCTCGATGTTGCGCCGACCAATTAGGAACAAGCAGTGACCCTCTAACCTAAACAATTCCCTTTTCATCCATAAACTTATCTACTAACCTCTTAAACGCCACCAAACTTGGCGCATCTACAACTGCAGCAGGCAAGGCATTCCATACCCTTACCACCCTGGGTAAAGAACCTACCTCTGACATCTGTCCTAAAACCACCACCCCTTAATTTAAAGCTATGTCCCCTCGTGCTAGCTTTCTCTATCCTAGGAAAAGGCTATCACTGTCCACCCTATCTAAACCTCTGATCATCTTATATGTTTCAATAAGGTCTCCTCTTAGCCGCCTTCTTTCTAACGAAAGCAACCTCAAATCTCTCAGCCTCTCTTCATAAGACCTGCCTTCCATACCAGGCAACATCCTGGTAAACCTCCTCTGTACCGTCTCCAATGCCTCCACATCTTTCTTATAATGCGGGACCAGAACTGCACACAATACTCCAAGTGCGGCCGCACTAGAGTTTTGTACAGTTGCAACATGACGTTGCGGCTCCGAAATTCAATCCCCCTACCGATAAAAGCTAAGACTCCGTATGCCTTCTTAACAACCTTATCGACTTGATAAGGATCAGGGATAACTTTCAGGGATCTATGCACACATACACCAAGATCCCTCTGTTCATCAACACTATTAAGAGTCCTACCATTAGCCCTATACTCTACACATTTATTATTCCTGCCAAAGTGAATTACCTCACACTTTTCCACATTAAACTCCATTTGCCACCTCTCGGCCCAGCTCTGCAACTTGTCCAAGTCCCTCTGCAAACTATAACACCCCTCTTCACTATCTACCACTCCTCCGCCTTTGGTGTCATCCACAAATTTACTAACCCATCCTTCAATACCCTCATCCAGATCATTTATAAAAATTACAAACAGCAGGGACCCCAAAACAGACCCTTGAGGTACACCACTTGTCACCGAACTCCACGATGAATATCCCATCAACCACCACCCTCTGTCTTCTATCTGCTAGCCAATTCCTAACCCAATTAGCTAAATCACCCTCTATCCCATACATCTGCATTTTCTGCAGAAGCCTTCCACGTGGAAGAGGGGGATACATACGAGTAGTTTTAGTTGGAAGCGTGAGAGGCGCAGGCTTGGAGGGCCGAAGGGCCTGTTTCCAGTGCTGTATTGTTCTTTGATCTTTTACACATTCCAATCATTGCAAACCTATAGACAGAGCCCAGAACTCAAACTGTTCAGAGCGGGGCTGGGAAAACATTACAGCAGAGTTAGTAATTTTGGGATAGGCATACAGTTAACACTCCATGACCCATTTCAGCACCATCCAGAGAGAGGGGGTGGGGGAATGAGTCACTGATAACATTCCCATTAGTCCCGTGACCTCCTGACTCCAGCACAGCTGCCTGATACTCTGGCTGCTTAGTTGCAGTGAGGGAATGAGAATAAACCATGAGACAGAATGTCTGAGTACGTTATGGAGCGAGTGAGTGAGAAAGGGAAGGGGAGCTCAATCTGTCAGTGTTATCTGCAGAATATCTTTCCTTGACTTGCAGAGATGAAGCATCCATATTGACAGAGTCAGAGGCAGCGGAGAATAAAGTTTGACGTTAAATCAAGTTGATGGCAGCTGTCGCTGGACAGAGGAATGCCTGTCCACACAGCGCTGACAAAACAGTCTTATTGTTAACGCAGAAGGAAGAAAATCTTCCATTGACATCCTGCTTTTCACAACTTCAAAATGTCACAAGGCACTTCACAAACCCAACAAGTACAATAATCTCTCTCTCAATGTCACTAAAAACGAAGGAGATTGTCATCGATTTCAGGAAGTGCAGTGAGGTATACGCTCCTGTCTACGTCAGCAGGAAAGATGTAGAAATAGTCAAGAGCTTCAAATTTTTAGGTGTCCCGATCACCAACCTGTCCTGGTGCCTCCATGCTGACACTACAGTTAAGAAAGCCCACTTTCTCAGGAGGTTAAGGAAATCCAGCATGTCAACCGCGACTCTCACCAATATCACTGCTCAGTATGGGCTCCTGCTCCGACCATGACCACAAGAACCACAAAGGGTTGTGAACGTAGCCCAGTCTCAAGCCAATCTCCCATTCTTTGGCTCCACATACACTTCCCACTGCCTCGGAAAAGCAGCTAGCATAATTAAGGACCCCAAGCACCCCGGACATTCTCTCTTCCACCTTCTTCCATTGGGAAAAGATACAAAAGTCTGAAATCACGTACCAATCGACTCAAGAACAGCTTCTTCCCTGCTGCTGTCAGACTTTTGAATGGACTTCCCGTATAGTAAGTTATCTTTCCCTGCTGTAAATATAACAGTATATTCTACACTCTCTCTTTTCCTTCTCCCCATATACTTTATGAACAGTATGCTTTGTCTGTATAGCACAAAGAAACAATACTTTTCACTGTATAATAATAAATCAAATGTATTTGAGGTGGAGTTGACTATTACACCGGGGAACTAATTTTTCACAATCACAGCATTGCATCTTTCACATTTGGCTGACCGGGGTAGGCAGGACTCAGTTTAAGGTCTCATCCTTGGACAGAGCAGCAGTATTACACTGGACTGTCGACCTGGGGGGTTCAGAGCTACAACCTTCAGACAGGAGTGTTTGTTACTCACTGAACCAGAACTGACACTGGTCTGTTCAGTAAGAAACCTGGGACCAAACTGAGAATCCAAAGATTAAGAGGTTAGTTGAGAAAGTCAAGGCTCATGGGATACAAGGACAGGTAACTAGATGGATAAGTAACTGGCTTGGTAATAGGAGACAGAGAGTAATAGTGGAAAGGTGTTTTTCTAGCTGGAGGTCGGTCACTAGTGGTGTGCCGCAGCGCTCGGTACTGGGACCTCTTCTATTTGTAATATATATAAATGACTTGGAAGAGGGAGTAAGTGGAGTGATCAGCAAGTTTGCAGACGATACAAAGATGGCTGGACTTGCGGATAGTGAGGAGCATTGTCAGGGGATGCAGCAGGACATAGATAGGCAGGTAGCTTGGGCAGATAGATGGCAGATGGAATTCAATCCTGATAAATGTGAGGTGATGCATTTTGGGAGAAAGAATGTAGGGGGAGGTAAATGATAAAGGGTAGACCTATTAAGAGTATAGAAATGCAGAGGGACCTGGGGGTGCAGGTGAACAAGTCTCTGAAGGTGGCAGAGCAAGTGGAGAAGATTGTGAAGAAACCATATAGTATGTTAGCCTTTATAGGAAGGGGTATAGAGTACAAGAGCTGGCCTTTAATGTTGCAGTTGTATAAAACGTTGGTTAGACCTCATTTGGAATACCGCGTCCAGTTCTGGTCGCCCTACTACCGGAATGACGTGGAGACTCTGGAGAGAGTGCAGAGGAGGTTTACCAGGATGCTGCCTGGTAATGGAAGGTCTGAGTTATGAAGAGAGATGAGGCAAATTGGGACTGTTTTCCTTACAAGATGTAGATTTAGAGGAGATCTAATAGAGATGTACAAGATTATGAGGGGTATAGATAGAGTAAACAGGGTTAAGCTTTTTCCTAGGATGGACTCGAATAGCACGAGGGGTCACAGGCTTAGGGTGAGGGGGTAAGGTATAATTTGGATGCTAGAGGGAGTTTTTTCACACAGAGGGTGGTGGGGGTATGGAATGCGCTGCCAAGTAAAGTGGTGGAGGCAGGTACTTTGGAGTTATTAAGAAATACTTAGATGGGCACATGAACAGAATGGGAATGGAGGGGTACAGAAAACTGATTTAAAATAGGGATCATGAGCCTTGGGAGTCCCTGGGAAGTGTGTAAATAGATGATGATGATATGATGTACTTGTTTTTTATCCTACAGGTGCTTTGGTCCACCTTGTTGTCTAACAAGGGGCATACACGCGATGGGTCGTGAGAGGGCTGCTCTTGGATTTTTTTTCGAGAGTATCCTAGTGCTTCACGTTGTTGGTGTACGCTTGACCTGGACCATTTGATGGGCAACACGACAGCTCAGTGACTATCGCTGTCTTGTCAGATACATGGATTTGGGTCTGTGTCTATGGGATTTGCGCATTCTCCCCGTGCTTGCGTGGGTTTTCTCCGGGAGCTCCGGTTTCCTCCCACATCCCAAAGATGTGCTCTTAGGTTAATTGGCAAAAGAAATTCTCCCTAAATTGTCTCAAATTTGGTTTTTAATCCATAGATCTATAAACATAGACAGGGATCGTGGGTAGAGGTGGGAACATCGGGGTGGCGGCATGGGCTCGTTGGGCCGAAGGGCCTGTTTCCCGTGCTGTTTTTTCTTTGTTCTAATAAAGGGCACCAAGATTTTCATTCCTTGCAAAAGGGAGTGTAATAATATCAGGTCCCAACTTACTCCAGTAGAAGAACGCAACAATGTACTGATAACAGAAATACTGCTTCTGAATGTCTTTACTGTATTTTATTACATATGTTGTACCTGATAAGACAGCTATGTATTGAACCGTCTGTTTTTTGTTCAAGGTAAATGGAGCCCTTTGAAGAAAGGGGGTGGGGTGGAACCTTCTACAGAATCTGCCCAGAGACAAACCATTGATACCTGTTTATTATAGATACAATACCTACATCTGACCCACACTCGTACACTACATACCCATACACAAACAAAACCTATCCCACACCAACACCCACATCCCCTCATGCACACACTCTTAGCCCACAAACGCTCACATCCACTGACTTGTGGTCAGTGCAAGTTCGATGGGCCAGATGGCCTCTTTCTGTATTGTAGGATTTCTATGATTTCAATAAGGACATTGTATACATGGCCATAGTTTACCACTACACACACACACACACCTGTTTCATGTATTGATATAATATTGTAAATGTTCCAAAGCTCTTCACAGGGGCAAGATCAACAACATGCAAGACAGAAGCATGTGATGAAATATTCGGGTTGATTACAGAAAGCATCTTGAAGTGGGGGAGAAAGAGAGAGAGAGAGAGAGAGAGATCCAGAGAGAGAGCGAGAGGTTCTGAGACAAAGACATGATTCTCTGGCTATTAGATAAGTACAAATGGAAGCAGGAAAGAGCAGCTCTGACCCTCAGCAGCTGGGGGGGGTGCGGTGGAGTGGGCGGGGGGGTTGGAGTGGGCGGGGGGGTTGGAGCTTTTTCATCCAGCGAGCGTTGGAATCTGGAATATTCCGCCTGGAAGTGTTGGGGGGAGGGGGGGGGTGTACAGATTCTATCAAGACATTCAAGAGGCCATTAGATAATAATCTGAATAGAAACAATGTGCGGCGAAAAGGCAGGGGGAACAGCACTAACGGGGGCACATTGGGCTGGGAAACTCTAGTGGCACCCAATTAACGTGACCACGTGCTGGGTGCTCCGGGATTCTGTACATCTCCCGATGCCAGATTTCCAGCACCGCCCGATCTGTGCCTGAAATCGGTGCGGAGCTGCCCAATGTACACAGCAGGTAATTTTAATATCATTCTAATCCTGTCAGTGGGCCTGGGAGTGGACTCTCCAGACCCACTAGCCTCTCTCCTCTCATTGCCTTCCTCCCCCCCTTCCACCTCTTGCCCCCAGCAGGTTTACAATAGCTCCCCAGTTTCGAAGAGCTGGCAGCCTGACCCCTCCCCCCCAACTTCGGAGTGAGGGGGGAGTGGGGGGGGGGGCAATCAAGACCCTTCAGAGAGTCAGGCACCCAGGGGAGATACCCTCTAGCATTGCCACCTTGACAATGGGGTAATTCCCAAGGGGAAATACCAATGTCCCAGGGGCTCATTGGGCACTGAGCAGTGCCAAGGGGGCAGGAGCCCTGCTGCCACTCTGCATAGAGGTTAGTGGGGGCAAAAGGGAAGGGAGACCAGCGATCGGGGTGGGGGAGCTGGCATGTACATCCACCGACCTTGCTTCTGACAGTTCAGCACATGCGCAGTAGCTCACTCTGCACTACGCTGCCGGCTCTCCAGCGGGAATTGGGCCTCCTCCCTGATTTTAAGCGGGATTCACGCTGAGGCACTCTGCTCTGCAGAGTATAGGGGATTCATCCTGAAACTCCTGCTGAATAAACCAACCGGATTTACTCCAGTTTTTAAGCAAATTTGACACTTTGGATTTTTGGGGGGGGAAAAAAAAAATCACACACGATGCTTGTTTGAGAAGCTGGGATAGACACGATGGGCTGAATGGCTTCCTTCTGAATTGTAACAATCCTGTGCACAGTCCCCAGAATCTCAACTCTCAGCAGCAATGTGTGAAACATCTGAATGTAATGCTGAGGTTTTAAACTGTTGTCTGCAGATGTTACTGGATATTAATAGACTTAATAAAACTCACTGCACGCGTATGTCTCCCACAGGTCAAGGGGGTGAGCAGAATCCTGTGTCCAAAATATCTCAGTACCTGGAATAATTTATCCTCCTTTTAGAAATATCAATTAAGGAAATGCACAGATATAAAGGTCACAAAGAAAAATAATGCATCAGATCTTGTTGTCAGCACTTCAAAACGGAGTGAAATCAGCTCTTCAGAAAGAGGTAGGTTTCAGAAACAAATGCAAACAGCTCCAGGAGGAAAGGACTATTTTCAAACCACACCCTCAGCACCCGAGTGCCAAAAGCATTTCAGAAACAAACTGTTCAAGGACAATCAGCCCAAATTCAAAAGCACACAGACACCAACTGATTCCAGATTTAACATCACGGGAGCTGCGGCACTGCCTTACTGGTGGTCCTGAAACCGCTAACGGAGAGATATCTGTCACGCCAGCTCCCCTCCTGCTGCGACCCTCTGGTTAGTTAATAGCTGCCGTCAGTACCCACAGCTCCAATCAAACCATAATTAGAGATATGGACAATCCTGTCTAACGGTGACACTCGACCCTGGGCTGTTCTCAGGCAGGGGAAAAAACTGAAGCATTTTAAAAAGTAGGTTCTTTTCAAAACTCAGGAAACATCGTAAGTTTTTCAGACACTTTCACTCTGCTGTCCCCACCTCCCCCACCCTTCCCCCATTGCATCCCCTCCAACAGACACACACACACACACACACAGACACACACACACAGACACACACACACAGACACACACACACAGACACACACACACGACACCACACACAGACACACCACACAGAACACACACACAACAACACACACAGACACACACACACAGACACACACACACAGACACACACACACACACACGATGTGGTCAAGAGGCACATGGTGTACTGGCCTTTATTAATCGTGGGATTGAGTTTAGGAGTTGGGAGGTAATGCTGCAACTTTATAAGACCCTTGTCAGACCACACTTGGAGTACTGTGCACAATTCTGGTCGCCTCACTATAGGAAGGATGTGGAAGCTATTGAGAGGGTGCAGAGGAGATTTATAAGGAATTTGCCTGGATTGGGTGGCATACCTTATGAAGATAGGTTGAGGGAGCTGGGACTCTTCTCACTGGAGAGACGAAGGTTGAAAGGCGACCTGTTGGAGGTTTATAAGATGTTGAGAGGAATAGATAGAGTGGATTCTCGGAGGCTATTTCCCCGAGCTGAAATGGTCGTTACGAGAGGACACAGGTTTAAGGAGCTGGGGGGCAAGTACAGAGGAGATGTTAGAGGTAAGTTTTTCATTCAGAGGGTGGTGAGTGAATGAATCGGTTGCCGTTGGTGGTGGTGGAGGTGAACTTGCTGGGGTCTCTTAAAAGACTTCTGGATGAGTACATGGGATTTAATGGGATTCGGAGTTACTGTGACCCAGTAGGTATGGGTATGATCAGCTCAACTTGTGGGTCGAAGGGCCTGTTTGTGCTGTAGTGTTCTATATTCTAAATTGATTCCCCTTTATTTGAGGCTGTGCCCTCTGGTTCTTGTTTCCTTTCTAAGCAGGAAGAATTTCTCTGCTTTTACCCTATCTAATCCCTTTATTATCTTACATATCTTTATAAGATCCCCCCACAGCCTTCTAAACTCCAATGAGTACAAGCCCAATCTAATCAATCTCTCCTCATAAGCTAAAACCCTCATCTCCGGAATCAAACTGGCAAACCTTCTCTGTACTCCCTCCAAGGCCAATATATCCTCTTGCATATAAGGGGACCAAAACTGCACACAGTACTCCAGTTGCGGCCTCACCAGTGCTCCTGTACAATTGCAGCAAGACCTTTCTGCTTTGGCCCATTCCTTCCAGAACAAACAATTTTGTACTCAAATCATCAAACTGCATTTTGCACCTGCTGGCCAGAGTACGACTGTGACTCCATTCCACATTCCCCAAATTCCTCAATATGTTACTGCCCAAAAAATCTTGGCCTTGAATATATTCATGCCTAAATAGCCATGATCCTCGATGGTAACAAATTCACAAGAATCATAACTCGAGTGAAGATAGTTCTTCAAAACGGCCTTGGGTTGTTAGCACTGCTGCCTCAGTACCAGGGACCAGGATTTGAATCCTGGCTTAGGTCACTGTCAATGTTGAGGCCAGAATTAAGGCGGCACAGACCTCCAAGGATCAAGGGCCGAGGAGAGAGGCCTTGGAGATTCAGATGGCAAAGCCTTCATTGACCAACAGTACATCAGAGAGAAGGGAATTTACACAGCCCAAATTGCCCATGAAATCACAGTGTCTACTGGCTTCTAGACTGCCTGAGCTCAGAAATGGTGCTACAGCAATGAAAGCACTTATTTTTTTTTGTTGCATAGAATCACGAAAGCAAAATCTCTCAGATTTTTGGCTGGAGGTTCACTGATTCTTAAAATGAAGCCAGTTTTACTCTCTGCTGGAAGATAGCTGTTACATAAGAATGGAGAACCACTTCCAAAAGCCATCAATTAAAGCAGAGATTTGAAGCCACTCACTGAGGGAAATGAAATGAAGCGGAATTGTCTCCAGGCACAACTCCAGCTAATCCAGCACGGTTCCATCAGTGCATTCATTACCCACTGTTAGACTGGGCTGGACAAGAGGTCACATTGCCAACTTGAAGGGCATTCAAATGGTCAGTGGATAGGCATATGGATAACATTGGAATAGTTTAGGTTAGAGGGACATTAGATTGGTTCCACTTTTCGGCGCCGCATCAAGAGCCGAAGGGCCTGTACTGTGCTGTAATGTTGTATGTACATGATGCCAGGTTATCATGCATCAGCTCTGTTGATATTCTTGTGGAGCTATTGTCACTCCGCCTATATTTTCTGTGGCTGTGTACCTTGCTCCACTTCACCTGCCAAAGCAGCAGCGCTCTGAGAGCTTGCTCAATAACCTGGCACCATCTGATCTCTCATATTACCCACTGCGACAGAGCGAGTGACAGAGAGGAGGCCAAAGGGCTAAGAGAAAGGGGAAAGGAGAAGGTGAGCCCCGAGGGAGAAGTGGGTGAGAAGGGGATGAATCAGTTGGAGCAGCAGGAAGTGGCTCTGGTCTGAGTATTGCCAGGAAATTCTGTCAATAAATTAATAACCACAAATAGTTGAACTTATGCAGTGGGGCGACACAGTGGTTAGCACTGCTGCCTCACCACACCAGGGACCTGGGTTCGATTCCCGGTTTGGGTGAGTGTCTGGGTGGTTTGCACATTCTCCCCATGTCTGCATGGGTTTCCTCTGGGTACTCCAGAGGAGTACCATAGAGGAAATGCCACATTCTAAAAGATGTGTGCACTGGCCATTCTAAATACTCTGTGTATCTGAACAGGCATTTGAGTGCAGAAACTAAGGGACTTTCAGAGTAACTTCATTGCAGTGTTAATGTAAACCTGTTTATCACTAATAAATCAACATTACTTTTTTACTTTACTGGTTGTTCTACAGAAACCATATTTTCCCTGAGCTAAAATGATTGTTTCAGCTCGCTGAAAACGAGCAGCACATTTGTCCTGTTGCTGGTCACTCTCACCTTTCAGCCCCCATTTCTCTGCTCTTTCTGCAATCTTCACCAGCCCCATGTCCAATATCACCTCAGAAGTTAAATGTCATCAATGAGGTGCCAACAGTGCAAGTTCTCATTATGATTTACAAGAAGCACTTTCCCACCTGTGTGGGGAAAGCTGTGTGAAAAGAAAAAGTAGTCAGCACCGATTCTATGTTCTATGATAGTTACTGTATAAACCCAGGAGAGCAAAACTGGCTTCTTCCTTTGCTGGATAGTGATTCGTCCGCAGCTTAATCACTTCAGAGCGTGGGGTCTTTAAATGGGTTGTTTGGTGTGGCCATTTACCATGTTAACTGGGAACTGTGCCCATCCTGCAAAGCCATGAGGAAACATCACCCACAATCTATGTGCCCAGATGCCCAACCTGCTCTGGTCTCCCCGCCACGTTGACACTATTGTTAAGAAAGCCCATCAACATCTCTAATTTTGCAGAAGATGAAGAGAATTTGGCACGTCTGCTACAACTCTCACTAACTTTTACAGATGCACCATGAGGAGCATCCTTTCCAGATCTATCACAGCTTGGTATAGGCTCCTGCTCTGACCAAGACCACAGGAAACTACAAAGAGTTGTGAACAAAGCCCAATCCATCACTCAAAGCAGCCTCCCACCCATTGACTCTATCCACACTTCCTGCTGCCTTGGAAAAACAGCCAGTATAATTACAGACCCTACACACCCCAGACATTCTCTCTTCCACCTTCTTCCATTGGGGAAAAGATACAAAAATCTGAGGTCCCGTACCGGCCAACTCAAGAACAGCTTCTTCCCTGCTGCTGTCAGATTGTTGAATGGACCCACCTAATATGAAGCTTATCTTTTTCTATACTCTCGCTATGACGACTGCAACATTATGGGTGGGATTTTAGCCCCATCCTGAAACTGTCAATGGACCTTCCCATGCTCCACCCCCTGCACATTCCAATTCCCGAGGCAGATAGTAAAATTCCAGCGTATATGCTGTACCCTCTCTTTTTCTTCTCCTCTATTTTATGAACGTACTTTACTAACTTTGTTTTGTCTGTACAAGAAATAATACCTTTCACTATCCCAATACATGTGACAATAATAAACCAAATCCCTTACAAACTCTCTATTCCTCTAATTATTGCCCATCGTAACCAATCCTGGCAGTCCTACGGTCAATCATTCTGGCTCTGGAATTCTGCACATTAATCCTCTCCAGCTCTCCTCTCCCCAGAACCTCGCTCTTCCTTCTGTTCTCCAGCAGCGTTTACCTGTCTCCACTCTGGTGAAGCGGCTTGTCTGTATTAAAGACTATGTTAATCGCAAGCTGTCACCGTGACAGTCACAGTGTTCGGAACACAAGCAACACTGTGACGCTGCACTGATAGGAACATAGGAGCAGGCCATTCGGCCCATTGAGCCTGCACCATTATTCCATACAATATGGCTGATCCGATACTTTAATGTCCCCCCGCCACCCCACACTATCCCCATTAACACTTTGGTGTTCTTGTGAATCAGAATCTCTCTCTACTTTAAACACACCTAGTGTTTTCCACAGCCTTCTGTGGTAGAGAATTCCAAAGATTCACAAAGACAAAGAAATAAAGCAGGTACAGGAGTGAGCCATTCTGCCCTTCAAACTGCACTATTCAATCACACAATCTCAGTATCTCACCCCTGCTTTCTCTCCATGCCCCTTGATCCTGTTAGCCACATCTTGAACACATCTAATAAACTGGCACCAACAGCTTTCTGTAGGAGAAAGTTCCACAGGTTTGAATGAAGAAGTTCCCCTCTCAGTCCTGAATGACTTACCCCTTATTCTGAGACTGTGACTCCTGGTTCTGGACTTCTCCAATATCGGGAACATTCTTCCCGCATCTAGCCTGTCCAGTCCTATCAGGATTTTCTATGAGATCCCCTCTCATTCCTCTAAATTCCAGTGGATCCAAGCCCAGTTGGTCCAGTCTCTCTTCACGTGTCAGCCCTGCCATTCTAGGAATCGGTCTGGTGAACCTTCGCTGGATTCCCTCAACAACAAGAATGCCCTTCCTCAGCCTAAGAGACCCAAACTGCATACAATAGAACATAGAACATTACAGTACAGTATGGGCCCTTTGGCCCTCGATGTTGTGCCGAGCTACGTCCAATCCCAAGATCAAGCTATCCCACTCGCTATCATTCTGATGTGCTCCATGTGCCTATCCAATAACCGCTTGAAAGTTCCTAAAGTATCCGACTCCACTATCACAGCAGGCAGTGCATTCCACACTCCAACCATTCTGAGTGAAGAATCTACCTCGCACATCCCTCCTACATCTCTCACCATGAACCTTATCGTTATGCCCTCTAGTAACAGCTACATCCAACCAAGGAAATAGTCTCTGTACATCCACTCTATCTATCCCCATCATCATCTTATCAACCTCTATTAAGTCGCCTCTCATCCTCCTCCGCTTTAAAGAGAAAAGCCTCAGCTCCCTCAATCTTTCTTCATGAAACCTACCCTCCAAACCAGGCAGCATTCTGGTAAATCTCCTCTGCATTCTCTGCAATACTTCCACATTCTTCTCATACTGAAGTGACCAGAACTGCACACAATATTCCAAATGTGATTTCACCAATGTCCAGTACAGTTGTAGCATAACCCCACGGCTCTTAAACTCAAACCCCCTATTAATAAACAATAACACACTATAAGCCCTCTTCATGGCTCTATCCACTGAATGGCAACCTTCAGAGATCTGTGGATATGAACCCCAAGATCTCTCTGTTCCTCCACATTCCTCAGAACCTTGCTGTTGACCCTATAATTCAAGTTTGTCCTACCAAAATGAATCACCTCGCACTTATCAGGGTTAAACTCCATTTGCCACTTTTCTGCCCAGTTTTGCATCCCATCAATGAGTCTTTGCAGCCTATAAGAGCCCTCCACCTCATCCACTATTCCACCAATGTTGCTGCCGTCAGCAAATTTACTGACCCAACCTTCAGCCCCCTCTTCCAAGTCATTGATAAAAATCACAAATAAATAGCAGAGGACCCAGCACTGATCCCTGTGGGACACCGCTGATAACTGGCCTGAAAATTTTGCCTCCACCACTCTGTCTTCTATAAGATAGTAAGAAGTCTGCAACACCAGTTTTAAATCCAACTGATTTATTTCCAACCGAAATAAATCAGTTGGATTTAAAACTGGTGTTGTCAGACCTCTTACTGAGTTTACCCCAGTCCAACGCCGGCATCTCTACATCATGACTTCTGCGAGACAGCCAGTTGCTCATCCAATTCGGCCACATTTCCTTCTATCCCACACCTCCTTACTTTCTTCATGGGCCTACTATAGAGAACCTTATCAAACGTCTTACTAAAATCCATGTATACGACATCAACTGCTCTACCTTCGTCCACACACTTAGTTACCTTTTCAAAAGAATTCAATCAAATTTGAGAGGCAAGACTTACCCCTCATGAATCCATGCTGACTGTCCCGGACTAAGTTGCATCTTTCTAAATGGTCATAAATCCTATCTTCAGCACCTTTTCCAACAATCACTGAAGAATAACTGGCCTATAATTACCAGGGTCATTCCTATTTCCTTTCTTGAAGGGAGGAACAACATTTGCCACTCTCCAGTTCTCTGGCACAATCCCCGTGTTGTAGAGATGCCGGCGTTGGACTGGGGTAAACACACACCCTGTTTGCCCAAAGAACAAAGAACAACACAGCACGGGAAACAGGCCCATCAGCCCAACGAGCCCGCGCCGCCGTCTTAACGTCTTTATGACGTAACCATGACCTTAGGCTATGCCTATTGTGGAAGATTCCCATATAGGGACCAATATAGGGACAATTTATTACCCAATCAGCCTAAGAGCACATTTTTGGGATGTGGGAGGAAACCGGAGCACCCGGAGAAAACCCACGCAACCATGGGGAGAACGCGCAAACTCCTGCAGACACAGGTCCAAATCCAAGTGTCTGCACAGCAACAGCGATAGTCTCTGAGCTGTCACGTTGCCCATCAGATGGTCCAGTTTAAGCATACACTAACGACGTGAAGCACTAGGCAACTCCCGAAGCAACATCCAAGAGCAGCCCTCACACGACATGCCGAGTGCATGCACCTTGTTGGTCAAGGTGGACCGAATTGCCTGTGGAAACAAGTAAGATGCCCAATCTCTCTTCATAGGACATCCCCTCCGAATAATGCAGTGGGTGGTCTCATCGTTCAGCTTTACATTACAAAAATTTAGTAATTTATTTGTGAAACATTTTTCTTCATTCAGGAAGGAGCTACTCTCTTTGGCATGATAATTAAAACAATGTCCAGAGCTCGGTGACGCGGGTGGGGCCTGCCTTGTTGCAAAGCTCCCAGCGTACACTTTCCAGAGCAAGTTCATTCAGTTCCAATCCAACATCTGTTCCGCATTATAAAATCATCTCATCAACGAGAGAGAACAACATCTTCCAACCACAGTTTCACAAGAGAAAAATAAAGTCCTCTGTCTTCTTGAAGCACAAAGAAAGCTTCCCTCCGTCCTCACACTCGACCAGCAGAGATGAACCACTTCTTGCCAAGTTTCTGGATTCTAAAAACACTTCATGTCAAATATGTGATGTCAAGGACTCCAAGTGATTGGAGATTGGGACGTGAGAGAGAGAGAGAGAGAGAGAAATGCAAATCAGGGAAATCACACACACTGGATTCCGTATGAGGAGCTGGAAGAAAGGGAACAATTTTGGTTTTTAGGCATTCGTAACGCAGATGAAATCCCAAGTGTGTATAAATCAGCTACTGGAATAAATCAAAACCTGCTGATATTAAAATCGAGAATGCGGGAGACACAGTCAGGCGGTTTCTATAGAGTGGATCCATGGATTTTGACACAGGGTCCACTCCGGAGACCCCCCTGTGCTCTCTCTCTCTCTCTATGGTTCCTGTCTACGCTGTGCCCCCAGCACTCTCTGGCACACACACCACCCCAACCCACCCAGTCTTTGGTTGAGGTTTCGTGCAAGGAGTAGGGATTGGGAAAAGCTGCTCAGAAAACAAAACATGATGGCAGCATTATTCTGCCAAACCATAATGAACACATATCCCGACAGGGTGAACACTCAGACTGCCTCTCTGGGGGAGGGCGGCACACAAACCACCTGGCAGTGAGTCAACACTCAAATGCTTGGCCCTTCCACAGCCACTCACCTTACCCAGCGCATCCCTCATGGATGGGCGACATGGTAGCAGTGGTTAGCACTGCTGCTTCACAGCTCCAGGGTCCTGGGTTCGATTCCCGGCTCGGGTCGCTGTCTGTGTGGAGTTTGCACATTCTCGTGAGTGCGTGGGTTTCCTCCCACAGTCCAAAGATGTGTGGATTAGGTTGATTGGCCATGCTAAGAAGTGGCCCCTTAGTGTCCTGGGATGCATAGGCTAGACGGATTAGTGGGTTATAATATGTAGGGATATGAGAGTAGGACCTGGGTGGGATTGTGTTCAGAGCAGGCTCGATGGGCCGAAGGGCCTCTTTCTGCACTGTAGGGTTCTATGATTCTACGATCCCACACAACAGACCAAGCAAAGGAAATTTCCAATTCTGCCTTTCCAGAGATTTCAACTCCCCACTTTCCCCAGCTCCCCGATGCTTTCACCTCCCCAGTCAGAAACCCTGCCGTATTCTCCATGTTATCGAAGATCTATCAATGGGAAGGATAATCTATCCCCTGACACCGCTCAAAGCTGATAGCCAATTTCCCTGAGACAATGGGATGAAATTGAATGAAGGTTAACAATCTGCCAACTCCAAGCAGATCAGCAACAATCGATCCACAGCCAAGATAGATCAGACAATTTTCACCATCTCTATTTATATCAGCCCACTGCCAGATCTCCGACTGGACTCTGGAGCAGGGACAGGGTTAATGAACACTCCTGGAGATCACATGTGGTCTGTCTGGGCAGCAGGATAGGTACACAGGCTCACAGTGTGAACAGTGTGACTGATTCCTGATAATAATTTGCTGCATCAATCTCCACCCACAGATTCATCCTGACTTCCTGAGAAAGGATAAAAGTGAAAGCTTTGAAAAGACAACACATCATAGCAGCTAATTCCACCACGATCCAAACACAGAACTCGCTGGGCGCCAGGCTCAATCCATCTGGTACCAACTCCCTCTCCCAGTGCCAACTTCAAAACAGCCAACAAAAGCAGATTGTGCCCACATAGAATCATACCATGCAGGAGAGGCCCTTCAGCCCATTGCACCTGTACCAACATGGGAGAAACACCAGAGCTCCCACCTAATCCCATCTGCCAGCTCTTGGCCCATAGCCCTGAATGTTACGTTGTGCCAAGTGCTCAACCAGATAGGATGTGAGGCATTCCACCTTTTCCACTCTCCCAGGCAGCACATTCCAGATCACCACCACTCTCTGGGTAAAAGTTATTCTACACATACCCCCCAAACTTCCTATCCCTCACCTTGAACTCACATCCCTCACGTCTGACCCTTCGACTAAGGGGAAACGAGCTGCTCCTTATCCATTCTGTCCATGTCCCTCATAATCCTGTATATCTTGGTCAGGCCCCTCAGTCTTCTTTGCTCCAGGAGGTAAATAAAAACTGAAGTCAGGAGAGATTAAATGTACTGGGCCACTAGTCGGTGTTTAGAAGGCTGAGGGGAGATAGGATAGAAGTAGAGAGATTCTTCCCGCTTAGAAACAACAAGGGTGGTTCGGGAGTGGAATGCCCTGCCTGCAGCAGTTGTAGATGCGCCAAGTTTGGTGGCGTTTAAGAGGTTAGTTGATAAGTATATGGAAGAGAAGGGAATGGTTTAGTTTGGAGGGTCATTGCTTTTTATATTGGTCGGCGCAACATCGAAGGCCGAAGGGCCTGTTCTGTGCTGTAATGTTCTATGTTCTATAACCCAAGCCCCTATTCAACCTCTCTCCATAATGTCAATGTTCTATCCCAGGCAGCATCCTGGTCAATCTCCTCTGCACCCCCTCCATCCTTCCTATGATGTGGAGACCAGAACAGCACAGTATTTTAGCCGTGGCCTCACCAAAGCTCCAACATGACTTCTCAACGGATAAAGCCAAGTGCCTCAAACGCCTTTTTCACCGTTCTGTTGACAAACACACTAAGGTCCCTTTGCTCCTTGGAGCTTCCTTGTGTCCTGTCATTCATAATCATGGCAATATACATAAGAAAGATTGGCAATTATTTGGAGAGAGAAACAAAGTTGTTGATCTTTTGCCATATCCAATTTCTGTCTGAGCTCACAGAGAAGGTGGGACCTATTGAGTATTTCCAGCATTTTGTCTGCCTTTATTTCGTATTTCCGGTGTTTTAGTACTGGAATTTCTACAGTGTCTTCCAGAACCGAAAAGGTTCCAAAGAGTTTTTATAGATGATGAAGTATTTTTGAAGAATTTTCAAAATGTTGAATAGTAGGAAACGTGACAACCAATCCATGCACAGCAAGATCCCACAAAGCCATGGGCTGACGACCAGATCGTGATTCTGAGTGGTATTGATTGAGGGGTAAATGTCAGCCAGGACACCATGCATTCCCTTGTTCTTCATCAAAATACTTCTGGAGATGTTTACCACGATAGATGGGGGCTCTTGGTTTAACCTCTCATTTGAGCAGGGCAGCCCCCCCCTCAGCACCGTGCACACTTTGGGCTGCAGTAAAGATAACTATACATTGACAACAACAAGTTGGTAAGTCCTCTGCTCCACCATTCAATAAGATCCAGAGTCTACTACCCATGGGCTGCATGCGGATTGGAGTTTGGAGACCCCTGCTATAGAGGATACAATTAACATCCGAGAAATAGCTGCAAATCACAGAATTGATGGGAGGGAGGAACTCGGGGAAATTGCAGTCACCGGGGAAGTGAGATTGATAAATTGTTGGGGCTTTGGGCTGACAGATCTCCTGATGGGCTTCTTTCTAGGTCTCAAAGGAAATTCTAGTTGATACATTGGCTTTAATTTTCTAAAATTCCTTGGATTTGGAGAAGATGCCATTAAATTGGAAGATATTCAATGCTAATTCCTTTACTCAGAAAGGGAGGGAGACAGGAAACTACAGGCCAGTCTGTAGACAGATTCTACAAACTCTGGAATGTAATTAATGTAACACCGCTATTTAACAACGGAGTAGAGAGAAAGCAGGGAATTATAGACCAGTCAGCCTGTCATCACTAGTGGGGAAAATTCTAGAATCCATTATTGAGCATTTTATAGAAAAACACTAAGGATTGGAGAGAGGCAGTATCGATCTATGAAGGGGAAATCATGCTTGACAAATTGTTCCAGGATGTAACTAGCAGAGTTGATAAGGAGGAGCTAGTAGGTGTGGTTTATTTGGACTTTTGGAAGGCTTTTGACAAAGTCTCTGATAAGAGATTACTGTGTAAAGTTAAAACCCTTTTGGGATTGGGGGTAGTGTACTGAGATGGATAGAAAACTGGCTGACAGACAGGAACAAATGGGTTTGTTTCCAGGTGCGGGCAGTGACTAGCAGAGTACCACAGGGATCAGTGCTGGGACCCCAGCTGCAGTGGGTGGCAGAATAGTTAGCACTATTGTCTCACAGTGTCAGGGACCATGATTCAATTCCAGCCTCAGGTAACTCTATGTGGAGTCTGCACATTCTTCCCATGTCTGTGCGGGTTTTCTTTGGGTGCTCTGGTTTCTTCCTCCTGTCCAAACCTGTTCAGGTTGGGTGATTGGCCATGTTCAGTTGTTCCTTTAGGGTGAGGGAAATTAGTGGGTTAAATAGAGGTTTAAGATAGGGTGGTTTAAGATAGTTTGATTAGAGGTTTAGATAGGGTGGACAGTGATAGCCTTTTTCCTAGGATGGAGAAAGCTAGCACGAGGGGACACAGCTTTAAATTAAGGGGTGATAGTTATAGGACGGATATCAGAGGCAGGTTCTTTACCCAAAGGGTGGTTCGGGAGTGGAATGCCCTGCCTGCAGCAGTTGTAGATGCGCCAAGTTTGGTGGCGTTTAAGAGGTTAGTTGATAAGTATATGGAAGAGAAGGGAATGGTTTAGTTTGGAGGGGCATTGCTTTTTACATTGGTCGGCGCAACATCGAAGGCCGAAGGGCCTGTTCTGTGCTGTAATGTTCTATGTTCTAAATACATGGGGTAATGGGGATAGGGCCTGGGGGGGATTGTTATTGGTGCAGGCTTGATGGGCTGAATGGCCTTTTCTGCATTCTACGATCCGCTAGGAGAGGGGAACGTACAAGACTTGGGTGCCCTCGTACACCACTTGCTGAAGGTAAGTATGGAGGCGCAGCAGGTAGTGAAGGAGGCAAGTGGCATGTTGGCCCTCAGAGGATTTGAGTACAGGAGTGTGATGCCTTGCTCCATTATACAGGGCCTTTCTGAGGCCACACTTGGAATACCGTGGGTGGTTTTAGTCTCTTTATCTGGGGAAAGATGCTCTTGCTATAGAAGGAGTGCAGCGGAAGCTTATCCTGGGATGATAGGACTGTTTGAGGAAAGGTTGAGTCAGGCTGGAATGTATTCATTGGGGCTCAGAAGAACGAGGTGCGGGGGTTTCCTTACAGAAAGGAGATAAAATTCTAACAGGGTTGATCAGGATAGAAGCAGGAAAAATGTTCCTGATTAGTGAGGGAGTCGAGAACAGTCTGAGGACACATGGTAAATTCTTTAGGACTGAAATGACCTCTTCACCAAGAGTGTGATCAGCCTGTGGAATCCACTACCACCAAAAATAGTTAAAACCAAATATAAGTTTTCAAGAAGGAGTTAGATACAGCCCCTGGGGCTAAAGGATCAAAAGATATGAGGATGAAAATGGAAACAGGTCACTGAGATGATTAACCGTGACAATAATGAATGATGGAGCAGGCTCGAAGGGCTGAATGGCCTCCTCCTGCTCACATTCCCTATGCTTCTATCATAGGGAAAATAATAGAAGCCATTATTAAAGATGTTAATATAGTTGTTAATATAATTCTGGTTGCCTCAGTACAGGAAGGATGTGGAAGTTATTGAAAGGGTGCAGAGGAGATTTACAAGGATGTTGGGTGGCATGTCTTAAGTTGAGGATAGTTGAGGGAGCTCCATCTTTTCTCCTTAGAGAGACGAAGGATGAGAGGTGACCTGGTAGAGGTTTATAAGAGAGATATTGATAGGGTGGATTCTCAGAAGCTTTTTCCAATGGTTGCTACGAGAGGACACAGGTTTAAGAAGCTGGGGAGTAGGTACAGAGGAAATATCAGGGGTAAGTTTTTCACTCAGAGGGTGGTGGGTGAGTGGAATCGGCTGCCGTCGGTGGTGGTGGTGGAGGCAAATTCAGTACGGTCTTTTAAGAGACCTCTGGCTAAGTACATGGGACTTAATAGAATTGAGGGTTATAAGTAAGCCTAATAAGTATGGATACCATTGGCGCAACTTGTGGACTGAAGGACCTGTTTGTAGTTTTTCTATGCTTTTTCCTATGTTCTAGAGGACACTTGGAAAAATTGAAGGCAATCAGACTAAATCAACATTGTTTTTGACCATGAGAAATGGGGACAGGAGTAGACCATTCAGCCCTTTGAGCCTGCAACATCAATAGGATCATGGCTAATTTAGCACTCGTTAAGACCACTTTCCTGCCATATCTCGGTAATCCTTAAACCCCTGACTGATTAAAAATCTATCGATATGGACCGCATGACGTGAGCGTGGGAACAGCCTGGTTTCCGGGAGCTTCTCGGCTTTTAATCCTTTTTAATTTATCTTGATTTGCAATCCCTAATCCTAGAGTGAAATTTCCGTACTCTGTCCCTGAAAGATTTCTGGTTATTTTGGATAAAGTGGTTTTGATTTGTTATTGTCACATGTATTGGGACATAGTGAAAAAGGACTGGGATGTGGCGAAATCTCTTCATTCAGAGGGGGATGTATCTGTGGAATCCTCTACCTCAGAGGGCTATGGAGGCCAAGTGATTGAATGTAGATATGAAGAAACTAGATTTGCGGACAGGAAAGGTCTTGAAGGGCATGGGGAGAGCACAGGTGTTGAGATAGGGCCAGTAAGAAGTCTCTCAACAGCAGGTTAACACCAGGTCTCAAACCTGTGCCGCGCGTTGGTCTAGTTGGACCAAGGCACAGCACAGGTTTGGAGGGCCGAAGGGCCTGTTTCCTGAGCTGTACTGTTCTTTGTTCTTTTAAAGTCCAGCAAGTTTACTTGGTAGCAAAAGCCACTGGCTTCCAGGAATCTGATTCTTCGTCAGGTGAATGGTGAGTGGAATTCTCCACTCATCTGATGAAGGAGCAGCGCTCCGAAAGCTAGTGGCGTTTGCTACCAAATAAACCAATTGGACTTTGAGAGACTTCTTACTGTGTTTACCCCAGTCCAACACCGACATCTCCACATCATTGCCTACCATTGATGTAGATCAGCCATGATCATATTGAATGGGCAAAGCATGGGCTGAATGGTCTATCCTTCTCCTATTTCCCATGTTTCTGTATGAGATTGGATAGATACGTCTGCTGGAGTTGAGAAAAGAAAGAGGCAATTTGATGGAAATATGTAAGATCCTGCAGGGTATTGGCAAGCTGGATGTGGAGCAGAAGTTTCCTCTCGTAGGAAAATCTAGAACTTTGACGGGGGGTGGGGGGGGGGGGGCGGGGGGGGGGGGGGGGGGGTCAGTGTTTAAAATTAAGGGGTCACGCCTCCTTAAAGATAGATGGAGAATGTTCTTCCTCTCTCAAAAGTCAGTGGAAGCAGAGATTGCAAATGTTTACAAGGCAGAGGGAAATGAAAAGTGAAGTCAGGAGAGATTGAATAGACTGGGTCTGTACTTGTTAGGGTTTAGAAGGCTGAGGGGGATCTTACAGAGACTTACAAGATAATGAAGGGGGTGGAAATAGGGTAGAGGTGGAGAGATTCTTCCTGCTTAGAAAGGAAACCAGAACTAGAGGGCACAGCCTCAAAATAAGCGTGGGATGGGGGGAGTTGAGGAAGAAGTTCTTCACTCAGGGTGGTGAAGCTCTGGAATTCTCTGCCCATTGAAGTGGTGGAGGCTATCCTGCTGAATATGTCTAAGTCACGGGTAGATAGACAGGGGAATTAAGGGTTATGGGAAGCAGGTGGGAAAGTTTAACTGATCCACTTCAGATCAGCCATGATCTTACTGAATGGCGGGGCAGGCTCGAGGGGCTGGATGGCCGACTCCTGCTCCTATTTCTTATGTTCTCGTTGTCTCAGTCCCAGAGGGAGTGGGCTGACTGGTGAGAATTTTAACCTGAGGGTCACCACACCTCAGACCAGGGGCAAGATTGAGAGGACAGGGTCTTCATGAATACCAGAGGTCAATAAACATGGGGTGAAAGGTTACAAAGGGTGGTTGGGGGTAGGAAGGAGATCAGTGAGGATTGATGCAAAATACCTGTTCAATTTATTAGCCAATCTCATTATATTCCATCGTGATTTGCCCAGACGCACCTTTCTATAGGGCTACTCAATTTTCTTATTTAAATATCTATAGAAACTTGTTATCCGTCTTCATATTTCTAGCCATCATTCTCTCATACCCTAATTTCACCCCCCCCTTTTTGTTATTATTTGCTGCTCTTTATATACAGGGAAGGCAACGGCCAACTGGTATTAATGCTCGACTTTTAAATGAGAAACTCAGCTAATGTTCTGTCGACTCGGGTTCAAATCCCACCACAGCAGATGGTGGAATTTGAACTGAATAATAAAAAAAAAAAATCAGGAATTAAGAATCTACTGATGACGAGGGAACCGTTGTGGTTCACCAATGTCCTTTAGAGAAGGAAATCTGCCAACCTGAGCTGGTTTGACTGACATGTGAATCCAGAACCACAGCAATATGGTTGACTCCCAACTGCCCTCAGGCAACTAGGGATGGGCAATAAATGCTGGCCAGCCAGCAACGCCCATATCCCATGAATAATATAAAAAAAATTCTGTCCAATCTTCTGAATTTTAAATGTCTTGGCCCAAAATTTAAGTTTGATGTTACCTTTCACTTTTTTAGTTAGCCACGCTGATCGATCCTCCTCATGGAGGTTTGCTATTTTGTTGGGATGTATCTATTCCACTTATTCTCAAATATCCTGTTGACCTACCCCTTAACCTCATCCCCAAGTTCACTTTAACTCGCTCTTCTTTAAGTTTAAATCTCAATCTTGGATCTGCCTCTTTCTCCTTTAACCGACTGTAAAATTCAATCATCTTATGATCTTCTCAAGTGAGCAATGAACCAACCTCCACAGGCTCCCCCATAAATTCAACACTCCTCTCGTAATGAGGGAGACCAAAACTCAACAAGGCCAGATGGACAAAGCACATTTAACAAGTGCCTTCAAAGTAACTTAGATATCAGAGGGACATACTTCACACAGAGGGTGGTGGGGGATTGGAATGCACTGTCAAGCAAGATGGTGGAGGGATGACACTGGGATAGTTTAAGACTTATCCGGATAGTCACGTGAACAGACTGGGAATGGAGGGATACAAAAGAATGGTCCAGTTGGATCAATGAGCAGCGTAGGTTTGGAGGGCCGGAGGGTCTATTTCCTGTGCTGTGTTGTTCTTTGTTCCTTAAACCATCCTAAGACTCTTCAGAGGAACATCATCTGACACCAAATCACATCAGGAGATACAAGGACAGCTGCCCAAACGCTTGATGGGCGGTCAGTTTTAAAGAGGAATGAAGTAAGGTTGCTCATGGTGGAATTAAACAAGTGCGGATCTGAGAGAGTTGTATTAAATGTTCCTTCTGTGACACGTAGCAACATCTCTGCATCAACCCTTCAATTCACCACACAACCAAATTTAAAGGGACCACTCAATTAAACAAAATCAGGTTAAAGTCCAATAGGTTCACCTGGAATCAAAAGCCCTCGGAGCGCTGCTCCTTCCTCGGGATGAGTCAAGAAACTTCCTCACCGGATGAAAGAGCAGAGCTCTGAAAGCTCTGTTGTGAGAGACTTCTTACTGCGCCCACCCCAGTCCAACATCAGCATCTCCACATCTTAAACAAAATCACCTGCCAACTTCCCAAAAAAAATCCAGAGAGAAAATTGTTTGCTGGGCTGGGAAGTGATAGTGATGGGGGAGGGGCTAAGACACAGAAGCTTTGGCACATAGCGATGGGAATTTTAACTCGGAGCCAGTGCGGGTGAACAATCAAAAGGATAAACATGGTGTGAATTAGGATAAGGGCAGCAGAGTTCGGATATTCCGTGAGGGATTGGGACATTCTAAATCTGAACAAGAGCTTCCATCAATACTTAATCCCAAGCAGATGGCAATGTTTGCCTGTTGTAATGTGCTTTCTCGCACTGTTACACTTCCAGTGCTGCCTTGCTCAAAACATTCTGGGCAGGTTTTAATGCTCGCCTGCTGGAGGGAGCCCCTCAGTGCCTCTTCCAAGGAAACATCAAGTGTCTATCAGACACTAACTGCTCAATTAGCATCCAGGCCTTCAGGCCCCGGGTTTAAAAATCAGCAGAAAAGTGCCCTCCCTCCCACTTCCAATCTCACCTCTGGTGAAGTGGGGAGGTCATTGAATTCTACTCTCTTTCCTCATCTTTTTAGATGCTTGCTAGATATGACAAACACTTGGATTTATTCTGACAACAAGGGTGTGGCACAGTGGGTTAGCACTGCTGCCTCACAGCGCCAGGGACCTGGGTTCGATTCCCAATCTTGGGTCACTGTCTGCGTGGAGTCTACACATTCTCCCTGTGTCTGCGTGGGTTTCCACTGGGTGCTCCGCTTTCCTCCCACACTCCAAAGATATGCAGATTATGTTCATTGGCCTTGCTAAATTGTCCCTTGGTATCCCAGTTTGAATGAGTTAGAGGGATTAGCGGGGAAAATGTGTGGGTTACGGCCCAAGTTGTTCTCAGTGCAGACTTGATGAGCCGAATGATCTCCTTCTGCACAGTTTTAATGATTCTATGAGCTTTATTCTGTTGAATTGCCATTCACAAGCGTGCTACCAAATAGAATTTGACACCGGCTTCTGGGGCAGAGAACCAAAAGCTTGGTCAGAGAGCAGCTGGAAGGGTGATGGGGAGGCCAAAAGCCTTCGAGAGGGAATTCCAAATTTCCATGCACAATGGGGAAGTGAATCGAATCAGAAATACACAACAGTCCAGAACTCTCTGGAGGAGCTTGCAGAGACAGCGAATGAGGGAGGCCATGGAAGGATTTAGAAACAGGAGTAAGAATTTTAAAATAAAGGAGGAGTGGCTTAACTGGGAGCCAATGTAGGTCAGAGAGTGGAGAGGTGAAAAGATAAATGTACTGGTTAAATCGGTTATGGGTAGAATTTCAGTTAACTTCAAGAGTATATACGGTAGAAGATGAGACACCAATCAGGAATACTGCAGTTAAATATCCCAAAGTAAGAAAAGGACATTATCAAAGCAAACTCAAATGCAAAAATCCAATAAATATTCACCATTATACAGAATTCCCAAGTCCAGGTACTTCTACATTTAGAACATAGAACATAGAACATTACAGCACAGAACAGGCCCTTCGGCCTTCGATGTTGTGCCGACCAAAATAAAAAGCAATGCCCCTCCCAACTAAACCATTCCATTCTCTTCCATATACTTATCAATTAACCTCTTAAACGCCACCAAACTTGGCGCATCTACAACAGCTGCAGGCATGGCATTCCACTCCCTAATCACTCTTTGAGTAAAGAACCTACCTCTGATATCCGTCCTATAACACATACCCCTTAATTTAAAGTTGTGTCCCCTCGTGCTAGCTTTCTCCATCCTAGGAAAAAGGCTATCACTGTCCACCCTATCCAAACCTCTAATTATCTTATATGTTTCAATAAGATCCCCCCGTAGCCGCCTCCTTTCTAACGAAAACAACCTCAAATCCTTCAACCTCTCTTCATAGGACCTGCCCTCCATACAAGGCAACATCCTGGTAAACCTCCTCTGTACCCTCTCCAATGCCTCCACATCTTTCTTATAATGTGGGACCAGAACTGCACACAATACTCCAAGTGCGGCCGCACTAGAGTTTTGTACAGTTGCAACATGATGCTGCGGCTCCTAAATTCAATCCCCCTACCAATAAAAGCTAAGACTCCATAAGCCTTCTTAACAACTTTATCCACTTGACTGCCTACTTTCAGGGATCTATTGACACATACACCACGATCCTTCTGTTCCTCAACACTATTAAGAGTCCTACCATTAGCCCTATACTCTACACATTTATTGTTCCTGCCAAAGTGCATTACCTCACACTTTTCCACATTAAACTCCATTTGCCACCTCTCGGCCCAGCTCTGCAACTTGTCCAAGTCACTCTGTAAACTAAAACACCCCTCTTCACAATCTACCACACCACCAACTTTAGTATCATCTGCAAATTTACTGATCCATCCCTCAATACCCTCATCCAGATCATTTATAAAAATTACAAACAGCAGGGGCCCCAAAACAGACCCCTGAGGAACACCACTCGTCACCGAACTCCACGATGAATATCTCCCATCAACCACCACCCTCTGTCTTCTATCTGCCAGCCAATTCCTAATCAATTAGCTAAATCACCCTCTATTCCACACATCTGCATTTTCTGTAGAAGTCTTCCATGGGCCACCTTATCAAACGCCTTACTAAAGTCCATATATACTACATCAACCGCCTTACCCCCATCCACCTCTTTGGTCACTTTCTCAAAAAACTCAATGAGGTTAGTAAGGCATGACCTACCCTTCACGACACCATGCTGACTATCCCCAATCAATTCATTTCTCTCTAAATAACTATAAATCCGATCCCTAATAATTCTCTCCAATACTTTGCCCACAACAGAAGTAAGACTCACTGGCCTATAATTCCCTGGAAGGTCTCTCTTCCCCTTCTTAAACCATGGGACCACATTCGCCATTCTCCAGTCCTCCGGAACCACACCCGTAACCAACGAGGACCTGAAGATCAGAGCCAGAGGCTCTGCAATCTCCTCTCTTGCCTCCCAGAGAATCCTAGGGTAAATCCCGTCCGGCCCAGGGGACTTATCCAACTTCAAACCTCGAGAATTTCTAGCACATCCTCCCTATCTACTACAATACTTCCCAATTTGCAACCCTGTACCTCCGTGTTCTCCATAGCTACATTTCCAGCACTCTGCGTGAATACCGAAGAGAAATATTTATTCAGTGCCTCACCAATCTCTTCAGGCTCCACGCACAACTTCCCACTGCTGTCTATGACTGGCCCTAATCTTGCCCTAACCAATCTTCTAATCTTAACATATCGAAAGAAAGCTTTAGGATTCTCCTTAATCCTATCAGCCAACATCTTCTCGTGTCCCCTCTTAGCTCTCCTCAATTCACTTTTTACCTCCTTCCTAGCTAATCTATAGCTATCCATTGCACTACCTGAGCCTTCAAGCCTCATCCTGACATAAGCCTCCTATTTCTTCTTAACCAGCAAATCAACTCTTTTCGTACACCAAGGCTCTCTTACTCGTCCATTTCCTCCCTGCCTGACAGGGACATACTTATCAAGGACTCTCAGCAGCTGCTCCTTGAATAAGCAAAACATGTCAAAACATGTTTGAAAACATGTCACCTAAAACTCTCACCAATTTTTACAAATGCACCATAAAAGCATCCTTTCTGGTTGTATCACAGCTTGGTATGGGCTCCTGCTCTGCCCAAGGCCCCAAGAAACTACACAGGGTCACGAGCGAAGCCCAGTCCATCACTCAAACCAGCCTCCCATCCATTGACACTACCTGGGAAAAGCAGTCAGTATCATCAATGACCCCATGCATCCCAGAAATACTTCCTTCCACCTTCTTCTGTCAGGAAAAAGACACAAAAGTCTGAAAACACTTCGCAAACGGCTCAAGAACAGCTTCTTCCCCGTTGCCATCAGACTTTGAATGTTGTTATCACATATTAAGTTGATCTTTCTCTACACACTATTAGTAATTGCAACACCATATCCTGCTCTCCTATACTTCTCCCCTATATATTCTGTGAATAATAATAATGTTTTTTCTGTACAGCGCACAAGAAACAGTACTTTGCACTTGATCCCAATTCATGTGACAATAATAAATCATATCAAATCAATCGTTAAGAAAAACAACTTGTATTTCATACAATCGTAGAATCCCTACAATGCAGAAGGGAGCCTTTCGGCCCATCGAGGCTGCACCAGCAGTTCTATCCCACACATTTACTCCGCTAGTCCCTCTGACACCAAGCCACTACTTAGCACAGCCAATCCACTTAACCCACACTCGTCTTTTGGACTGAGAGATGAAACCAGAGGACACAAGCACTCAGACAGGCAGTCACCCGAGGCAGGAGTTGAACCCAGGCCTCTGGCGCAGTGAAGCAGCAGTGCTAACCACTGTGCCATTATGTAGCGCCTTTTTGCAACCTCTGAACAAGGAAGTTATCTTGGAGATGTAATCACTGCTATTACACAGCCAATAACTCATGCACAGCAAGCTCCCATCAACAGAAACATCACCAGTTAATCCATTTTTAGTTTTATCAATTGAGGAATAAATATAGACCAGGACATCCAGGAGGGTAGGTGGGACTCGGTTTAATATTTCAGCCCAAAGGTTAACCAGTCTCCAGGTTGGAGGAAAAGATCTCCTGGCCTTATTCAAGAAAAGAAAATTAATTTTCCTGGTGTTACTAAACATTTATTACCCAATTGTCACCACAGAAACTCGGTTCATCCCTCATCTGCTCTGTGTGAAATCTCATTCTCCACGTTTGGACTCCTGTTTTTGTTCTCTGTTTTACAGGATTGAAAATCAAAATTAATCGTGAAGTTTAGACACATGTTGAAACATTTGAGGAAACAAAGGGTTGAGAAACCCATCGGCCATAACTGAACAGTGGGGCAGACTGGATGGACTGAATGCCCTAATTCTGTGCCTATACAGAATTGTATAGTGTGGCCGCACTTGGAGTATTGTGTGCAGTTC
Organism: Sphyrna mokarran; assembly: GCA_024679065.1. Taxonomy (NCBI): domain Eukaryota; kingdom Metazoa; phylum Chordata; class Chondrichthyes; order Carcharhiniformes; family Carcharhinidae; genus Sphyrna; species Sphyrna mokarran. Next base: position 20,744,891 of record JAGIQG010000033.1, on the reverse strand, counting down.
TGGTCCCCACATTATAAGAAAGGTGTGGAGGCATTGGAGAGGGTACAGAGGAGGTTTACCAGGATGTTGCCTGGTATGGAGGGCAGGTCTTATGAAGAGAGGCTGAGGGATTTGAGGTTGTTTTCGTTAGAAAGGAGGCGGCTAAGAGGGGACCTTATCGAAACATATAAGATGATTAGAGGTTTAGATAGGGTGGACAGTGATAGCCTTTTTCCTAGGATGGAGAAAGCTAGCACGAGGGGACACAGCTTTAAATTAAGGGGTGATAGTTATAGGACGGATATCAGAGGTAGGTTCTTTACCCAAAGGGTGGTTCGGGAGTGGAATGCCCTGCCTGCAGCAGTTGTAGATGCGCCAAGTTTGGTGGCGTTTAAGAGGTTAGTTGATAAGTATATGGAAGAGAAGGGAATGGTTTAGTTTGGAGGGGCATTGCTTTTTATATTGGTCGGCGCAACATCGAAGGCCAAAGGGCCTGTTCTGTGCTGTAATGTTCTATACCTTAACAATCTAACTTCTTACACACTCACCGTAAGATACAGGAGGAGAGTTAGGCCATTTGGCCCATTGAGTCTGTTCTGCCAACAATGGTGACATGATTCTCATGCATGTTTCCCTGGCTTCTCCCCACACCCCCTTGATCCCCTTATTGATCAAGAATTTATCTATCTCCATCTTAAAGACAGTGACCTGGCCTCCTCGAGAGTTCCACAGATTCACCATTCTTTGGCTTAAGAAGTTCCTCCTGAATTGGGAGAGAGGAGTGTGCAGCAGGATCTAGGTGTCCTTATGTATCAGTCGCTGCAGGTAAGTATGCAGGCGGTAAAGACAGCAAACAGCATGCTGGCTTTCACTGCGAGAGGTTTCGAATACAGGATCAGGGATGTCTTGTTGTAATTATACAGGCTTTTGGTGAGGCTGTGCGTATTGTGTGCAGTTTTGGTCTCCTTTTCTGAGGAAGGATGTTCTTGCTGTTGAGGGAACGCAGTGAAGGTTTACCAGGCTGATTCCCGGGATGGCGGGATTGATGTATGAGGAAGAGATTGACTCGGTTAGGAATGTTTACACGACTTACATAGAGAATATTCCCGATGGTGAGGGAGTCCAGAACCAGGGGACCACAATCTGAGGATTCGGGATAGACCATTTAGGACAGAGGTGGTGAGCCTGTGGAATTTATTACCACAGGAAGTTGTTGATGCCAAACGCATTCAAAAGACGGCTGGATAGAGCATTTGGGGTTAAAAGGTTGGATATAGCCTTGGGGAGAAAGCAGTGTGAGGCTATTGAGTTGGATAATCAGCTATGATTATGAAGACCAGTAGAGCAGGCTCGAAGGGCCGAATGGCCTCCTCCTACTCTACGTTTCTATCTCAGTTTTAAAGGGGCGTCCCTTCACTCGGAGATTGTGCCTTCGAGTTCGCGTCTCTCTCACTTGTGACAATATCCATCCACTTCGTCCAGTATCAACCCACCAATGGCTGCCCAGGACACCAAGAACTTGCTTGCATTTATTTAGCTGCATCTTCTAAATCAGTTCAAGGGGCAGATGGTGGGTTTGGGGGGGTGGAGAGAGGAGGTCACAGTTTCACAGTTCATTGAAACACTGCAATGCGGCGCTCCCTTGGCACTGGGCCCTGGGACTCGGCCTGGATTGTGCGCCCAAATCCCTGGAGTTAAGACAAGGGGAGGAAGAAAAAATCCCTCCGAGATACTGTAGATTGCAAAACAATCAGTGGGGGAAGGGCACTGCAGCATTCCCCACGGCACGGAGAACAGATGTGTGATGCTTTTCCCCTCTCTCTCTCTCTGCGGCCGACTCAGGAACATGCCACAGAGATTTGTGGACTGCGTATCAAGTTTAAATCTTCTTCCCATGAAGTTCCAAGTGGTTGACAGGAACACAGCTTGACGCGAGGTTCCTAGTGAATAAACTGCCCTCTGCAAACATAGATTCATTCCAAACAGGACAAACTAGCAGAAGGTGAAGGACATTCCTGAACAGACAGTTCTGCGGAGCTCATTCACGTCTGCGCGTGCCACTCTGGAGAGCCAGCTTCAAAAACCTTGCCTTTTTCATGCCATGGTTAGTTACACTGTGGGCAAAACCCATTCTCTGGCAAGAGAAAGGCTTGCGGTTCACCTGGAACTATCATCAGGAATGTTGCCGAACCACCTCAGAGTGTTCGCACTTGCTGCAGCGACACCAAATAAAGAGCAGAAGAACCTGAAAGTTTAGTCCAGCTGCTTTGTAACTACAAGAATGATGGAGAAGAGCACCGTGCTGGATTATACTTTCATTCACAGAGCAGGTGGGATGATCAGAGGACGAAGTAGCACTGAACCAAGATTTATGACCCACTGCACCTTCTCTGGCTCTTTATTAAAGTTCTCCAGTCCGCCTCAGTCCCCTGCTCCATCCCTGCGGTTGGTTCATTTCTGTCTCTATCGCAACTTTTCAAGCAGAATGCTCCAGGTCACAAACCTTTCCTTAAAAAAAAAACTGTTCGCATTATTCTGGATTCTACTGTCAATTATCTTAAATCTATGACCTCATGTTATCAAATCTCCTACTAGCAAATTCTCCATAAAAAAAACTTTGGATTTTTTGAACACTTGTTAAATCTCCCCTAAATTTTCTCTCCACACAGAATCCCACATTCAGATTGACGAGTCTCCTTTACTGGTTCCCCCTAGGGCCAATGCTATGGTTAAGAAATGCCTCTTCTTTCTCAGGAGGCTAAGGAAATTTGGCACATCTGCTATGCCTCTCACCAACTTTTAAAGATGCCCCATTGAAAGCATCCTTTCTAGCAGCACAGTGGATAGCACTGCTGCCTCTCAGCGCCAGGCACCCAGTTCGCTGGCTTGGGTCACTGCCTATGCAGAGTCTGCATGTTCTCCACGTGTCTGCATGGGGTTCCCCCCCCCACACAGTCTGAAAGACATGTTGATTAGGTGCATTGGTCATGCTGAATTCTCCCTCAGTGTGCCCACAGTGTGGTGATTAGGGGATTTTCATAGTAACTTCATTGCAGTGTTAATGTAAGCCTACTTGTGAAACTAGTAAAAAAAAATACAAAAATGTATCACAGTTTAGTACGGCTCCTGCTCTGTCCAAGACGCAAAAAACTACAAAGAGTTATGCATGTAGCCCGGTCCATCACTCAAACCAACCTCCTACCCATTGACTCCGTCTACACTTCCTGATGCCTTGGAAAAGCAGCCAGCGAATCAAGGACCCAACGTACCCCGAACGTTCTCTTTTCCTCCATCTTCCGTGAGGAAAAAAGATACAAAAGTCTAAGGTCAGGTTCTCCTTCCACAACATCCTATTATCACCTATCCACACTAGGCCTCACCCTGAGACCCCCCCCACCAAACTTACCTGAATCTGGGCTCCGGGGATTCGGATTCTGGGGAGTGCTTGCAGTTTTGGTGCCGTCGGCTGCAGCTTCTGGCACTGCAGGGGAGGAAGTGCTGTTGGCCAATCAGAATCCGTGATGGGACTTCATTTTCACCACCACTCTTCCCCCCACCCCCGCCCACCATGAGGGGTGGAAATCCCACCTCAGCCAATGAGAATTTGATGGATTGGTATCTATGTGATTTCCCCAACAATTCTTGGGACGACAGAAAGGGTAATATCCCACCATCTGAAAATTCCTGGCCTCCAACTTGGACTCTCTCACTGAGCTCCATCCCTGACTTATCCAAACGAAAACACGCCAACAAAACCACTTCCTTCAAAATGACTGAATCTCCCATCAAAACTCAAGGGACCCCAGCTCCTCCAACACCCACAACACTCTTAACATCCCAGTCTCTACTTGTCCTAAATATTGACCATCTCACTAAATGTTCCCTCTGACAGTTCCAGTTATTTGGCCCATGGTCTTTTCTCTGATGTTGTGATTTAATATTTTGCGGTCCGTAATGAAGTCTTTCCTTTCTCGGAAGGCCGTGTGGCTCAAACCTTTCCAATCTTTCCTCACAGTTCATCTACTTCACATCAGGAATTATCATCAGCATTCTTCACACATTGACCAGCCAACCAGAACCTCTGTGGTCTGGTCCACCAAACACAAGCCCCACACAGTCTCCCACTCCGTGTAACGGTCACCTTTCACAAGGCACAAGTCAAGAGTGTAATGGAATACACTCCGTTTGATGAGGTCAGCTCCAACAACGCTCAAGAAGCTCAACATCATCCAAGACAAAACAGCCTGGCATGTCACTCATGAGCTTAAACATCCACTCCCTCCAATAGTGGCAGCCACGCGTGCCACCTTCAAGGTGCCCTGCAGAAGCCCAAAGTTCTTTCGACAACATCTTATAAACACACAAACTCTACGATTCAGACGGGTAGGAGTACGGTAGCACAGTGGTTAGCACTACTGCTTCATACCTCCAGGGTTTGATTCCCAGCTCGGGTCGCTATCTGTGTGGAGTTTGCACATTCTCCTTGTGTCTCCGTGGGTTTCCTCTCACAGTCCTGATGGAGCTGCGTAAGGAGCTGGTGTCTGAAACTCTGGAATTGTTTAAGTGGCTGGAGGTTGTGGGTTGGGTTGATTGGCCATGCTAAGAACTTGCCCTTTAGTGTCCGGGAAGGTGTAGGTTAGAGGGATTAGTGGGTATAATATACAGGGATTTCAGAGTAGGGCCTGGGTGGGATTGTGTTCGGTGCAGAATTAATGGGCCGAAAGGCCTCTTTCTGCACTGTAGGGTTCTATGAGTGGGGGACTCTACTACCTTGAGGTTCCCTTCTGTCACTCACCATCCGGACTTGGAAATATATCAAAATCCTGGAACTCTCTCCCTAATTGCACTGTGAGTGTAACAAACCTCCAGGGACTTCAGCAATTCAAGGAGACAGCTCTCCACCACCCTGTCAACGGCCATTAGGGATGGAAATTCAATACTGGCCTAGCAGCAACTCCCACAACCTAAAGGGCTGAAAGGAAAGAGGCCCTTCACAGGATGGCCAACATGTTGAATGGGATGTAAGAACTAGGAGCAGGAATCGGCCACTCAAGCCTGCTCCCCCATTCCATAAGATCATGGCCAATCTTTTCATGGACTCAGCTCCATTACCCACCCGCTCACCATAACCCTTAATTCCTTTACCGATCAATAATCTGCTCATCTCTGCCTTGAAAACATTCAACGAGATAGCCTCAACTGGGTAGGGAATTCCACAGATTCACAACCTGGAACAAGAAGTTCCTCCTCAACTCAGTCCTAAATCTACTCCCCCTTTTTTTATTTGCGGGCATGCCTCCAAGTTCTAATTTCATTCGCCAGTGGAAAAAACTTCCCTGTTTCTATTTTATCTATTCCCTTCACAATGTTACTGTTCGAGGAAGCTATCGCGGATACGTTCCACGAACTCCTCCTCAAGGCTGCCTTGACTGACCTGGTTTGAGGAATCAACATGTAGATTAAAATCCACACTTGCTGTACCAGTTTAAACACATCAGTTATTTCTTTGTTTATTTCTCGCCTCACCGTGGTGTTATTATTTGGTGACCTCTAGATTATACCTACCAATAACTTTTTCTCGTCACTATTTCTAATTTCCATCCTTATTTCTCCATAGAACAGATATCATCGCTCACTACCGCCCTGATGGAGCTGTGTAAGGAATTGGTGTCTGAAACTCTGGAATTGTTTAAGTGGTTGGAGGTTCTCACTGGGAATAATGACATAAATTAGATCAAATGGCATTCCTCCAAATTCTGAGCTAACCCTCCTTTGAAAGGGGTGACCCTCAGACATTCCCATCACAGTAGGGGTAACCCTGCCATCCACAAATCTGACGATCGTGTCTGTTTGGATCCGCCAGTGCTTTCCCCACTAAACACCATATCGAGGTAACCCCCCACCCCCAACCCTGCCAACCCTCATCAACCTGACAGAAATAGCCAATCCTTATCCATCTAGGCACGCTAGGGCTGTTTAAGGGTCTCTTGGACAGCCACATGAGCGTTATGCAGATAGAGGGATATAGTAGGACTGTTTAACTATGGCTTTTTTTCCCCACAGGTAATTCGGTCCAACTTGACCAACAAGGAGCATGCATTCGGCAGGTGGTGCGAGGACAGCTCTTGGATGTTGATTCATGGGTTGCCTGGTGCTTCATATCGTAAATGAGTGCTTTATCTGGACCATCTGAAGGGCACCATGACAGCTCAGTGACTATCGCTGTAGCTGTGCAGACACTTGGAATTGGGCCGGTGTCTGCGGGAGTTTGCGCGTTCTCCCCGTGGTTGCTTGGGTTTTCTCCGGGTGCTCCGGTTTCCTCCCACATCCCAAAAATTCGCTCTTAGGCTGATTGGGAAACAAATTGTCCCTACATTGAGATTCTTCCATATTAGGAATAACCTAAAGTTAGAATAGGATAATGGAATTGTTACTATATAGTTATGACGGCGGCACGGGCTCGTTGGGCCGAAGGACCTGTTTCCCGTGCTGTGTTGCTCTAATCTATACTCCTTATTCACCTATCACTGTGTGGCCAAATTCTCCTCCAACTCAAATTTTCAAGTTTGCTGATGACACCACTGTAGTGGGTTGGAGCTCAAACAACGGCAAGATCGTTTATAGGAAAGAGGACTATAAGAAAGAATCTGCTGCGGCGACAATAATCTCTCCCTCAATGTCAACAAAACGAAGGAAATGGTCACCAACTTCAAGCAGCATGGAAAGGACATGCCCCTGTCTATATCACGGGGACAAAGTAGAAATGGTCAAGATTCACGTTTTTAGGTGTCCAGATTACCGACTTGTCCTGACGTCAACATTACAGTTAAGAAAACCCACCAACACCTCTACTTCCTCAAAAAAACTAAGAAAATTTGGCATGTCAGCTACCACTCTCATCAACATTTACAGATGCACCATAGAAAGCATTCTTTTGGTTGTATCACAGCTTGGTCTGGGCTCCTGCTCTGCCAAGACCGCAAGAAACTACAAAGGGTCGTGAATATAGCCCAATCCATCACGCAAACCAGCCTCCCACCCATTGACTCTGTCTACACTTCCCACTGCCTCAGCAAAGCAGCCGGCATAATTAAGGATCCCACGCACGTGGACATTCTCTCTTCCACCTTCTTCCATCAGGAAAAAGATGGAAAGTCTGAGATTGTGTACCAACCAATTCAAGAACAGCTTTTTACCTGCTACCATCAGAATTTGAATGGACCTACTTCTCCTCAAGTTGACCAGTCGCTACACCCTATTATGACTGTGACACTACATTCTGTACCTTTATTTCCTTCTCTATGAACAGTATGTTTTGTCTGTATAGTGCTCAAGAAACAACACTTCTCACTGCATTCCAATATAATGACAGTAATAAATCAAGTCAAAATTGTACAGACAACTCCAGCGATTGTAATGTCACCCAATAGTCACTGACACAAACACCTAATTAAGAAGTGTGTCGAATAGTCAGCCAAAAATAAATGAAAAGTTCAAAAATAAATGACCCATTGTGCTCAGAACCAATCATAGCAAATCCACAGCTCAAAGCTGTTTAAGAGCAATCTGAAGATTCATCCAAAGTATTGGAAATTTCTCCAAAGCTAACATGAGATTGTCAGTCACAGCTCCTACACGGCACGGTGGCACAGTGGTTTGCACTGCTGCCTCACAGCACCAAGGACACAGATTCGATTCCCAGCTTGGATCATTGCTTGTGCAGAGTTCGTACATTCTCCCTGTGTCTGCAATGGGTTTCCTCCAGTTTCCTCCCAAGTCTGAAACACAGTCTGGTTAGGTGCATTGACCTGAACAGGCTCCAGAGTGTGGCGACGAGAGGAATTTCACAGTAACTTCATTGCAGTGTTAATCTAAGCCTTACTTGTGACTAATAAACTTTTTAAACTTATACCCAATTGTCTGGTCTGATCTGAAGCATCCCCCCACCCTGTCCTGGCCTCAACGAGGGGTCGACGAGCGTGTGGGCGAGAGGCTAGTGTCACAAACAGTCACCAGAAAATGATACAGAACCAGTGCAGGAGAATGGCACGCTCTCACTGCTACAATACAAAAAGGGTTTCATCGTAAGGAATGTGACCCAGATTAAACTGGAAACTTTGGAATGAAATGTGTAAAACCAGCAGCATCAAATTCTGTTCATCGTACACACAGAATTCTTTCTTCTCCGACAATTCTGTAAAGTAATCTCCTCGGAGAAGCAGCATTTTAATATTGTTGCCTTTTGATCATTGAACGGCATTGACTGCCGACCAGTGGATTAATGTTTGACCCACCAGAATCCTGCTTTGATTGTCCAATAGGAGAGAGAGAGAGAGAATGTGAATCAACTGAGCTTCAACTTTCCTGTTGGGATTCAGGGATTCCATTAGCCACAAGGGTACACGTTACCTCCTATCCCATTCCCATTTCCACAATGCCAAAACTCATCCCTCTCTCCCTCCAGTGCAGAACCAGCCCTCAACAGGGGGTTCCTGACCAAGCAAGAGCTGCAACGCAGGCTGGTGAGCACAACGCTGTGCTCAAAGAGGTAAAGGGACAGTTTGGAGAGAGCTGGTATACCTCTTTCATTTGGGAGGTTTGAGTGTGACTGGATCGAGGGGTATAAGGATTGGATGGGGTAGATGGAGAAAAATGATCTCCTCTAACACAAGCACAAGTTCTCTTTAAAAAATGAATATATCATACAGCTTCAGAACTGTAAAAATGCAGGTGACCATTCAGCCCATCTCTCCAATCAAAAACCAGGACTCAGTGCTATCCCCCTGCCTTTTCCCCACTCCCTGCACATTGTTTCTATTCAAACAATCGTCTAATACCCTCTTGAATGCCTCAATTGAACCTGCCGCCACCACACATCTACGGAGAGCATTTCAGACCTCACTCGGTGGGTAAAAAAGCTTTTGTCACATCTGCTTCTTTTGCAAATCAGTTTAAATCTTTGCTGTCTCATTCTCGATCCTTCGGCGATGGGGCGCAGTTTCTCCCTCTCTACTCTGTCCAGTAAAAAGTCTCACAACACCAGGTTAAAGTCCAACCAATTTATTCAATAGTAAACCACAAGCTTTCAAAAACACTGTTCCTTCCCTGTGTTTCTGAAAGCTTGTGAGATTACTTTCAAACAAACTGGATGGATTCTAACCTGGTGTGAGACTTCTTACTTACTGTGATTACCCCAGCCCAACACCAGCATCTCCACAACATCCAGGTGTGTACTCTATCCAGGATGTAGAGATGCCGGCGTTGGACTGGGGTAAACTCAGTAAAGTTTTACAACACCAATTTTAAATCCAAACAAATTGGTTGGATTTAAAATTGGTGTTGTAAAACTTTACTGAGTCTACTCTATCCAGCCCAGGATATCCCTATCAAATCTCCTCTTAGCCTTCGCCTCTTTAAGAAGAACAGTCCCAGCTCTCCAATCTATCCTTATAGCTGAAATTTCTTGAAATGGTGTGACAACAATCATCTTTCCTTTAATGTCAGTGAAATGAAGGAGATTGTCATCAACTTCAGGAAGTGTAGTGGAGGACATACCCCGATTTAATATCAACAGTGATGAAGTAGAAATGGTCAAGAACTTCAAGTTTCTAGGCGTTCAGACCACCAACAACCTTCTGCTTCCTTCCACATCGCTACTTCCTCAGGGGGTTTAGGAAGCATCATAGAAAGCATCCTTTCTGGTTGTACCACAGCTTGGTATGGCTCCTATTCACTGACCATGCAACAGTTGGAAAAAGGACGTACAGGACTTGGAAAAATATTCAAGATTGAATGATTATATATGAGCTGTTATACATTTTCTTAAATCAAACATAAACCTTAAAGAGCTTGAGCATTTTCCTTTCTTCCAGGTAAGAAGCACAGTTTCAGATTTTCTTCTTGCCAGTAATAGCCAGGGTTTGTTTTAATAACTACAAGAAACTACAAAGAACAATACGGCACAGGAGGCCCTCCAAACCTGTGCCCTCATGTGCCCAACTAGACCATTCGTTTGTATCCCTCTTTTCCCAGTCTGTTCACGTGGCCATCCAGATAAGTCTTAAACGATTCCAGCCTCAACCACCCTGCTTGGCAGTGCATTCCAGGCCCGCACCACCCTCTGTGTAAAGTACGTCTTCCTGATATCTGAGTTAAAACTTGCCCCCTTAACCTTGAACCCGTGAGCCCTTGTGTTCATCACCTCCGACCTGGGAAAAACTTCCCACTGTTCACCCTATCTACGCCCTTCATAATTTTATACCTCTATTAGGTCGCCCCTCATCCTCCGTCTTTCCAGAGAGAGAAAACAGCCCCAGTTCAGGATGCTGCCTGGTATGGAAGGTCTGAGTTACGAGGAGAGGTTAGGCAAATTGGGACTGTTTTCCTTAGAAAGACATAGACTTAGAGGAGATCTAATAGAGATGTACAAGATTATGAGGGGTATAGATAGAGTAAACAGTGTTAAGCTTTTTCCTAGGATAGACTCAAATAGCACAAGGGTTCACGGGCTTAGGGTGAGGGGGGTAAGGTATAATTTGGATGCTAAAGGGAGTTTTTCACACAGAGGGCGGTGGAGGTATGGAATGCGCTGCCAAGTAAAGTGGTGGAGGCAGGTACTCTGGAGATATTTAAGAAATACTTAGATGGGCACATGAACAGAATGGGAATGGAGGGGTATAGAAAACTGATTTAAAATAGGGATCATGAGCCTAGGGAGTCCCTGGGAAGTGTGTAAATAGATGATGATATTGATGTACTTGTTTTTATCCTACATGTGCTTTGGTCCACCTTGTTGTCTAACGAGGGGCATACACGCGATGGGTCGTGAGAGGGCTGCTCTTGGATTTTTTTTTCCAAGAGTATCCTAGTGCTTCACGCCAATAGTGTACACTTGACCTGGACCATTTGATGGGAAACACGACAGCTCAGTGACTATAGCTGTGCTGTGCAGATACATGGATTTGGGCCTGTGTCTGGGGGAGTTTGCGCATTCTCCCCGTGCTTGCGTGGGTTTTCTCCAGGAGCTCTGGTTTCCTCCCACATCCCAAAGATGTGCTCTTAGGCTAATTGGCGAAACAAATTCTCCCTAAATTGTCTCAAATTGGTTTTTAATCCATAGATCTATAAACATGGACAGGGATCATGGGTAGAGGTAGGAACATTGGGGTGGTGGTGCAGGCTCGTTGGGCCGAAGGGCCTGTTTCCCATGCTGTTTTGTTTTTTCTTTTTACCCAAACTTTCCTCATAGCTAAAACTCTCCATACCAGGCAACATCCTGGTAAACCTTTTCTGTACTCTCTCTAAAGCCTCTACATCCTTCTGGTAGTGTGGCGACCAGAACTGAATACAGTATTCCAAATGTGGCCAAACTAACATTCTATGTAGCTGCAACATCATATGGCAACTTTTATACTCTATGCCCCGTTCAATAAAGGCAAGAATGCCATATGCCTCCTCTACTACCCTCTCCACTTTTGCTGCCACTTTAAGGATTCTGTGGACTTGCACACTCAGTCCATCACACAAACCAGCCTCCCATCCAGTGACTGTCTACACTTCCAGCCACCTCGGAAAAGCAGCCAGCATAACCAAGGATCCCACGCAGCCCGGACAATCTCTCTTCCACCTTCTTCCATTGGGAAAAGGATACAAAAGACTGAAAACACATACCAACTAAAGCACAACTTCTTCCCTGCTCAAATTAGACCTTTGAGTGGACCTACCATACATTAGGGTGATGAGAAAGGTCAGTTCATTTGTAACCATAACACAACATTCTGCAACCCTCTCCTTTCCTTCTCCCCTATGTACTCTATGAACAGTATATTTTGTCTGTATAGCACACAAGAAAAAATGCTTTTCACTGTATGTGACAATAATAAATCAAATCTCTTACAAAAAAAATGTGCATTTACATAACACATTCTGCACAGTGATATCAGGAAGAAAGAATTTGTCCCCTCACCAAAATCCCTAAAATATTGTGAATGCCAGAGGAAAAATCAAAACCCTCAAACCCAAAGCTGGCTGGGCTGTGTTTCAACACAGCAGGAGCAGGGAAATGGGAGTTTAGATCCAATCAGCAACAATACCCAACGGGATAAACAGGCGTGGGAGCGATGTAACATTCCTGAACAGATAATATGTGAACTGGAGCTCCCCAGACAAGAGGGAGGGAGAGCAATGTCAGTATCATTAGTTACTTAGTGTTCAAAGAGAATCAGACCCCCGGTACAGTAGCTGTTGGGGAGTGGGGGGGGGGGGGGGGGGGGGGGGGGGGAGGGGGGGGGGGTGGGGGTAAAGCTGCGGTTTTCTAGTCCCCTGGGGGGGAGGGAGCTTACAGAAACAAACCCCCACCCCCTACCCCCACAGAAACAAACCCACACCCCTACCCCCAAAAATCCACAAGTTATACTCCCACACTGACAATTCCACCTTTCCCAGACTGCAATAAGGACTAGGGCGCACATTGTGCACAGAGCAGCATTGCACCCACACACAGAGAGACTGGGTACAGGGCAGCATTGCTCACACACTCTACACACACAGACAGACTGGTACTAAACAGCAATGCTCATACACACTGTGCACTCACACACACACACACACACACACACAGAGACTGGGTACAGAGCACCAATGCTCACTCTGTCACTCTCTCCCTCTCACACACACACACACAGAGATAGACTGGGCACACAGCAGGAGTACTCACAAGCACATACAGGGTAGAGAGCAGCAATGCTCCCTCACTCACACAGACAGACAGACTAGGTACACAGCAGCAATGCTCAGTCACTCACAAACCCACACACAGGGTAGAGAGCAGCAATGCTCCCTCACTGTGGACAGACAGAGCGGGTGCTGAGCAGCCCGCACTCACTGAGATTTACCTGTAACATTGCCAGAGACTGGCCGCTTCCACAGCAACAACAGCACAAACCCTTCACAGCCCCAAATACAAAGATTCAGGAGCACTATGGCCGGAAAAGCGTCATCATTCCGGGACTACACATTTTTGCGGTGAAAGGTCACCTTCCCAAATCCTAAATAGTGGATGTGGATCCTGGAAACCCAATCCCGGATCCTGCAAACGGAGTGAAACCCGAGACTGGGCTCAGAGCAGTAGCAGAGAGAGAGGCAGCTGTCTGAAAATACACCGCACATAACACCCTGTCCACCCACCCAAAATCCCCACCCCTCCATCTAAACCCCCTATCCAAAATACACCCCCACTGTCCAAACCCCTCCACTGTCCAAACCCCTCCACTGTCCAAACCCTCACTGTCCAAACCCCTCCACTGTCCAAACCCCCACTGTCCAAACCCCCACTGTCCAAAATACACCCCCACTGCCCCAACCCACTGCCCAAAACCCTACGTCCAAAAACCCCTCCAACTGTTCCAAACCCCCCACTGTCCCAAACCCCACTGTCCAAAACCCCCCACGTCCAAACCCCACTTTCCAAACCCCTCCACTGTCCAAACCCCCCATGTCCAAACCCCACGTCCAAAAACCCTCCACCTGTCCAACCCCACTGTACAAACCCCCACTGTCAAAAAACACACCCCAGCCCCAACCCCACTGCCCAAACCCCACTGTCCAAACCCCTACTGTCCAAACTCCCACTGTCCAAACCACCAACTCCCCCATCCCGCTGCACGGAGCCAGGAGCGGGAGCACTGAGGCAGCTGTCCAAAATACCCACACAACACCCCCCTACCCCCTGCTGTCCAATCCTCCCATCCAAACCTCTCCCCAAGTAAACCCCTGTCCAAAATATATCCCCAACTGCAAAAACACTCTCTCCCATCCAAACATCCCCCCATCCAAATATCCCCCCGAAAACCCCCACATCCAATCCACCCCAACTAAATCGCCCATTCAAACCCTGCCACCAAAACTCCCCCCATCAATCTCCCCACTGTCCAAACCCCAATGCACAAAATCCCCACTGGTACACACCACCCACTTTCAAAACCCCACTGCAAAATCCCCACTGTCCACACCCCACGTCCAAACCCCCACTGAACAACACCCACTGCACAAACCCACTGTCCCACCCCACTGCCCCAAAACCCCCACAGCCCAAACCCCCACTGTCCACAAATCTCCCCTCCCCCTTCCCCTGCACTGCACAGAGCCAGGAATGAGTGTCAGCAATGAGGCCACTGTGCAAAAAAACCCACATAACCATCCTCCCACCCCTCCTCGCCCCACTGTCCAGGCCTCCCAACCAAACTCCGTCCCCACCTAAACCCATGTCCAAAATATACCCCCACTGTCGAAATCACTCCCCTCCTCCCATCCAAACTCCCCCATCCAAATACCCCCCCATCCAAACCCCCACATCCAAATCCCTCCCAACTACATCCCCCCATTCAAACTCACTTATCCAACCCTCCTCCCCATCCAAACCCCCATCTAACTCCCCATCCAAATTCTCCAATCCAACCCCCTCATCCAATCCTCTCCATCAAAACCCCACTATCCAAACTCCCCCTCCATCCAAATCCCTCCATCCAAAAGCCCCCTGTCCAAACCCACCCATCCAAATCCCTCTATCCAAACCCTATATTCAAGACCCCCCATCCATTCCCTCATCCAATCCCCCCACATTCAAACCCTCCCAATCCAAAAACCCCCACCACCCTAACCCCCCATTTAAACCCCCCATCCAAACCCCTTTCTAGCCAAATCCCAACCACCTAAATCCCTCTATCTAATTACCCCCCATCCAAATCCTCCAACCCAACCCCCTCATTCAAATCTCCCACTCAGAAACCCCCCATCCAAACCGCCACCTCCAAACCCACCCTTCCAAACCCCTATCCCTCATCCAACACCCCTATTCAAACCTTCCCTTCCAAACCCCCACCACACAAACCCCTTTCCATCCAAACACCCTCCATCCAAGCCCTCATCCAAATCTCCCAATCCAACCACGCCATCTAAATACTTCCATCCAAACCAAACTATCCAAATCCCCATCTATTGTCTCATCCAAAGCCCCCATCCAGACCCCTACATCCAGATCTCCTCCATACAAGCCTTGCCATCCAGCCATCTTATCTAAACACCCCCATCCACCCCCTCATCCAACCCCCTCATCCAACCCCCCCATTCAAATCCTCCCATCCAAACCAAACCATCCAAACCTTCCCAATCCAAAAACCCCTTCTAAAACCCCTCCATCCAACCACCCCATCTAAACACCCCCATCCACCCTCTCATCCAACCCCCAATTCAAAACCCCCATCCAAAGTCCTCATCCAATCCACCCCATCTGTACACCCCCCCATCCAAACCAAACCATCCCAACCCTGCCCCCTCCCGGTGCTACATTATAATTGGATCATCTTTCTAAAAGGGAATGAATATCCCAAAGTCATGGCAGAATGCTGATAAGTCAAACTAATCCGAGCGAGGCTGCCCGGTGTGAGGCAATATTAAATTAAAGCAATCAGGATGGGATACAGGCCGAAGAAAGCAGTGCAGGCAATGTTCAGGGAAATCAGCACAAGCAGCTCGGAGACACGGAGCTGTTAGAACAGGAACAAATCCAGAAATGATTGTAAAATCCAGTTAGATTGCAGGTGTGGAACGATATTCGGGTTCTGCAACAACATGGATAATTTGGAGATCATTAGGTTTATGGAACTGTTAAAAATTAATTATTCATATCGCTTATAACTTGCACTGAATTTCAATGTGGTTTCAATCACAATTTTAATCTTGAAGAGAAACATGTTGTTGAGTCTAAAGGAGCTCAGGGCTTATTAAATTCTAACTCACTAACGGTACAAACATGCTCCTCACAGTGACAGTCAATGTATTCCCAGGCAGGTACAACAGGAAGATGGCTTTGTAAGTATCAGTCTGTGATTGCAAACTTCCATTCATTCAATGCAAAATTTAAGAATTCAGCAAAGTGATGGTTGCTGTATAGAATATAAAATGTGTACACAGGTAGCTCAAATTTACACAGACACCCCAAATATACACAGAATATACACAGATGTATACACGCATACACCTTGAATATATACAAATGCCTTGAATACACAGACACGGCATCACAGTGGTTAGCACTGCTGCTTCACATCTCTAGGGTCCTGGGTTCGATTCCTGGCTCGGGTCACTGTCTGTGTGGAGCATGCACATTCTCCTCGTGTCTGTGTGGGTTTCCTCAGGGTGTTCCAGTTTCGTCCCATAGCCCAAAGATGTGCGGGTTAGGTTGATTGGCCATGCTAAGAAATTGCCCCTTAGTGTGCAGGGATGTGTAGGTTAGAGGGATTAGTGGGTATAATATGTGTGGGGTTAGGGCCTGGGTGGGATTGTGTTTGGTGCAGACTCAGTGGGCCAAAGTTCCTCCTTCTGCACTGTAGGGTTCTATGATGATTCTATGATTAACTGCTCAAATATACACAGATTCCCAGAATATATACAGACACCTCAAATATACACAGATACCTAAATATACAGACTGTGGAAGGAAACCACAGGAGCACCCGGAACAGGAAAACTGAAGCACCCGGAGGGAACCCACACAGACACGGGGAGAATGCGCAAATTCCACACAGACAGTGATCCAAACCAGGAATCAAACCTGGGTCCCTGGCGCTGTGAGGCAGGAGTGTTAACTATTGCGCTGCTCACGATTGTGAATGGTATTGGTTGTAAGCTGGATGCTCACTGCTGCATGAAGAACCAGCTCATGGGGGGGGGGGTCAACCAGCCCACTCATCCGCCACCCAGCATGCCCCCCCCCCAACCCTGGTCACCCTGGCTCCAGCTATCAAATAGCACAAGCCAGCCACTGGAAATGGAGTTACGGAGGATCAGATACCTGAGCAGCAGCTACTCCAGGCAGGAGAGAGCTATGGCGCAAGGCGGCCGTGCCCCAGACTTTGAGCAGGTCCTGGTAGAAACAAGCAAAGAGAATCCGAACAGCCCTCAGGACTACGAACAGGAGCTTCACGTCAGACACACTTTAGGCCCTGCATCTAGCAGAAGACATACATTGCTGGGGTGCACCATTGAGGAGGGAAATCAACAAAAAGAAATCACTGCAGGGTCTGGAGGTGGAAGGTCGCCACTTGTGTGTGAAGGCACCCCAGTGCCTGACCACCCTCCCTAACCGGGAGACTCTGAACCTCAGCAGCGACGATCTCTTGCTCCAAAAAACTGCACAAGTGCTCTCTGGATCTTTGTAATACAATCAGAAAGATGGAAGAACTCATGAGTGACACTGGGGCCAAGGCTTTATAACACCTAATTTTTACAAAATTAAATTCAATCTACCATGGCAGGATTAGAACCCAGGTCCCCAGAGAACTACCCTATGTGTTCCAGTGACATTACCACTAATGCTGTCCATTGAGGAAGTGTGCACAGTGCGTAGAAGATATGGAAAATTGGGAGAAGTCAGCAACTTGATGATTGAACAAAGAACAGGACAGCACAGGAAATAGGCCCTTCAGCCCTACAAATCTGTGCCACCCATTTTAACACTCAGTAAGTGCCTTATTCAAGTCTTTCGTCGATCCTACCTCTAGTGGATTCCCACAATAAAAGAGGTGAAAATTTAGGGAATTATATGTGCACCAGGGAGATCTAATTCAGAGACAATTTGTTAACACCAGTCAGCCTAAAAAGTCCATTTTTGGAATGTGGGAGGAAACTGGAGCACCCGGAGAAAACCCCACGCAAGCATGGGGAGAATGTGCAAACTCCCACAGCCATTGATCCAAGCCGGAGATCCGACCCGAGTCCCTGTAACTGCACAGCAGGCAGTGATAGTCACTGAACTGAAGTTCCGAGAAGGTGAATAAATGTAACCGGGAGCTGGCAAGGACTGAGAGTCGCACACCTGGACAGACAGCTGTGAAGAATTATCATGATGATATTTCCAACAATCAATTCAACAAAGCCAAGTGTCAGAGACTGCACATTTATCAGTTCCAAATTTGATTGATCTTGATTTGCAAAGAATCAAAGTGCCAGGATGAGGGAGGCTGAGGGATTTGATCACAATCAGTGGGAAATGGAGAGAACAGGATGGCTCTCAGCCCCAAGGAAGTACAGCTGGAGCCCAGATGAGATCACAGCTTTTGCGTCCCATGCTGTTGAGTCGCTGGGATCGATGAACACGAGGCAGAGCAGATGTTGTGAACTGTCAAATGGGACTAGGCTGTAAGATCAGGATTCCCGAGGGACCAAGTGCTCAGCTATTTCCACTTAGCAGCCTGCGATAATCCTCTACCATCTCCCTTATTCTGCTGATCCCATTAATGGCAGGGTCATCCTAGAAGAAGATCTGTTTTCCGGATCGTTCCCGTCCTCTGGAATCACTAATGTTCCTCCTGGAGAAACAGCTGGTAAACGTTCTGCCAAAGAGACCACTTCTTTACACAGAGGCCTGTGCAGGAGGCATGGCACAGATAACAATAGGAACATAGCAGAGGAACATGGCATTATCTTACCCAACGTTCAAACATCAGCACATAGACGCACACACACACGCACATGTAAACACACACACACACACACACACACACACACACACACACATGTAAACACACGTACATGCACAGAGATACATGCACAGGCATGCACACTCACACACAGACACATATGTATACACACATACACACAAGCACACAAACATACATACAGACAGACATACATACATTTGCACGCACAAAAACTCAGACATGCATACAGAGACACATACACACACATACACATACACAGATATGGACACACACGCATACACAGACACATAGAACATAGAACATTACAGCGCAGAACAGGCCCTTCGGCCTTCGATGTTGCGCTGACCAATTAGGAACAAGCAGTGACCTAACCTAAACCATTCCCCTTTCATCCATTAAACTTATCTACTAACCTCTTAAAGCCACTAAACTTGGCGCATCTACAACTGACGCAGGCAAGGCATTCCATACCTTACCACTCTCTGGGTAAAGAACTAACCTCTGCATCTGCCCTAAAACACCACCACCCTTAATTTAAAGCTATGTCCCCTCATGCTAGCTTTCTCCATCCTAGGAAAAAGGTATCACTGTCCACCCTATCTAACCTCGAATCATTTAATATGTTTCAATAAGGTCTCCTCTTAGCCACCTTCTTTCTAATGAAAAACAACCTCAAATCTCTCAGCCTCTCTTCATAAGACCTGCCTTCCATACCATGCAATATCCTGGTAAACCTCCTCTGTACCCTCTCCAATGCTCCACATCTTTCGTTATAAGTGGGGACCAGAACTGTACACAATACTCCAAGTGCGGCCGCACTAGAGTTATGTACAGTTGCAACATGACGTTGCGGCTCCGAAATTCAATCCCCCTACCAATAAAAGCTAAGACTCTGCATGCTTTCTTAACAACCTTATCGACTTGATTGCCAACTTTCAGGGATCTATGCACACATACACCAAGATCCCTCTGTTCTTCAACACTATTAAGAGTCCTACCATTAGCCCTATACTCTACACATTTGTTATTCCTGACAAAGTGAATTACCTCACACTTTTCCGCATTAAACTCCATTTGCCACCTCTCGGCCCAGCTCTGCAACTTGTCCAAGTCTCTCTGCAAACTAGAACACCCCTCTTCACTATCTACCACTCTCCGACTTTGGTGTCATCCGCAAATTTACTAATCCATCCTTCAATACCCTCATCCAGATCATTTATAAAAATTACAAACAAAAAGGCACGACCTGCCCTTCGCAAAACCATGCTGACTATCCCCAATCAATTCATTTCTCTCTAAATTACTATAAATCCTATCCCTAATTATTCTCTCCAGTACTTTGCCCACAACAGACGTAAGACTCATTGGCCTATAATTTCCCGGAAACTCTCTCTTCCCCTTCTTGAACAATGGGACCACATTCGCTATCCTCCAGTCTTCCGGCACTATACCCGTAACCAACGACGACCTGAAGATCAGAGCCAGATCTCCTCTCTTGCCTCCCATATACACACACACACATGCACACAGACACACTCGGGGGCCAGAGAGAAATTCTGACTGATATTTATTCTCTTTTGCTGACGAACATTGTGACAAATTGAGTTCAAATCAATGAGGCTGAAGAACAACAGATTTTACCGACAATAAACAAACAATGATATTTATAACAGAGTCAGACTGTATCAGACTGTACACTGCTCCCCTGCCCAACCCTCCTGAACTTGGGTATGCACCATCACACTCACGGCTGACCTTCCTATCCTACAGGGTCCTGCCTGACCCTGTAGTCCTCCTCAGGAAACATCCCGTTAAAGAGGTCACACTATCACCCTGCTTCACCCATCTTCTACGACTGAAACCACCTCTCAGGAGGAAACAAAAACTAAATCATTAATATAAGCAACAACTTTCTAAAAGATCAGGGAAACTCCTGAGGCAACTTATCACAGGTTTAATAGATTCTGTGACTTGAGCAGAGTGTCTTAACTTTGGACAAGATTGCCTGGAAATGAAAATTCTGCTTGGGTTGAGGTGAAAGATAAACTCATTGAGCCAGGGTCTGGATCCTCCTTGTAGCTGCTGTGTTGTCCATTTCAGGAGTCCCTGGTTTCTCCGTATTTAGTCCCGGGATCTCTATAAGCAATCCTGGAGAATCTAAATTCCCTGCTGGATGCTCTTGTTGCGTACACGTGTGTGTGTGTATATGTGTATGTGTATGTGTGTGCATGTGTGAGTGTGTGTGTGTGCACGAGTGTGTGCGTGTGTGTGCGTGTGTGGCCGACATGTTTCTTGACATGACATCCTTGTATCTCTATGATACGGAACATGATGACATTGTTTGCTTCAAAGTTCCAGGGACCCGGTTCAATTCCTGGTTTGAGTCACTTTCTGTGTGGCATCTGCAAGTTCTCCCCATGTCTACGTGGGTTTCTCCTGGGTGCTCCTGTTTCCTGCCACAATCTAAAGATGTGCAGATTTGATTGCTTGGCCGTACTAAATTGCCCCTCAGTGTTAGGGGAACATGCAAAGTAAATACATGAGGTTGTGGGGATTGGGACTGTGGTCGGTGCAGACTCAATGGGCTGAATGGCCTCCTTCTGCACTGCACTGATCCTGTAGGAAAAATGGCACGGTAGCACAGTGGGTTAACACTGCTACTTCACAGCTCCAGGGTCCTGGCTTCAATTCCCAGCTCAGGTCGCTGTCTGTGTGGAGTTTGCACATTCTCCTTGTGTCTGCATGGGTTTCCTCCAGGTGCTCCGGTTTCCTCCCATAGTCCAAAGATGTGCAGGTTAGGTTGATTGGCCATGCTAAGAAATTGCCCCTTAGTGTCCAGGGATGCCTAGGTTAGAGGGATTAGTGGGTATAATATGGGGATAGGGCCTCTTTCTGCACTGTTTGATTCTATGATAAAACTCTGAGAAACATGAACGGCAAAGATTTTTCTCAATTTATCATTGATAACAAACTTCATCAACTGGACATCCAGCACTTTGAGTGTGTGTCCATTAATATTAGAGACATACAACCCAGAAAGAGTTCTGCAAGGTCAATATATATCCTTATCCAGGGTCTGCCTGAACACATGCAAGGATGCATATTCCATCTGTCTTTTATATTGACACTCTTGTGTCAAACATTTTTTTTGTGCTGCCATACTTTGAAAATGACCCTGTTCACTGATTCAATAGAACATAGAACACTACAGCACGAACAGGCCCTTCAACCCACAAGTTGTGCCGACCCTATCCCAAACTATCAGGCCTATCTATAACTCTCAATCCCATTAAATCCCATCTACTCATCCAGGAGTTTTTTAAAAGCGAGTTCGCCTCTACCATCACCGACGGCAGCCGATTCCACTCACTCACCACCCTCTGAGTGAAAAACTTATCCCTGACATCTCAGTAGCTGCTCCCCAGCACCTTAAACCTGTGTCCTCTCATTCCAGCCCTGGCAAATAGCCTTTGAGAATCCACCCTATCTATACCTCTCAACAACTTATACACTTAGAACAAAGAACAAAGAACAAAACAGCACGGGAAACAGGCCCTTCGGCCCAACGAGCCCGTGCCGCCACCCCGATGTTCCCACCTCTACCCGTGATCCCTGTCTATGTTTATAGATCTATGGATTAAAAACCAAATTTGAGACCATTTAGGGAGAATTTGTTTTGCCAATTAGCCTAAGAGCACATCTTTGGGATGGGGGAGGAAACCGGAGCACCCGGAGAAAACCCACGCAAGCACGGGGAGAATGCGCAAACTCCCACAGACACAGGCCCAAATCCATGTATCTGCACAGCACAGCGATAGTCACTGAGCTGTCGTGTTGCCCAAAAAATGGTCCAGGTCAAGCGTACACTAACAACGTGAAGCACTAGGATACTCTTGAAAAAAAAAATCCAAGAGCAGCCCTCTCATGACCCATTGCGTGTATGCCCCTTGTTAGACAACTTCTATCAGGTTAGCAGAAACTTCCTGCTAGTTACCACATATTGCACCCCCCCTCCCCCTTCAGCTGGTGAATCAGTTGCCCCTCCGTGTTGAACAATATTTAGAGGAATCACTGAGGGTGGCAAAGGCACAAAATGTGCTCTGGGTGGAGGAATTCAACGCCCACCATCAAGAGTAGCTCGACAACAAAGAACAAAGAACAAAGAACAACACAGCATGGGAAACAGGCCCTTTGGCCCAACGAGCCCGCGCCGCCGTCCTAACGTCTTAATGACATATAGAGACCAATATAGGGACAATTTGTACCCAATCAGCCTAAGAGCACATTTTTGGGATGTGGGAGGAAACCGGAGCACCCGGAGAAAACCCACGCAACCACGGGGAGAACGTGCAAACTTCCGCAGACACAGGCTCAAATCCATGTGTCTGCACAGCAACAGCGATAGTCTCTGAGCTGTCATGTTGCCCATCTGATGGTCCAGTTTAAGCATACACTAACGACATGAAGCAGTAGGCCACTCCTGAAGTAACATCCAAGAGCAGCCCTCGCACGACCTGCCGAATGCATGCGCCTTGTTGGTCAACAAGGTGGACCAAACATCCTGTGGAAACAAATAGGATATTTAAACAGTCCTACTATATCCCTCTATCTGCAGACCACTCATGTGGCTGTCCAAGAGACCCTTAAACAACCCTAGCGTGCCTGCTCCCACCACCCCACTCGGTAGCGCATTCCACACCCCCACTACCCTTTGTGTGAAAAAAAAGCCCTCTAATATTCGTCTTATACATAGCCCCCCTCACCCTAAGGCCGTGACCCCTTGTTCTATCCGATTCTAATGGTGGAAAAAGCTTACCACCTTAACAAAAGTTACCACTCTATCTATACCCCTCATAATCTTATATACCTCTAATAGATCGAGCTGGTTGGCTTGTAGACTGGGACAGGTGGTGAAGGAACCAACAAGAGGGAAAAATTTCTTTGATCTCATCCTTTCCAATCTGCCGGGTCATATCTGCCCATGACAGCATCGGTAAGAGTGAGAACCACACAGCCTGTGTGGAGATGAAGTTCCATCTACATATCGTGTTGTGTGGCACTATCACTGTGCTAAAGTGGATCAGGCTTCGAATCAATACAGCAGCAGAACTGAACTCCAGCACAATCTGCAACCTCATGGGTCTACATATCCCCCCACTCAACCCCTACCCTCAAACCAAGGCATCAACCCTTGCTCAATGTAAACTGCACCAGGCGTACTGAAAAATGAGGTGTCAACCTGGTGAAGCAACAAGACAGAACTACTTGTGAGCATAACATAAGCAACAAATAATAGAGCTAAGCAAACCCACCACCAACAGATCAGACCTATACTCTACAGCCTTGCCACTTCCAATCCATTTCCAAACTTGGACAAGTTGCAGAGCTGGGCCGAGAGGTGGCAAATGGAGTTTAATGTGGAAAAGTGTGAGGTAATGCACTATGGCAGAAATAATAAATGTGTAGAGTATCGGGCTAATGGTAGGATTCTTAGTAGTCTTGATGAACAGAGGGATCTTGGTGTGTATGTGCATAGATCCCTGAAAGTAGGCAGTCAGGTCGAGAAGGTTGTTAGGAAGGCATATGGAGTCTTGGCTTTTATTGGTAGAGGGATTGAATTTCAGAGCCGCAACGTCATGTTGCAACTGTACAAAACTCTAGTGCAGCCGCACTTGGAGTATTGTGTGCAGTTCTGGTCCCCGCATATAAGATATGTGGAGGCATTGGTGAGGGTACAGAGGAGGTTTACCAGGATGTTGCCTGGTATGGAGGGCAGGTCTTATGGAGGAGAGGCTGAGGGATTTGAGGTTGTTTTCGTTAGAAAGGAGGAGGCTAAGAGGAGACCTGATCGAAACATATAAGATGATTAGAGGTTTAGATAGGGTGGACAGTGATAGCCTTTTTCCTAGGATGGAAAAAGCTAGCACGAGGGGACACAGCTTTAAATTAAGGGGTGATAGTTATAGGACGGATATCAGACGTAGGTTCTTTACCCAAAGGGTGGTTCGGGAGTGGAATGCCCTGCCTGCAGCGGTTGTAGATGCGCCAAGTTTGGTGGCGTTTAAGAGGTTAGTTGATAAGTATATGGAAGAGAAGGAATGGTTTAGTTTGGAGGGGCATTGCTTTTTATATTGGTCGGCGCAACATCGAAGGCCGAAGGGCCTGTTCTGTGCTGTAATGTTCTATGTTCTATGTTCTAAACACAGCAAGATCTGGATAACATCCAGGCTTGAGCTGATAGTGCTAAGTAACATACGCATCACACAAATGCCAGACAGTGATCATCTTCAACCATCTCCCTCTACAGTCACTGAATCCTTTATGATCAACATTGACCAGAAATTGAACTGGTGCCAGCCATAGTAGGTCCAAGAGCAGGTCAAAGGCTAGGAATCCTGTGATGAGTAACTCACCTGACTCCCCAAAGCCTGTCCACCGTCTACAAGGCACAAGTCAAGCGTGATGGAAAGCTCTCCACTTGCCTGGGTGGGTGCTGCTCCGATAACCAGAAGCTCAATGCCACCTCAGGACAAAGCAGTCGATTTGATTGGCACCCCTTACACCAACATTCACTCCCTACACCATCAACACACAGCCGCATGCACCATCTACAAGATGCACTGCAGAAATCTGAGGCAGCACCTTCCAAACCCATAACCATTACCCTCCAGAAGGACACCATCACCTGGAGTTTCCCCTCCAAGCTACAGACTATCCTGAGTTGGAAATATATTGCTGTTCCTTCACTGTCACTGGGTCAAAAACCTGAAACTCCCTCCCTAACAGCACTGTGAGTATACCTATACCTCTGAGACTGCAGCGGTTCAATACTTATCTCAACATGGAAGGCATACAAGAGATCAGAACAGCGGAATTTAGAAATCTCAGAGGATTGTGGGCTGGAGGATATCAGCAAAGGGCAAGGCTATAGAGGGATTTAAAACCAAGGATAACAATTTTTAAATGGAGGCGTGGCTGTGTTGTGACCCTACAAAAGTCAACAAGCAAGAAATACAAATTCTTCCAACTTTCATCGCGTTTAATTTATATTTTGAAGGCAGATCTTAACTAACAGGGGAACACACAGACAGGTATTTATTCAGAGTTGTTTTGCTTATGTTGTAGATTCAAAAATAACTACAACACACAAAAGATACATTTATTTTTCTCAATGAAAAGGTTGTGAGATGTCTGAAAAAGAATATACTTCAGCTTGTTTTTTTTAAATGACTTGAAAACAAGCGAGATGGTGAATTCAAGAAGCTCTTTGTGAAGTCTCACATGAAAGACATGATTATCTTTTTATTTTTAAACTAAAGAGGCAAGTTCAGAGAAAGATAAATAAGCAGTGAAAATGAAATACAGATTATTATACTCCACAAGTGCTGTTTTGTGCTGAAACTAGCGGCTGGATGAGGATGGGGAAAATGTGAGGGGCTGATACAGAGAGAAAGTGCAAACTTCACACAATCACCCGAGGCTGGAATTGAACCCAGGTGCCTGTGCCATGAGGCAGCAGTGCTAACTACCGTGCCATCCCAAATAGAGACGCTTAGTTCGCAATATATGTGATACATATAGTCAAACAAATCTTTACTTATAAGTGAATGTTCATTTAATTAAAGTATATTAATAGATCTATTTTTAAATTCCATGTGTTTGAGGTACCTCCAACAATCCCCAGTTATCATTAGGGAGACTCCTTCGAACTGTAAATGGGAAGATTCAGGAATTTAGAATAAGTGCATTTCACGAGGCTCCCTAGTGATAACTGGAAATTGTTGGAATACCTCAAACACATGGAATTTAAAAATAGATCTATTAATTACTTGCGTTAAATGAACATTCACTTAAAAGTAAAATTTTGTACGGCTATATGTAACTTTTATATTGTAAACTAATGCATCACTGTTTGGGTGGCACAGTGGTTAGCACTGCTGCCTCATGGCACAGGCACCTGGTTCAATTCCAGCCTTGGGTGACTGAGTGGAGTTTGCATGTTCTACCCGTGTCTGCATGGGTTTCCTCCAGGTGCTCCAGTTTCCTCCCACAGTCCAAAGATGTGCGGGTTAGGTGGAGTGGACATGATCCTTGGTGTCAGGGGACTAGCTAGGGTGAATACTTGGGGTTCCGGGGATAGGGTCCTGATGAGACTGTTGTCTGTGCAGGCTCAATGGGCTGAATGGCCTCCTTCTGTTCTGTAGGGATTCTGTTCTCTGATTAGTCTCGTTAAGTGTAGTGATGCCATCAGAGACATTTGTGACCTTTCCCCTCTCTTCTTGGACTGTAAGCAAGCAACACCCATTGAATAAAACTCAACTAACCCGGCACATAACCCATGGTAAGGCAGCCTTTTCGTCCTATTATCTTGTCATATATGTGAGCTGCTCATATTAATACAAAACAGCGAAGGGTAAAACAGGTGACGAGATGTATTTTCCAGCAAGATTGTCAACAATTCCAGTTTTAGCCAAAAGTGGCAACAAGAAACGGTTCCAAAAAAAAGTAAAAAAAAATCCACTTGGACGTGGACTGCGTGTCGAGGGAGGGTTTCCAGAAAAGCACACTGTCTTACAGGAAAGCCGGCTATTAGCAAAGGGGCAGCAATTACTTCTTCAAATTAATCCCTGAGTGATCCTAACTTCTTTTCTCTCGGCTGCGACCCTGGAGAGAATGAAGAATCAGGAAACCAGAAAAAAAATATATAAACAAATGTTTGACTATAAAAGAAGTTGAAGTAAAGCTGCAACAAAAAGAAAAAAGAAATTAGTGGAAATTGAGGAAAATTGATTAGTAATTTGCTTTGCTTTATTAGAATATAGAATATAGAACATAGAACAATACAGCACAGAACAGGCCCTTCGGCCTTCGATGTTGCGCCGACCAATATAAAAAGAAATGCCCCTCCAAACTAAACCATTCCCTTCTCATCCATATACTTATCAATTAACCTCTTAAACGCCACCAAACTTGGCGCATCTACAACAGCTGCAGGCAGGGCATTCCACTCCCTAATCACTCTTTGAGTAAAGAACCTACCTCTGATATCCGTCCTATAACTCATACCCCTTAATTTAAAGCTGTGTCCCCTCGTGCTAGCTTTCTCCATCCTAGGAAAAAGGCTATCACTGTCCACCCTATCTAAACCTCTAATCATCTTATATGCTTCAATAAGATAAATAAATCAAAATCAAATTTGATTTATTTATGTAATCTCTAAGGTAGGGACATGTTCGGCACAACTTTGTGGGTCAAAGGACCTGTATTGTGCTGTAGATTTTCCATGTTTCTATGACTGTCATATGTATTAATGAAAACTATTGTTTCTTGTACACATCAAGCATACTGTTCATAGAGTAATAGGGGAGAAGGTAAGGAGAGAGTGCAGGGAGTGTTACAGTTACAGAAAGATCAACTTAGTGCAAGGTAGGTCCATTCAAAAAGTTTGATGGCAGCAAGGAGGAAGAAGCTCAGAGGTACAACCTCAGAGCGAAAGGACACTCTTTTATAACCGAGGGGAGGAGGAATTTGTTTCAGCCAGAGTGTGGTGAATCTGTGGAATTCTTTACCGCAGAAAGCTGTGGAGGCCGGGTCATTGAGTGTCTTTAAGATAGAGATAGATACGTTCTTGATCAATAAAGGGATCGAGGGTTACGGGGAGAAGGCAGGGAAATGTGAATGAACATAGAACATTACAGCGCAGTACAGGCCCTTCGGCCCTTGATGTTGTGCTGACTTGTGAAAACCAAACTAAAGCCCATCTAACCTACACTATTCCAATATCAGGAGAATCACATCAGCTGTGATTGAATGGCAGAGCAGACTCGATGGGTTGAATGGCCTAATTCTGCTCCTCTATCTTATGGTCTAAGCTATTTTTGAGTCGGCTGGTACGTGACCTCAGACTCCTGTATCATTTTCCCCACGGAAGAAAGTGGGAGGGAATATGTCCAGGGTGTGTGGGGGCTACGAGTGGGCTTTGTTAAAAAAATGTAGGTTAATTTTTGGTAAGGCTGGGGAGACTTTTCCAAACTGCGAGTTTTCACACACATAGTAGGATGTAGCATCGAGATCCTCGCTGCCCTGACCCCCAGGCAGTACTTCGTTGGAACTGTGTGCACTGACACTATTCCCTCCTTCACCTCCTGCTCCAAGGGCAGAGGTCACATTTCCAATGAGAGCTTTGGAACACAGTAACCTTCACTACAGCCCCGACCTGTTCAATGTTTGTGTGAAATATTTCTAATATGCCACATAACAGCCCCGACCTGTAACCTGTACTGTGTCCATCTGCTTCCAGTAAACGATACGGTTTCTCTTTCACACTCTGTGTGAGATTTTTGTGCAGCTTTGTCAGGGTCCAGCTTTCTTACCCTCCATCTTCCTGCTGCCTTTCATTGTTCATCTTCTTCACCAACCTTCTTGCCCCTCTGTGAGCCCCCCACCCCCTCCATCACACCCCCCCCTCTCCATCACCCCCACCTCCCATCAACCCCCCTCCCAACCCCCACCCTCTCCATCTCCATCACCCCCACCCTCTCCATCAACCCCCCACCCTCTCCAGCAACCCCCCCCCCTCTCCATCAACCCCCCCACTCTCCATCACCCCCCCACCCTCTCCATCACACCCCCCCCACTCCTCTCCATCACCTCTCTCCATCCCACCCCCCACTCTCCTCACCCCCCCACACACCCCCCCACTCTCCATCATCTCCACCACACCCCCCCACCCTCCATCTCTCCATCACACCCCCCCCCTCTCTCCATCACCCCCCCCCACTCTCATCACACCCCCCCCTCCATCTCTCACACCCCCCCCACTCTCCATCACACCCCCCTCCCATCTCTCCATCACACCCCCCCCACCCTCTCATCACACACACCCCACTCTCCATCACACCCCCCCCACTCTCCATCACCCTCCCCACCCCCCCCTCCATCACACCCCCCCCACTCTCCACACCCCCCCCCACTCTCTCTCCATCACACCCCCCCCACTCTCCATCACACCCCCCCCACCTTCACATCCACACCCCCCCCCACTTCTCTCCATCACACCCCCCCCCCCTCCATCCCACCATCACCCTCTCCATCACACTCTCCATCCACCCCACACCCCCCCACTCCTCTCCATCTCCATCACCCCCCACTCTCTCACACATCACACCCCCCCACCTCTCCATCAACTCCCATCACACCCCCCTCTCTCCATCACCCCCCCACCCTCTCCATCACACACCCCCCACCCTCTCCATCACACCCCCCACATCCCCCCCCATCTCCATCACACCCCCCCACCCTCCTCCACACCACCGCCCCACCTCTCCATCACACCCCCCCACCTCCCATCACACCCCCACCCTCTCCATCACACCCCCCCACCCTCTCCACAAACCCCCCCACCCTCTCCATCTCCATCACCCCCCACCCTCTCCATCAACCCCCACCCCCCCACCCCCACCACCCCCCACCCCCACTCAACCCTCACACACCCCCCACCCTCTCCATCACCCCCCCCTCTCCAACACACCCCCCCACCCATCCATCACACCCCCCCACCCCACCATCCATCACACCCCCCCACCCCTCCACCACCCCCCCACCCCCCATCACACCCCCCCCACCCTCTCCATCACACCCCCACACTCTCCATCACCCCCCCACCCTCCATCACCCCCCCCACCCCCCCACCCCCTCCCCACCCCCCCACCCTCCATCCACACCCCCCCACCCCCCCCCACCCTCTCCATCACAACCCCCCCCCCACCCTCTCCATCACACCCCCCCCACCCTCTCCATCACACCCCCCCCACCCCTCCATCAACCCCCCCACCCTCACACCCCCCCCCCCCTCACCATCACACCCCCCCCACCCTCTCCATCACACCCCCCCCATCACACCCATCTCCATCACAACCCCCCCACCCTCTCCATCACACCCCCCCACCCATCACACCCCCCCAACCTCTCCATCCAACCCCCCCACTCTCTCCCCCACACCCCCCCCACACCTCTCCATCACACCCCCCCCCCCCTCCACCCCCCACCTCTCCATCACACCCCCCCCACCCCCACAACCCCCCACCCTCCATCACACCCCCCACCCTCTCCATCACACCCCCCACACCCTCCATCACACCCCCCCCCACCACTCCACACACCCCCCCACCCTCTCCATCACCCCCCCCACCTCTCCATCACACACCCCCCACCCTCTCATCACCACACCCCCCTCTCCATCACCCCCCCCCCCTCTCCATTCTCCATCACACCCCACCCACTCCATCACTCATCACACCCCCCACTCTCTCCATCACACCCCCACCTTCTCCATCACACACTCTCTCCACACACCCCCCACCCTCCCTCACACCCCCCCCCCTCTCCATCACCCCCCCCCACTCTCTCCATCACACCCCCCCCACCCTCTCCTTGCCCCCTCAGTCTTCGCTTGTCTTCATCATCTCACCTTCCTGCCCATCCGGTGGCCCCACCCTGCACCCAAGGTCCAATTTTGTTGTGTTGACTGCACAACTGGATAGCACGGTGCTATCCAGATAGAGACTGAACCCAGTGGAAAGTGACCCCTGTATCCCCCCAACTGCGGGGTGCAGTACTGGTCGGAGATGGTGACACAGGAGGGTGCATGAGTCCAGCAGTGGTGGGGGGGTGGAATCCTACGTGCTGTTGAGGAAGAGGGGGAGTTGGGGAAAGTTCCATGAGGGGAGTGAGAATGGGCCTGAACTCTCATTACCCAAGAGTTTTAATCCTTCAGAGTTTGTCTGGATATCTATTGCCATCTAAGTTTGTGATTTAAGTCCCTTTTTCAGATGGTCCCCTGGTGATGTCCCGAGGCATGGTACATTGGGGAGACGCTACGACAACAGATGAATGAACACCGCTTGACAATCACCAGGAAAGAGTGTGCTCTTCCTGTTGGGGAACACTTCAGCGGTCACGGGCATTCGACCTCTGATCTTTGGGTAAGCATTCTCTAAGGCGGCCTTCACGATACACAACAGCGCAGAGTCACTGAGCAGAGACTGATAGCCAAGTTCCGCACATATGAGGACAGCCTCAACCAGGTTCATGTCACACTATCTGTAACCCCCATGACTTGCCTGAACTTGCAATAATCTCACTCACTGTCTTGTCTGGAGACAATACACATCTCTTTAACCTCTTTAACCTTTAACCATCTCTTTAACACTCTCTCCACTCACATTGTCTGCATATTTAAGACTTGCAGATTAGCTGTAAAGACTCGCATTCTAATCGGTATTCTGTAAACTGTGTGTGCCTTTATATGCCTTGTTTGTGATCAGAACTCTCCACTAACCTGGCAAAGGAACAGCATTCCGAAAGCTAGTGGCGTTTCCTACCAAATAAACCTGTTGGACTTTAAGATGAGAGATTTCTTACTGTGTTTACCCCAGTCCAACACTGGCATCCCCACATCAAGTTGCTAATTCCCAGGCAATCAATGTATTAGACATAAACATATCAAACTGTACACTTACCATCATCACCAGACAGACACAGATAACTAACCAACGTCATTTTATTTTTAGGTTGATATAATTAATGGAATTAAACATACCTTATTGAGTTTTTTGAAAAAGTGACCAAAGAGGTGGATGGGGGTAAGGCGGTTGATGTGGTATATATGGACTTTAGTAAGGCGTTTGATAAGGTGGCCCATGGAAGGCTTCTGCAGAAAATGCAGATGTATGGGATAGAGGGTGATTTAGCTAATTGGATTAGGAATTGGCTAGCAGATAGAAGACAGAGGGTGGTGGTTGATGGGAGATATTCATCGTGGAGTTCGGTGACAAGTGGTGTACCTCAGGGGTCTGTTTTGGGGCCCCTGCTGTTTGTAATTTTTATAAATGATCTGGATGAGGGTATTGAAGGATGGATTAGTAAATTTGCAGATGACACTAAAGTCGGTGGAGTGGTAGATAGTGAAGAGGGGTGTTATAGTTTGCAGAGGGACTTGGACAAGTTGCAGAGCTGGGCCGAGAGGTGGCAAATGGAGTTTAATGTGGAAAAGTGTGAGGTAATGCACTATGGCAGGAATAATAAATGTGTAGAGTATAGGGCTAATGGTAGGATTCTTAATAGTGTTGATGAACAGAGGGATCTTGGTGTATATGTGCATAGATCCCTGAAAGTAGGCAGTCAAGTCGATAAGGTTGTTAAGAAGGCATATGGAGTCTTAGCTTTTATTGGTAGGGGGATTGAATTTCGGAGCCGCAACGTCATGTTGCAACTGTACAAAACTCTAGTGCGGCCGCACTTGGAGTATTGTGTGCAGTTCTGGTCCCCACATTATAAGAAAGATGTGGAGGCATTGGAGAGGGTACAGAGGAGGTTTACCAGGATGTTGCCTGGTATGGAGGGCAGGTCTTATGAAGAGAGGCTGAGGGATTTGAGGTTGTTTTCGTTAGAAAGGAGGCGGCTAAGAGAAGACCTTATCGAAACATATAAGATGATTAGAGGTTTAGATAGGGTGGACAGTGATAGCCTTTTTCCTAGGATGGAGAAAGCTAGCACGAGGGGACACAGCTTTAAATTAAGGGGTGATAGTTATAGGACGGATATCAGAGGTAGTTCTTTACCCAGAGGGTGGTTAGGGAGTGGAATGCCCTGCCTGCGGCAGTTGTAGATGCGCCAAGTTTGGTGGCGTTTAAGAGGTTAGTTGATAAGTTTATGGAAGAGAAGGGAATGGTTTAGTTTGGAGGGTCATTGCTTTTTTATAATGGTCGGTGCAACATCGAAGGCCGAAGGGCCTGTTCTGCGCTGTAATGTTCTATGTTCTATGTTCTATTTAGAAGTAAATATTGCTATCAAGAAAATGTGATGGTTTCACAGCCCAATGTAACTTTTGAAATTCAGCTAGTTTCCACTCTGCACATCATTGTAAAAGACTACATCAGCAAGGGTTATTATCACAGCCCACTCGTAGCCCCCACACACCCTGGACATATTCCCTCCCACTTTCTTCCGTAGGGAAAATGATACAGGAGTCTGAGGTCACGTACCAGCCGACTCAAAAATAGCTTAGACCATAAGATAGAGGAGCAGAATTAGGCCATTCAACCCATCGAGTCTGCTCTGCCATTCAATCACAGCTGATGTGATTCTCCTGATATTGGAATAGTGTAGGTTAGATGGGCTTTAGTTTGGTTTTCACAAGTCAGCACAACATCAAGGGCCGAAGGGCCTGTACTGCGCTGTAATGTTCTATGTTCATTCACATTTCCCTGCCTTCTCCCCGTAACCCTCGATCCCTTTATTGATCAAGAACGTATCTATCTCTATCTTAAAGACACTCAATGACCCGGCCTCCACAGCTTTCTGCGGTAAAGAATTCCACAGATTCACCACCCTCTGGCTGAAATAAATGATGGGGGAGGGGAGTTGTATCTCTGAGGTACCCCCTTGTTCCCCCACAACCCCACCCCAGATACACTGTCCTGGGAATGGGCAGCTGCAGGAAAGTTGGATCCAGCAGGGGACGATGTGAAAAATGGAGGGAATCAGGTTCGAGGTGAGGAATTCCGTAGGAATGAACGTGTTATCAGGAAGAGATCAATCCACTTAAACACTGCCACAGCACTGACTCCGAATTTATATAAAACCCAGGAATAATATTTTTAAATCCAGAGTCTGTCAGACTTAGAGATGTTAACTGTGCCTAAATAAACTTGTTATCCAAGCGTGGCTGTGATAATAACCCTTGCTGATGTAGTCTTTTACAATGATGTGCAGAGTGGAAACTAGCTGAATTTCAAAAGTTACATTGGGCTGTGAAACCATCACATTTTCTTGATAGCAATATTTACTTCTAAATGTTTATTTCCATTAATTATATCAACCTAAAAATAAAATGACGTTGGTTAGTTATCTGTGTCTGTCTGGTGATGATGGTAAGTGTACAATTTGATATGGTTATGTCTAATGCAGCAGTGTTTGTATAACTGGGAATGCAGCACCCCATTCAAACCCACCGTGCTGAGGGATTGAGTAAACCTTCAACCTTTGATGTGGCTTTAACCTAACAGGAGTTAAAGCTCCACCTGCTTCTCCGTGGCTCATTCACCTGGTGTGTTTTCCCCACAGCCACTTACAGCTTTATCCGGTTCAAAAGTGGGAGCTGGAATACAGGAGATTCTTCCACCTCCCAACCCTCACCCCAGCCTCCCCATCCCTAACACTGACCCCCCACTCCTAACACTGACCCCCCATCCCTAACACTGACCCCCCACCTAACACTGACACTCCTGGCCCTTGACCCCCCACTACACTGACCCCCCATCCTGACACCCCCACTCCTAACACTGCCCCCCCTAACCCCCCATCCCTAACACTGACCCCCACTCCTAACACTGACCCCCATCCCTAACACCCCCCCACTCCTAACACTGACCCCCATCCAACACTTGACCCCCCCCTAACGACCCCCCATCCCTAACACTGACCCCCCCACTCCTAACACTGACCCCCATCCCTAACACCCCCCCTCATCCTAACACTGACCCCCACCCTAACACTGACCCCCCATCCCTAACACTGACCCCCCCTCAACACTGACTCCTAACACTGACACTCCATCCCTAACACTGACCCCCTACCTGATCCCTAACACTGACCCCCCACCCCCTACAGTGACCCCCCATCCCTAACACTGACCCCCCACTCCTAACACTACCCCCACTCCTAACACTGACCCCCCCACTCCTAACACTGACATGACCCCCACTCCTACTCCCTACTCCTAACACTGACACTCCTAACACTGACCCCCCACTCCTAACTGACCCCCCATCCCTAACACTGACCCCCCCCACTCCCACTGACCCCCATCCTAACACTGACCCCCCCACTCCTAACACTGACCCCCCCCCCTAACACTGACCCCCATCCTAACACTGACCCCCACCCTAACACTGAACTAACACTGACCCCCCAACACTGACCCCCACTCCTAACACATCCCTGACCCCCATCCCTAACACTGACCCCCCACTCCTAACACTGACCCCCCTACTCCTAACACTGACCCCCCACCCTAACACTGACCCCCCATCCAGACTCCCCATCCCAACACTGACCCCCCACCCTAACACTGACCCCCATCCCTAACACTGACCCCCCACCTACACTGACCCCCCATCCCTGACCCCCCACTCCTAACCACTGACCCCCCCTAACACTGACCCCCCAACTAACACTGACCCCCCCCACTCCTAACACTGACCCCCTACTCCTAACACTGACCCCCCCCTCCTAACACTGACCCCCACTCCTAACACTGACCCCCCACTCCTAATACTGACCCCCTACTCCTAACACTGACCCCCCTCTAACTGACCCCCCATCCCTAACCTGACCCCCCACTCCTAACATTGACCCCCCCCCTAACACTGCCTAACACTCACCCTAACACTCCCTGACCCCCCCATAACACTGACCCCCACTCCTAACACTGACCCCCACTCCTAACACACTGACCCCCCCACTCCTAACACTGACCCCCTACTCCTAACACTGACCCCCCATCCCTAACACTGACCCCCCATCCCTAACACTGACACCACTCCTAACATGACCCCTACTCATAACACTGACCCCCACTCCTAACACTGACCCCCACCCCACTCCCCACTGACCCCCCCATCCCTAACACTGCATCCTAACACCCCCATCCCTAAACACTGATAACACTGACCCCCCATCCCTAACACTCCCCCCATCCTAACACTGACCCCCCATCCCTAACACTGACTCCCCATCCCTCACCCTATCCCTCACCCTAACCCCTATTCCTCACCCCAACCCCCATCCCTCACCCTGTTCCCCCCAACCCTCACCCACCCCCATCTCTGACACCTAACACTGACCCCCCCATCCCTAACACTGACCCCCCACTCCTAACACTGACCCCCCATCCCTAAACACTGACCCCCCCCTAACACTGACCTCCCCTAACACTGACCCCCCATCCCTAACACTGATCATCCTAACACTGACCCCCCATCCCTAACACTGACCCCCCACTCCTAACACTGACTCCCCATCCTAACACTGACCCCATCCCTAACACTGACCCCCATCCCTAACACTGACCCCCCACTCCTAACACTGACTCCCCATCCCTAACACTGACCCCCCACTCCTAAACACTGACCCCCCACTCCTAACACTGACCCCCACTCCTAACACTGACCCCCACCCTCCACTAACACTGACCCCCCATCCTAACACTGACCCCCCCATCCTAACACTGACCCCCATCCCTAACACTGACCCCCCATCCCTAACACGACCCCCCCACTCCTAACACACTCCCCATCCCTAACACTGACCCCTACTAACACTGACCCCCATCCCTAACACTGACACCCCCACTCCTAACACTGACCCCCCATCCCTAACACTGACTCCTCCATCCTCACCCTATCCCTCACCCTAACCCCTATTCCTCACCCCAACCCCCCATCCCTCACCCTGTTCCCCCAACCCTCACTCCCCCCCATCTCTGACCACACCATTCCTAACACTGACCCCCCACTCTAACACTGACCCCATCCCTAACACTGACCCCCCCACTCCTAACACTGACCCCCCCATCCCTAACACTGACCCCCCATCCCTAACACTGACCCCCCACCTAACACTGACCCCCC
This sequence comes from Sphyrna mokarran, assembly GCA_024679065.1. Classification (NCBI taxonomy): domain Eukaryota; kingdom Metazoa; phylum Chordata; class Chondrichthyes; order Carcharhiniformes; family Carcharhinidae; genus Sphyrna; species Sphyrna mokarran. Next base: position 20,707,723 of record JAGIQG010000033.1, on the reverse strand, counting down.
ATCCCTAACACTGACCCCCCCACTCCTAACACTGACTCCCCATCCTAACACTGACCCCCCATCCCTAACACTGACACTCCCCCCACTCCTAACACTGACCCCATCCCTAACACTGACCCCCCATCCCTAACACTGACCCCCCACTCCTAACACTGACCCTCCCCACTCCTAACACTGACCCCCCCATCCCTAACACTGACTCCTCCATCCCTCACCCTATCCCTCACCCTAACCCCTATTCCTCACCCCAACCCCCCATCCCTCACCCTGTTCCCCCCAACCCTCACTCCACCCCCATCTCTGACCACACCATCCCACCCTCACTCCTCCATCCCTCAGCCATCCCCCCAAACCTTCACCCCGCCCTCCCCACCTCCCCATCCCTCCCTCACCCCCATCCCTCGCCCCAACCCCCACCTCTCACCCTGCCTCCCCATCCCTCACACTGCCCTTCCATCCTCACCCTCTCCCCCATCCTCATCACACCCCCCATCTCTCACCCCGACCCTCCATCTCTCACTCCAACCCCCCCATCCCTCACTCCACTCCCCCCCTCAATTCTCTGCATCTTAATTATCCCCGCTTCCCCCACCCCCCCACCGAAATACACCTGCTAAACTAAACTCAGTTTGGAAATTCGGCGTTGCCCCCCCCGCCGTCCAGACAGCTTTCTCGGGAGAGAGAGAGTTTCCGGTTTCCCCTTGCCTGCTGTGTGAAGGAGGGAAAGGAATCCCTTCAGTGGGAACTAGAAACGAGAGTGAGGAAATAAATAACTGCAGCAACAAAAGCCCACAGCTCAGACAGAACCTCGCCAACTTCCCAACTACCCACTCTCAATCTCGAATCCCAGCATGTACAATTCCCAGAGGATTTAATCCCTAGCAACGTCTCAGCTGTAACTGGCCCTCTCTTTAAATGCTGAAACCAGGAATATATTCTGAACTCACCCTGCCTGTGGGTAATGTGACCTCTTTAACACTCAACCCATTCCCACTTCCCCACCACCCCCCCTCCGCACAGACATATGGCGCAATCATTTTGTAAGGTCTTCTCCCTCATATTGCTTCCTCTGTTCCGATGGTGTACAGCAAGAGTTCACACCAACGGATGAGGAAGCATTTGCTGCCTGCGCACTCCAGTTGCTACAGTGCAGAGGGACCTGGGGGTCCTTGTGCACAAATCACAAAAACCCCAAGATCAAGAAGGCGAATGAGATGTTGGCTTTTATCACGAGGGGGATAGAGTATAAAAGCAGGGAGGTCTTGCTGCAGCTGTACAGGGCACTGGTGAGGCCGCAACTGGAGTACTGTGTGCAGTTTTTGTTGCCACATTTGAGGATGGATATATTGACCTTGGAGAGAGTACAGAAAAGGTTCACCAGGCTGATACTGGAGATAAACATCGAACATAGAACATTACAGCGCAGTACAGGTCCTTCGGCCCTCAATGTTGCACCGACCAATGTAACCAATTTTATGACCCTCTATCCTAAACTATTCCAATGTTATCCATATGCCTATCCACTGATCATTTGAACGCTCTTAAACTTGACGAGTCCACAACTGCTGCAGGCAGGGCATTCCACGCCCTTACTACCCTCTGAGTAAAGAACCCACCTCTAACATCCATCCTATAATTACCACCCCTTAATTTAAAGCTATGTCCCCTCATATTATCCATCTCCATCCGAGGAAAAAGGCTTTCGCTATCCACCCTATCTAACCCTCTGATCATCTTATATGTCTCAAGTCACCTCTTAGCCTTCTTCTCTCTGATGAAAATAACTTCAAGTCCCTCAGCCTTTCCTTATAAGACCTGCCCTCCATACCAGGCAACATCCTGGTAAACCTCCTCTGCACCCTTTCCAATGCCTCCACATCTGGCATTATGGACAGTGATAGCCTTTTTCCTAGGATGGAAAAAGCTAGCACGAGGGGACACAACTTTAAATTAAGGGGTATGAGTTATAGGACGGATATCAGAGGTAGGTTCTTTACTCAAACAGTGATTAGGGAGTGGAATGCCCTGCCTGCAGCTGTTGTAGATGCGCCAAGTTTGGTGGAGTTTAAGAGGTTAATTGATAAGTATATGGAAGAGAAGGGAATGGTTTAGTTTGGAGGGGCATTGCTTTTTATTTTGGTCGGCACAACATCGAAGGCCGAAGGGCCTGTTCTGTGCTGTATTGTTCTATGTTCTATGTTCTATGTTCTATCTTTCTTATAATGTGGCACCCAAAACTGTACACAATACTCCAAGTGCGGCCGCACCAGAGTTTTGTACAGTTGCAACATAACATCTCGGCTCCGAAATTCAATCCCTCTACCAATAAATGCTAACACATTATACGCCTTCCTAACAACCTTATCAACTTGAGTACCAACTTTCAGAGATCTATGCACCTGTACACCGAGATCTCTCTGCTCATCTACACTACTAAGTTCTAATGAGGGGGTTAGCCTATGAAGAGAATTGAATAGACTGGATTTGTACTTGTTAGAGTTTAGAAGGCTGAGGGGGGGAATCTTATAGAGATGTATGAGATAATGAAGGGGATAGATAGGGTAGAGATAGAGAGATTCTTCCCACTTAGAAAGGTTAGCAGAACTAGGGGGCACAGCCTCAAAATAAAGAGGATGGGGCAGTTTAGAACGGAGTTGAGGAGGAACTTCTTCACCCAAAGGGTGGTGAGTCTCTGGAATTCTCTGCCCATTGAAGTGGTGGAGGCTACCTCGCTGGATATATTTAAGTCACGGGTAGATAGGTTTCTGATAGACAAGGGAATTAAAGATTATGGGGAAAAAGTGGGTAAGTGGAACTGATCCACTTCAGATCAGCCATGATCTTATTGAATGGCGGGGCAGACTTGAGGGGCTGGATGGCCGACTCCTGCTCCTATTTTGTATGTTCTTAACCTGATTGGACAATCCACCGACAGATGTCAACACATGACCTCCCTGGACAGACTCTCCCCATTGGTTGTCCAACATGACAAGTGCCCTGACCAATCTGAAAGCAAGCACTCTCCTCGCTACGCTATTGGTTGCTTCCTAACTGTCAATCTTTCTTCTCATATAGAACGTTTCTCTAACTAATAAACACATGAAAATGATTTTTTTTAAATTTTATAAAAAGCAGAGGTTTTTATTGTGCTGATGGACTTTCTTCCAGATGTTGCTGACAGTGTTGTCCTGCAGTTGAACCTATAATTTCTGGAGAAGAATTCTGGAGGACTGGGGACTCTATCCAATCTCCTACAATAAACACCAGAACAACTCAATGCCAATTCTCCCCCTGGATTGGTTCTCCATTCTCTTGGGAAATGATGCTCTTACTTTTCTGAAGAAATGTACTGTTTTTCTTTGCACTGTGGGACTAAATTAGGTTTCAGCTTTACTCTGTTGGTGAGATCCCGGGTTGAGAACAGGATCCAGTTGTTAAATTCTGTCAAAATTTAGGAAGGATATGAAAGCTATTGAGGGGGTTCAGAGGAGATTTACAAGGATGTTGCCTGGATTGGGAGGCAGGCCTTATGAAGATAGGTTGAGGGAGCTGGGACTCTTCTCACTGGAGAGACGAAGGTTGAGAGGTGACCTGATAGAGGTTTATAAGATATTGAGAGGAATAGATAGGGTGGATTCTCAGAGGCTACTTCCCAGGGCTGAAATGATCGCTACGAGAGGACACAGGTTTAAAGTGCTGGGGAGCAAGTACAGAGGAGATGTTAGAGGCAAGTGTTTTACTCAGAGGGTGGAATTGGCTGCCGTTGGTAGTGGTAGAGGCAAACTCGCTAGGGTCTTTTAAAAGACTTCTGGATGAGTACATGGGATTTAATGGAATTGGGAGTTACAGATAAATCTATGGCCTGGTAGGTCATGATAGATATGATTGACGCAACTTGTGGGCCGAAGGGCTTGTTTGTGCTGTAGTGTTCTATGTTCAATGTTCTATGTATGTTCTATGTTACAGAAGAGATGGGATTTGCTTTGATGTTGGTTGAAATTTTCCGACCTCGCCCAGTCCTGCCACCATGAAAGGAGATTTGGCTGAGCACCAAATTCTCCATTTTCGCTGGCAATAATTTTGGGACGTATGAGATTGTGGAATTTGGCCATTACTGCTAGTCATTGCTACTGCTTTCTAGCCTAATCGAATGTTCGGAGAGTCTACAGTGTAGAAGGAAGCCATTCAGCCCAATAAGACTGCACCAACAACAATCCTACCTAGACCTTATTCCCACACCTCCACACATTTAATCCGTTAATCCTTCTAACCAAAGAATCTAGGATACGAAGGGGCAATTCAGCATGGCCACTACATCTAACCTGCACATTTTTGGACTGTGGGAGGAAACTGGAGCACCCGGAGGAATCCCACGCAGACACAGGAAGAACACGTAACTCCGCACAATCAGTGACCCAAGCTGGGGATTGAACCTGGGTCCCTGGAGCTGTAAGATAGCAGTGCTAATCACTGTGCCACCATGCCACCCATGTTGATGAAGCTTTGCTTCTTTATGACAGATTTGAGAAAGTCGGCATTGTTTAACTATTTATTAGGACTTATTTGCAAAGCCTCAGGATAAACATGTGGTGTACAGCACACAGTGAGCTCCTTGTCCAACTCCCGTGGAATCTCTCAGTCATCTGACTCCTGATGTCACAGTTCCTTCATTAACAGCATCACGGTGTCACTAACATATCCGTTAACCCATTACTGACCTGGTCAGTTCCAGGTCAGGTTTTAGTTACCAATTGATGCAGATGTTACAGCATTCCACTGCTGGATTCTCAGCAGCTGTCTAAAAGACAGGGTTTTCATTGCGATGCAGACTCAGGTGACCGAGGAACTGGATTGGAGGCAGCTACAGGGGGAGGAGGGCTGATTAAAAGGCCCCTCTCAGTGCTGTGGGACTTTATCCATGAAAAGCTGAGGCTCCCTTGTTCTCACTCCTCACGTGCCCCCAAACCCCTCTCCACCTCCCTACACACACTCATCATTCCACACCAAGGGGTAGGATATGAGGAGAGTGTGGAATTACAGTATTGAGGTGAAGGATCAGCCATGATTATATTGTATGATGGAGAAGGTTCAAAGGGCCTACACCTACCTTCTATGCTTCTATGTCATCTCATGCCTCAATGTCAAACAATGTTCTTAACACCAAGCTGAAGGATTTCTGTACTCATTGACCCACTTTACTCTGTGTAGAGCCTGAAAAGCTTTAAAAAAGGAGTCACTCATTCATTGTTTTCCACGGTGTTAAAAACACTCTGTTATTACATTACACTAAGAGTGTCAATCATCCAGACTCAGGAAAAACGTTATTGAATTGGCAGCTCTCGCCCTCTGATCTCTACTGTCAATTGCAACAATATTTACTTACATGCGGTTTCAAGTGGTTGTAGTTTCTCGAGTCTGACCAACCACAATCCCACACGGGCCCTACCTCCGTATCCTGACGTATTTACCCACTAATCCCTCTGACCTTTGTATCCCAGGACACTAAGAGCAATTTAGCATAGCCAATTAACCCAACCTGCACATCTTTAGACTGTGGGAGGAAACTGGAGCACCCGGAGGAAACCCACACAGACACAAGGAGAATGTGCAAACTCCACACAGCTGTGGAGCCAGGAATCTTACCCAGGACCCTGGAGCTGTGAAGCAGCAGTGCTAACCACTGTGCCACCGTGCTGTACTTACAGAGTCTGGATGATTGGCACCTTTATTATCCTGTAGATGTTAATTGATGTTCTCAAAATGAGTTTTGATGCAGCTTTTTAAATTAATTTGTGGGACATGGGCAATGCTGGCTGGGCAGCACTTATTGTCCATCGATAAACTCAAAATGTTGCAGATGCTGGAATCTGAAACAAAAACAGAAAAATGCTGGAAAATCTCAGCAGGTCTGTGCCTGTGGGGAGAGAATAGAGCCAACGTTTTGAGGATCAATGACCCTTTGTCAGAGCCCATTTATTGCCCATCTATAGTTGCTCAAGGGCAATTGAGAGTCAACCCCATTACTATAGGTCACATGGAGGTCAGACCAGGTTGATTGGCCATGCTAAAATTGCTCTTAGTGTCCCGAGATGCAAAGGTCAGAGGGATTAGTGGGTAAATATGTAGGGAAATGGGGACAGAGCCTGTGTGGGATTGTGGTCGGTGCAGACTCGATGGGTCGAATGGCCTCTTTCTGTACTGTAGGGTTTCTATGATTCCATTCTATGATTGATTAACAGAGTTTCTGGATTAATAGTCTAGCGATAATACCACTAGGTTATCGCCCTCCCTAAAGAGAGAAACCTTTTATTGCTTTTATTGCTTTTTATTTTGGTCGGCACAACATCGAAGGCTGAAGGGCCTGTTCTGTGCTGTAATGTTCTATGTTCTATGTTCTTACTTGCAGGGAAACAATATTTGGTAACTAGAGGACACAGATTTGAGATAATTGATCCTGAATAAAGGTGGAGAGTTTCTTTCTCAACAGTGTTGCATTGTTGAGATCCGAAATGTCCCCCAAAAGGAAGGTGGAATTAGATTCAGTCATCATTTTTGAAAGAGAATTGGATAAATACTTTGTGGCCAGATGCTCAACAGTAACAGCAACAATCAGAATAGGTAAGAGCTAGAAGCAAGCACACTGGGAATTTTGGACAAGCTGAATTAAAACTCAGATGTAGGTCAGAGAAGACTGAACAGCATCCTTTCTGGATGTATCACAACTTGGTACAGTTGTGTTACCTGCCGTGCCCAAGATCACAAGAAACTACAAAGAATTATGAATGAAGCTCAGTCCGTCACTCAAAACATTCAATTGACTCTGTCTACACTTCCCACTGTCTTGGAAAAGCAACCAACATAATAAAGAACCAGGCCCCAGGCATTCTTTCCTCCACCTTCTTCCATCTGGGAAAAAGATACAAAAGTCCTGAGGTCACGCACCAACCGACTCGAGAACAGCTTCTTCCCTGCTCCTTCAGACTTTTGAATGGACCTACCATGTATCAATTTGATCCTTCTCTACACCCAAGCTATGACTGTAATATGCTGCACCCTCTCCTTCCCTTCTCCCCTATGTATTATGAATGTTATGTTCTGCCTGTATAAGGTGCGAGAAACAATATTTTTCATTCTATCCCAATAAGTGTTTCAATAATAACTCAAATCACCTCGTGACCTGTGGGATGTGATCTGACACTCCCTGTGTGAGCCAAATAAGGATGGTTAGTTGGAGGAGTTCCAGACATACTGGCACCCTTCATTCTGACTTTCTTCCATATATGATAACTTACATACAGCCAACTTGTAAACTGTATAAACAGTTTACAAGTTGGCTATAATCAATGTTCATCTGGCAATAAGGAGACTTCAGTTACAAGCAATAGAAGAACTAACTTCATAAAGTAAATTAGAGAAAAGGGTTTCATAAAGAAACTTCATTACCTGAGAACTCTGGCCCTTCCCAGGATCACACAACCTCCCACAATTCCCATCGACTCCCTATTTATATCAGATCAGCTGGTCAGCTGACCCTCGCAACATTTTGGTTGCTTCATAACAAATTTCAATGTTATTATTGGCTAATATTATAACAATCAAACACTGTGATCAGGTGGTATCATTTGCTGAGTGCCAGAGGAAGTTCTGGAAGAATGGGCAAAGTTTAGGATAAATGATTTACTTTGAGTTTTTAATACCTCAGGAGAAACTCAAGAATCACATTCGCGACACGTGCCCTGAAAATCATCTTCAGAGAAGAACAAAGGAAGGTCCTTTCCCAAGGACAGACCTGGCCATCTTGCTGCAGAGGATAGAGCAGTCAAAAACTTCAAGTTAAAATGAGTTTGAATCGAAGTTAAATGAGTTAAAGTTAAATTTAGATTAATTAAGTTGAGTAAGTTAAAGTAAGTGGTGGAAATCTGATATAGATTTACATTGAATATTGGTACCTGAAATAGTAATTGAGTGAAAAGATTTTGTTAAAGTATGATCTGAATCCACTCTGTTTTTTGCTGGGCACACAAAGGGAAAAATAACTGGGTCGGATAGCAAGACATAAATGGGGAGCGCTATGGGGAAAGAGGAAGGGGAATGGGATTAATTGGATCGTTCTTTTCAAGAGCTAGCAGAGTGGGCTGAATCAATGTCATTGACAATGCACTTTAAACAAACGAAAATTCCAAGGTGTAAATTATCTCGGGTCAGTTTGAAGTTGTTTGTACTTATGGGTGGCATGGCGACATAGTGGCACATCGGTTGGCACTGCTGCCTCACAAGTGTCAGGGTTCAATTCCGGCTTTGGGTGTCTTTGGATGAACATTGATTATAGCCAACTTGTAAACTGTTTATACAGTTTACAAGTTGGCTGTATGTAAGTTATCATATATGGAAGAAAGTCAGAATGAAGGGTGCCAGTATGTCTGGAACTCCTCCAACTAACCATCCTTATTTGGCTCACACAGGGAGTGTCAGATCACATCCCACAGGTCACGAGGTGATTTGAGTTATTATTGAAACACTTATTGGGATAGAATGAAAAATATTGTTTCTCGCACCTTGGGTGGCTTTGATGAACAGAGGGATCTTGGTGTATTTGTGCATAGATCCCTGAAAGTAGGCAGTCAAGTCGAGAAGGTTGTTAAGAAGGCATATGGAGTCTTAGCTTATATTGGTAGGGGGATTGAATTTCGGAGCCGCAACGTCATGTTGCAACTGTACAAAACTCTAGTGCGGCCGCACTTGGAGTATTGTGTGCAGTTCTGGTCCCACATTATAAGAAAGATGTGGAGGCATTGGAGAGGGTACAGAGGAGGTTTACCAGGATGTTGCCTGGTATGGAGGGCAGGTCTGATGAGGAGAGGCTGAGGGATTTGAGGTTGTTTTCGTTAGAAAGGAGGAGGCTAAGAGGGGACCTGATCGAAACATATAAGATGATTAGAGGTATAGATAGGGTGGACAGTGATAGCCTTTTTCCTAGGATGGAAAAAGCTAGCACGAGGGGACGCAGCTTTAAATTAAGGGGTGATAGTTATAGGACGGATATCAGAGGTAAGTTCTTTACCCAAAGGGTGGTTAGGGAGTGGAATGCCCTGCCTGCAGCAGTTGTAGATGCGCCAAGTTTGGTGGCGTTTAAGAGGTTAGTTGATAAGTATATGGAAGATAAGGGAATGGTTTAGTTTGGAGGGTCATTGCTTTTTATATTGGTCGGCGCAACATCGAAGGCCGAAGGGCCTGTTCTGTGCTGTAATGTTCTATGTTCTATGTTCTATGTTCTATGTCTGTGTGGAGTTTGTACCTTCTCCCCATGTCTGCAGCCTCAGTCGCAATAGAACATAGAACATACAACACTACAGCATAAACCGGCCCTTCGGCCCATAAGTTGTGCCAATTATCTCTATACCTACTAGGCCATAGAACTATCTGTAACTCCCAATCCCATGAAATCCCATGTACTCATCCAGAAGTCTCTTAAAAGACCACAGTGAGTTCGCCTCTACCACCACTGATGGCAGCCGATTCCATTCACTCACCCTCTGAGTGAAAAACTTACCCCTGACATCTCCTCTGTACTTCAGTAAGGGAATCAGCAGCGGCTGTGGATTTTGCTGGTTAAGATTCAATGATTGTGATTCGCTAGTCGAATCGTAGAATTCCAACAGTGCAGAAGGAGGCCATTCAGCCCATTGAGCCTGCATCAACTCCTTGACAGAGAAATTTCCTCTGGATACTCCAGTTTTCTCCAATGCTCCAAATACGTGCGGGCTAGAAGGATTGACTATGCTAAATTATCCCTTGGAATCATAGAATCCTATAATGCAGAAAGAGGCCATTCAGCCCCTCAAGTCTGAACTGACCACAATTCTACCTAGGTCCTATCTACATAACCCTATATATTTACTAGCTATTAACTAGATTTAATTGCAATTTAACATGGCCAATCCACCTAACCAGCACATTGTTTGGAGTGAGGGAGGAAACTGGACCACCCAGAGGAATCCCACGAAGATACCACAGAGACAGTGGCCCAAGCTGGGAATTGAACTCGGGTCCCTGGAGCTGTGAAGCAGCTGTGCTAATGCACTGTGCCATTGTGCCACTATAACATCCTTAGTGTCCCAAGATGTGTAGATTAGGGGGATACAGGTTAATGTGTGGGCTTAAGGAGATAGGGCGAGGATAGACATGGATAAGGTGATCTGTCGGAGAGTCAGTGCAGGCTTGATGGGCCGAATGGTCTCTTTTCCACACTGTCAGGATTCTATGAATCAAACTGCAAAATCACTGGCTGAACCCCCTCACAAATCAAACACTTCCATTGCCACTGAGTCTGTGTTCCGAACGCTGCCTTTAGACTCACTCTGACCAACTGTCCTGGCTATGTACTGGGGGCTGTAACAGGGGCTATATTGTTACTGGTTCCAAGGAGTTACACAGCTGTCTCTGTGAGCGGGACCATGAATTGCTTGCTGTTTATAAGTGTGACACATGACAAAAGTGGCTGCAAATCTCACTTTACATCTGCGAAAAATTTCAGTTCGATGCAGCGGGATACTTTAGCTGTGAGTTTAGAATTCGATTTGCATTTTAAAAGATGGTGTATTTTGAATTTCCAATCCCCTCCCCCCCCAAAAAAAACAATCACTTTGAGAATCTTATCAACTCAATGTCCTCTCTGGCCTTACAATTTACACCTTTCAGAGTAAACTCTCTGCTGGACTCTGCAGCCAGGTTTCCTTGGATACTGGAGGGGAATCAGTCCCAGGAATCAGCATTGGAGCAAGAGTTCTGTAAAAAAAAGCAGAATTGGAAGAATAATTAGTGATTAGGAAAGAAATTTGAAAGGTTTGGCAGTGATAGTTAATTTAACACAGCCCAGTTTAATCAGGGTAAAGATTACAGATAGTGACAGCGTTAAAATGAAGCTGTTACAATGTCAGGTGAAGAATATAACTTAGATAGAATCATACGGCACGGTAACACAGTGGGTTAGCACTGCTGCTTCACAGCTCCAGGGTCCTGAGTTCGATTCCTGGATCGGATCTGTGTGGAGTTTGCACATCCTCTTCGTGTCTGCGTGGGTTTCCTCCGGGTGTTCTGGTTTTCTCCTACAAGAATGTGTGGGTTGGGTTGTTTGGCTATGCTAAGAAATTGGCCCTTAGTATCCGGGGATGTGTAGGTTAGAGGGATTAGTGGGTATAATATGTAGGGATATGGGGGTAGGGCTTGGGTGGGATTGTGTTCAGTGCAGACTTGATGGGCTAAAGGGCCTCTTTCTGCACTGTAGGGTTTCTATAATTCATACAACCCTCTACAGTGCAGAAGGAGGCCATTCGACCCATCGAATCTGCACCGCTAGCATTCCCACCCAGGGCCCTATCCACATGTATTTACCATGCTAATTCCCCTGGCATTAGGGGCAATTTAGCATGGCCAATCCCACCTAACCCCATCTTTGTGAGAGGAAACCAGAGGAAACCCACGCAGACACAAGGAGGACATACAAACTCCACCTGAGGCCAGAATTGAACCCTGGTGCCTGTGAGGCAGCAGTGCTAACCACTGTGCCACCCATAGAATCTAGAAGGGTCTGCGGGGAATTAAAAATGAATAAGAGAAGATAAGGCAGAGTTTGCGAAGAGATGATCAGCTGGGAAGTTCAAAGGAACATGAACAGTCAAAGGAGGTGTGCACTAATTAGGGAGCTGAAAGGGGACTTTCGTACAGAGACAGGAAGCATAGCGGAACATTTTCCATCTGTCTTTCCTGAAGCTACGGTGAAAGAGGTTAGAAATTATAAAGGGGGAAGTATTAGATAGATTGGATAGATAAGTCACTGGGATCAGACAAGATGCAACCACAGATACTGAGGGGAGTGAGAATGGAAATTGTGGCACTATTCTCCAGCCTTCCCTAGACTCAGGAATGGTGTCAGAGGACCCAGAACATGCTAATATTCAAAAAATCAAATCAGGATACTCTTGGCCATTACACATCGATCAGTTTAACTTAAGTTGGGGGGGAAACCTCTCGAAACAATAATTTAGGACAGAATTAGCAAGTGTTTGGGCAAATACAGGTTAATTACGAAAACCCAACACTGATTAAGAAAACATCATAGAACATAGAACACTACAGCACAAACAGGCCCTTCGGCCCACAAGTTGCACCTATCACATCTATACCTACGAAGCCATAGACCTATCTATAACCCCCAAACCCATTAGATCCCATATACTCATCCAGAAATCTTTTAAAAGACCCCAGCGAGTTCGCCTCGACCACCACCGACGGCAGCCGATTCCATTCACTCACCACCCTCTGAGTGAAAAAGTTACCCCTAACATCTCCTCTGTACTTGCCCCCCAGCACCTTAAATCTGTGTCCTCTCGTAGCGACCATTTCAGCCCTGGGAAATAGCTCTGAGAATCCACCCTATTTATTCCTCTCAACATTTTATAAACCTCTATCAGGTCGCCTCTCAACCTTCATCTCTCCAGTGAGAAGAGTCCCAGCTCCCTCAACCTATCTTCATAAGGCCTGCCTCCCAATCCAGGCAGCATCCTTGTAAATCTTCTCTGCAGCCTATCAATGGCTTCCACATCCTTCCTATAGTGAGGCGACCAGAACTGCGCACAGTACTCCAAGTGGAGTCTGACAAGGATCTTATAAAGTTGCAGCATTACCTCCCGACTCCAAACTCATTCCCTCGTTTTAAGTTTTTGATGAGGTGAGAGGAAGGACAGGTAATATTTCATTTTATTCATTGTTTTATGGAATGTGGCAATACCTAATTGCCCTTGGCCTGAGTAGCTTGCTGGGCTATTTCAGAGGGCATCTACGGGTCAACCACATTGTTGTGCCTCTGGAGTCGCATGCAGGCTACACCAGATATGAACAGCAGATTTCCTTCCCGAAAGAGGAACTGCTGTTCCACAACACCAGGGCCCCAGGTTCGATTCCCAGCTTCGGCCACTATCTGTCTGGAGTTTACACATTCTCTCTGTGTCTGCGTGGGTTTCCTCTGGGTGCTCCAGTTTCCTCCCAAAATCTGAAAGACATGCTGGTTAGGCACATTGGCCATGCTAAATTCTCTCTCAGTGTACCCGAACAGGTGCCAGAATGTGGTGATTTTCACTTCATTGCAGTGTTAATGTAAGCCTACTTGTGACACTAATAAATAAACTTTACTTTGATGTGTCCCCTTATCAATTGTATTCTGGGAATCCAAGTACAGTATATGTACAGATATTAAGTTTAATATTGACTTAAATAAGTCAATATTTAACTGAATTTATATATTCAGTTTAAATAACTGAATATTTAAAAAAAGACACTTACATCATGAGTAGATACAATCTATTGTCTGAGAGTGTGGTGGAGACAGATTAACACCGTACGTGGTTAAGGATCTGGAATACACTGTCTGAGAGTGTGGTGGAGACAGATTCACACAGTGAGTGGTTAGGATCTGGAATGTACTGTCTGAGAGTGTGGTGGAGACAGATTAACACCGTACATGGTTAGGATCTGGAATGTTGTGTCTGAGAGTGTGGTGGAGACAGATTCACACAGTGAGTGGTTAGGATCTGGAATGTACTGTCTGACAGATTCAAGTGTGGCTTTTTAATGGAAATTGAAACATTTCCTGAAGAAGAAAAATGGCAGGGCTGCAGGGACAAGGAAGAAGCATGGTATTAGACGAGCTAACATGGATACAACGGGCTGAGTGGCCTCCTGTGTTGTAGCCACATTGAGATACCTTTAAGAACTGTTAAATAAACTGAGGGTCAATGTTCAAGGTCTTGTGTGTGTAGAATCCATTAGCAATGATGGGTGGATCACATTTCCGGAATTCCTGATCCCATTCCCAAGCTGTGTGATTTTTGGGACTGCCTTTGAAGAATGGGGCTGCTTCCTGTTTGAAGCCCACACCTGACACTTCCTACTCTACAATTTTCATTGAGTCAAACCAGGTTTTAGATTTGTGATTGCCCATTAGAGGAAAATATAAAAGGACCTCTCATACTTCTTTGCCAGGCTCTGCCCTTTCACCCACTCTCTGTGCTCCTTCAAGCCCCATGCCAGGTCAGAACACTTTCATTCCCACTGACCCACTTTACACTTTCTACAACTAACAAACTCCAAGCTGTAAAATGTATGTCTAAAAACAAGTCTGAAAACATGTGACCGATTCCTGTTTTAAAAAAATGTCTGGACAGCAAACTAATAAAATGTCAATAACCCTATGATTCTAATCCAGGAACTTTGAAGTTTCAAAAACTACGAATCATAAACACTTGAAACTACTTACCTATGTCAACAAACATTGTGAAATTGATCAGGGAGCTTGAGTTGTCAATGTAACAATGTTTGCTCTGGGATGTAGTGGTTCTGTTATTCTAATAGCTATCTGGATTCTCAGCTAAGTGTCTACAATGGGAATTAAAAATATATATTTTTCAATCTATATCAATATATAATTTTCACCATTCCAATCTGTTGTGAATTCTATTTCCATCTCATCAGTAATCTTTTCATTATTCTAGTTTGGCAACTTATCAACATTAAGTCTCACTATCTCTTTTTGAAAAATATATAACTTCCTCTTTAATTTTAATACACAGACTCATTTCCCCTCGTGGTCCTCCCCTGTGGTAACCCTATATTTGTTCCTCTATCTGCATGTAGGCAAAACAAAGAACAAAGAATAACACAGTACGGGAAACAGGCCCTTCAGCCCAACGAGCCCGCGCCGCCGTCCTAACGTCTTAGTGACATATAGACACCAATATAGGGACAATTTGTTACCCAATCAGCCTAAGAGCACAATTTTGGGATGTGGGAGGAAACCGGAGCACCCGGAGAAAACCCTCGCAACCACGGGGAGAACGCGCAAACTCCCGCAGACACAGGCCCAAATCCATGTGTCTGCACAGCAACAGTGATAGTCTCTGAGCTGTCATGTTGCCCATCAGATGGTCCAGTTTAAGCATACACTAACGACTTGAAGCACTAGGCCACTCCTGAAGCAACATCCAAGAGCAGCCCTCGCACAACCTGCCGAATGCATGTGCCTTGTTGGTCAACAAGGTGGACCGAATTGCCTGTGGAAACAAATAAGATATTTAGACAGTCCTGCTATATCCCTCTATCTGCAGACCGCTCATGTGGCTGTCCAAGAGACCCTTAAACAACCCTAGCGTGCCTGCTCCCACCACCTTACTCGGTAGTGCATTCCACACCCCCACTAACCTTTGTGTGAAAAAATGCCCTCTAATATTAGTCTTATACATAGCCCCCCTCACCCTAAGGCTGTGACCCCTCGTTCTATCCGAATCTAATGGTGGAAAAAGCTTACCACCATTTACTCTATCTAAACCCCTCATAATCTTATATACCTCTAATAGATCCCCTCTCAGCCGACGTCTTTCAAGGGAAAACAACCCCAGTGCGTTCAATCTTTCCTCATAAGACAGCCCTTCCATACCAGGCAGCATCCTGGTAAATCTCCTCTGCACTCTCTCCAGGGACTCCACATCCTTCCGATAGTACGGCGACCAGAACTGGACGCAGTACTCCAAGTGAGGCCTAACCAATGTTCTATACACTTGCAACATCAAACTCCTACTCTTGTATTCTATACCCCTTCCTATGAAGGCTAACATACCATACGCTTTCTTTATCGCTTTCTCCAGCTGTACTGACAACTTCAGAGACTTGTGAACCTGCACCCCCAGGTCTCTCTGCGTCTCTATACTCCGTATACTAGTGAGCCATCTCTACTGTTCCTCATTATTATAAAAGGAAGAGAAAGACTTGCATTTATATAGCACATTTCATTAACTCAGTTTGTCCCAAAGTGCTCTAGACCTAATGAAGTATTTCTGAAGTGTAGTCACCTGTTTTCCTATTGGACAATTTGTGCACAGCAAGCTCACACAATCAGTGCTGTGATGATAATGACCAGACAACATTCTTTGGTGATAGTTCAGGCATAAATATTGGAGACCAGGAGAGAATACCACTTTTCAAATTGTGTCAATGTCACATACAGAGGGACCTGGGCGTGCAAGTCCACCGTTCCCTAAAAGTGGCAACACAGGTGGCCAAGGTGATTAAGGTGTGGCATTGAGTACAAGAATTGGCAAATCATGTTGCAGCTGTATCAAACCTTAGTTTAGGTCACATTTGGAATATTGCATGCAGATCTGCTCATCACACTATCAGAAGGATAGGGAAGCTTTGGAGCGAGTCCAAAGAAGGTTCACCAGGATGTTGCCTAGTCTTGAGAGTGTTGGCTTTGAAGAGAGGTTGAATAAACAAGGATTGTTTTCACTGGAAAAATGGAGGCTGAAGAGAGATCTGATAGAAATCTACAAAATTATGAAAGGCATAGATAGGGTGGATAGTCAGAGAATTTTTCTTTCCAATTTCTTCCCAATTGCAAGGGGCACAGGTTCAAGGCAAGAGAGGGAAAGTTTAAGAGAGATATGCAGGGCAGGTGGGGGTTGTGGTGTTTCTCATGTAGAGAATGGTGGGTGCGAGGAACACACTGCCAGAGGAGGTGGTGGAAGTAGGCACATTAGCAACATTTAAGAGGCATGTAGATGGTACATGGATAGAGAGAGAATAGAAGGATAGGGTCTGAGCAAGGGCCAAAGAGTTTCTTTGAGTTTAGTTATAGCATCATGATCAGCAAGGTTTTGGAGGGCCAAAAGGCCTGTTCCTATGCTGTACTTTTCCTTGTTCTTTGAATCTTTTCTGCCTGTATTATGGCCGGGGAGAGGGGGAGGGGGGGTGTGGAGTGGGGGGAGGAGGGCAGTGGGTGGGGTGGGGTGAGAGGCAAACTGAACTCCTCTATTTTTTACACTGTCTGCCCATTTTAATCTTTGAAATAGACCATGGCGTGTTTCCCAAAACATACTGTTTGTGAAAGCAATTTGTAAATGACTCATAGAAAACTCTCTTCAGGGTTAAATCAGACAACCATCATTCCCAGTACCTATGAAAACCCAGGCAGTGTGCCCTAATGACTATCCGCCACTGGCTCTGACATCCATCATTGTGAAAGGCTTTAAAAGGTTAGTCATCCCACAAATCAATTCCAGCCTCCCAGACTGTCTGGATCCATTACAATTCACCTACCGCTGCAACAGTACAGAGCAGACACCATCTTCCTGGCCCTGCACTCAACCCTGGAACACTTAGATAACAATGACATCTATGTCAGACTCCTATTTATTGTCTCCATCTCAGCCTTCAACACCATTATTCCCATGAAACTCATGTTCAAACACCGTGGCCTGGGCTTCCGCACCTCCTGCTACGACTGGATCCTGAACTTCCCAACTCACAGACCACAATCAGTAAGGATAGGCAACAACACCCCCTCCACGATCATCCTCAACACCGGTGCCCCACAAGGCTGTGTTCTCAGCCCCCTACTATATTCCTTATACACCTATGACTGTGCCGCCAAATTCCCTTCCAATTCAATTTTCGAGTTAGTTGATGAACATAGAACATTACAGCTCTCGATGTTGCGCCGACCAATGGAACCTAAACTATTCCAATGCTATGATACCACCGTAGCATGATTAGGGATAGTAAATTGATTAGGGATAGTCAGCACAGTTTTGTGAAGGGTAGATCGTGCCTCACAAACCTTACTGAGTTTTTTGAGGAGGTGACCAAAGAGGTAGATAAGGGTAAGGCAGATGATGTAGTGTATATGGATTTTAGCAAAGCGTTTGATAAGGTTCCCCATGGTAGGCTACTGCAGAAAGTGCAGATGCATGGGATTGAAGGTGATTTAGCAGTTTGGATTAGGAATTGGCTAGCTGATAGAAGACAGAGGGTGGTGGTTGATGGGAAATATTCAACCTGGAGTGCAGTTACAAGTGGTGTACCTCAAGGATCTGTTTTAGGGCCACTGCTGTTTGTCATTTTTATAAATGACCTAGATGAGGGTGTAGAGGGTTGGATTAGTAAATTTGCTGACGATACCAAAGTGGGGGGAGTTGTAGACAGCGAGGATGGATGTTACAGTTTGCAGAGGGACATAGATAGGTTGCAGAGCTGGGCCGTGAGGTGGCAAATGGAATTCAATACGGATAAGTGTGAGGTGATTCACTTTGGTAGGAATAACAGGCATATGAAATATAGGGCTAATGGAAGGACCCTTAATAGTGTTGTCGAGCAGAGGGATCTTGGGGTACAAGTACATAGCTCTTTGAAAGTTGGCACCCAGGTTGATAAAGTTGTTAAGAAGGCGTACGGTGTGTTAGCTTTTATTGGTAGAGGGATTGAATTTAGGAGCCGTGAGGTTATGTTACAACTGTACAAAACTCTGGTGCGGCCGCACTTGGAGTATTGCGTACAGTTCTGGTCGCCGCATTATAAGAAAGATGTGGAAGCATTGGAAAGGGTGCAGAGGAGGTTTACCAGGATGTTGCCTGGTGTGGTGGGAAGGCCTTATGAGGAAAGGCTGAGGGACCTGAGGTTATTTTCATTAGAGAGAAGAAGGTTACTCGGTGACCTAATTGAGGCGTATAAGATGATCAAGGGACTGCATAGGGTGGATAGTGAGCCTTTTTCCTCGGATGGTGATGACCAACACGAGGGGACATAAGTTGTAGATGCGCCAAGTTTGGTGGTGTTTAAGAGCTTAGTTGATAAGTATATGGAAGAGAAGGGAATGGTTTAGTTTGGAGGGGCATTGCTTTTTATATTGGTCGGCGCAACATCGAAGGCCGAAGGGCCTGTTCTGTGCTGTAATGTTCTATGTTCTATGTTCTATAACTTTAAATTAAGAGGTGGTATTTATAGGACGGATGTCAGAGGCAGGTTCTTTACACAGAGGGTGGTGAGAGCGTGGAATGCCCTGCCTGCAGCAGTTGTGGACTCGCCTACTTTGGGGGCATTCAAATGTTCGGTGGATAGGCATATGGATGATATAGAATAGTTTAAGTTAGAGAGTCCACTGGCCGGCGCAACATCGAGGGCTGAAGGGCCTGTACTGCGCTGTAATGCGCAGTACTGCGCTTTTTTTTGAAAAAGTGACTAAAGAGGTGGATGGGGGTAAGGCGGTTGATGTGGTATATATGGACTTTAGTAAGGTGTTTGATAAGGTGGCCCATGGAAGGCTTCTGCAGAAAATGCAGATGTATGGGATTGAGGGTGATTTAGCTAATTGGATTAGGAATTGGCTAGCAGATAGAAGACAGAGGTGGTGGTTGATGGGAGATATTCATCGTGGAGTTCGGTGACAAGTGGTGTACCTCAGGGGTCTGTTTTGGGGCCCCTGCTGTTTGTAATTTTTATAAATGATCTGGATGAGGGTATTGAAGGATGGATTAGTAAATTTGCAGATGACACTAAAGTCGGTGGGTGGTAGATAGTGAAGAGGGGTGTTATAGTTTGCAGAGGGACTGGACAAGTTGCAGAGCTGGGCCGAGAGGTGGCAAATGGAGTTTAATGTGGAAAAGTGTGAGGTAATGCACTATGGCAGAACAAATAAAATGTGTAGAGTATAGGTAATGGTAGGATTCTTAGTAGTCTTGATGAACAGAGGGATCTTGGTGTATTTGTGCATAGATCCCTGAAAGTAGGCAGTCAAGTCGAGAAGTTTGTTAAGAAGCATATGGAGCCTTAGCTTTTATTGGTAGGGGGATTGAATTTCGGAGCCGCAACGTCCATGTTGTGCAACTGGTACAAAACTCTAGTGCGGCCGCACTTGGAGTATTATGTGCAGTTCTGGTCCCCGCATTATAAGAAAGATGTGGAGGCATTGGAGAGGGTACAGAGGAGGTTTACCAGGATGTTGCTGGTATGGAGGGCAAGGTCTTATGAAGAGAGGCTGAGGGATTTGAGGTTGTTTTCGTTAGAAAGGAGGCGGCTAAGAGGGGACCTAATCAAAACATATAAGATGATTAGAGGTTTAGATAGGGTGGACAGTGATAGCCTTTTTCCTAGGATGGAGAAAGCTAGCACAAGGGGACACAGCTTTAAATTAGGGGGATAGTTATAGGACGGATGTCAGAGGTAGGTTCTTTACCTAAAGGGTGGTTCGGGAGTGGAATGTCCTGCCTGCAGCAGTTGCGGAGCGCCAAGTTTGGTGGCGTTTAAGAGGTTAGTTGATAAGTTTATGGAAGAGAAGGGAATGGTTTAGTTTGGAGGGCATTGCTTTTTATATTGGTCGGTGCAACATCGAAGGCCGAAGGGCCTGTTCTGTGCTGTAGTGTTCTATGTTCTATGTTCTATGTAATGTTCTATGTTCTATGTAGCGGGCCAGATCTCAAACAATGATGAGACAGAGTACAGGAATGAGAGAGAATCTAGCAAACTGGGACAGCAACAATAATTTCTCCCTTAATGTCAGCAAAATGAAGGAGATTTCAGGAAACATAATAGCGAACATGCCCCTGTCTACATCAATGGGGACAAAGTAGAAATAGAACATAGAACATAGAACATTACAGCGCAGAACAGGCCCTTCGATGTTGCGCCAACCAATTAAGAAAAAGCAATGACCCTCTAACCTAAACCATTCCCTTTTCATCCATAAACTTATCTACTAAACTCTTAAGCGCCACCAAACTTGGCGCATCTACAACTGCAGCAGGCAAGGCATTCCATATCCTTACCACCCTCTGGGTAAAGAACCTACCTATGACATCTGTCCTAAAACCACCACCCCTTAATTTAAAGCTATGTCGCCTCATGCTAGCTTTCTCCAGGAAAAAGGCTATCACTGTTCACCCTATCTAAACCTCTAATCATCTTATATGTTTCAATAAGGTCTCCTCTTAGCCGCCTCCTTTCTAACGAAAACAACCTCAAATCCCTCAGCCTCTCCTCATAAGACCTTCCCTCCATACCAGGCAACATCCTGGTAAACCTCCTCTGTACCCTCTCCAGTGTCTCCACATCTTCTTATAATGTGGGACCAGAACTGCACACAATACTCCAAGTGCGGCCGCACTAGAGTTTTTTACAGTTGCAACATGACGTTGCGGCTCCGAAATTCAGCCCCCTTCCAATAAAAGCTAAGATCCGTATGCCTTCTTAACAACCTTATCGACTTGATTGCAACTTTCAGGGATCTATGCACGTATACACCAAGATCCCTCTGTTCTTCAACACTATTAAGAGTCCTACCATTAGCCCTATAACTCTACACATTTGTTATATAATGAACAAAGAAGAAGAACAAAGAACAAAACAGCACGGGAAACAGGCCCTTCGGCCCAACGAGCCCGCGCTGCCACCCCGATGTTCCCACCTCTACCCGCGATCCCTGTCCATGTTTATAGATCTATGGATTAAAAACCAAATTTGAGACAATTTAGGGAGAATTTGTTTTGCCAGTTAGCCTAAG
>JAGIQG010000033.1:20662113-20686244 GCA_024679065.1 Sphyrna mokarran | reverse complement strand
TAGCACCATTAACTTGCCCAACACCATCTCTTTCATGATAACGATAGTTTCTAGGTTCCCACCTGCTATAGCCTTCCTGTCATCAATTTTTGCCATATTATTTGTGTTTTCCTCTGTGAAGACCGACACAAAATATCTATTCAATTCCTCAGCCATTTCCTCAATTTAAGTTATTACATCCCCTTTTCATCCTCTAAAGACCAGTGTTTACTTTAGCCACTTGTTTTTGTTTAATATATTTGTAGAAGCTTTTGCTCTCTGTCTTTTCTTATCCATCTTACTTTTCTTCATAGCTTTTTTCATGGCTTTCTGTTGACCATTGAAGATTCCCCAATCCTCTAGTTTCCCACTAATCTTTGCCACTTTCTATGAATTTTCTTTCAGTTTGATGCCCTCCTTTAATTCCTTAGACATCCATGGCTGACTATCTCTTTGTCTACAGTCCTTCCTTATCACTGCGATAGTGGAACTTGAACAGCGGATCTAAGAAAAGCATTTTTATTCTTCAGTGCTCCCAGAATGTATTTTGTATATTAATTCTCTTGCCTTTGATTTTTGTAAAGAAACCTTCAATTTAACCTTTAAACTGATCTAAGTCTTTATGCTCACGTCCCTTTTTAACTCTTTTACTGCCTGAATTCTGAATGCTTTTGGCATTTTTCGGGATTTACCGCCCCTGACCACATTGTGTGCCTTCCTCAAGTTTTTATTTTTGACTGAACCCTCAGGGTCAAAGGGCTTAGATTCAACTGATGTCTTCCTTTGTTCACACCTTCATCTGAACAGAACAACCTTCATCTTTTAATCTTCCCTCAGCAGCTGCAGCTCCCTTCCTGAAATTAACAGGCTGACTCGCTGAGATTTTAAATTCAAGATTTCATTTTTGCAGCAGAGTGTTTGGCTTTTAGTTACTAGGGAGTCGATTATCATCTGGCTGCTTTCAGAGTCTTATTGTCAATGTTCTGGCACAGATCACTTCTCACTCGAACACAGGGTCATGGTGGTGACCCCGTGGTTTCTGAAAGCCTCAGACATTGAGTACTCTCACTCCAGCCTGCGGGCTCCATCACCACCACCTTCCAGTGACACAGAATCTCGACACAGTACAGAAGGAGGCCATTCGACCCATCAAGCCTGCACCGACAACAGTCCCACCTACCCCGTAACCTCACAAATTTACCCTACTGATCTCCCTGACGTTTCCCTAACCCAAGGAGCAATTTTTAGCTTATGTAATCCATGCAACTTTGGACCGTGGGAAGAAAGGGGAACATCCGTGGGGGGGAACCCACGCAGACATGGGGAGAATGTGCAAACTCCACACAGTCACCCAGGCCATAATTGAACCCGGGTCCCTGATGCTGTGAGGCAGCAATGCTAATCGCTGTGCCATTCAGAGTGATAAGTGGCAATGTTACAGTTGATTTGTATTGCCAATTCTAGTTCACACAATCATAGAATGCAGAGGAGGCCTCTCAGCCCATTGCGTCTGCACCGACACATTAGGAACACCCGAACTCCCACCTAATTCCATTTACCAGCACATGGTCCATAGCCTTGAATGTTATGATGTGCCGAGTGTTCATCCAGGTACTTTTTAAAGGATGTGACACATCCCGCCTCCACCACCCTCCCAGGCAGCGCATTACCACCCCCTGGGTAAAAATATTCCTCTCATTCCTGTCCAAACTTCAAAGAACAAAGAACAAAACAGCACGGGAAACAGGCCCTTCGGCCCAACGAGCCCACGCCACCACCCTGATGTTCCCATCTCTACCCGTGATCCCTGTCCATGTTTATAGATCTATGGATTAAAAACCAAATTTGAGACAATTTAGGGAGAATTTGTTTTGCCAATTAGCCTAAGAGCACATCTTTGGGATGTGGGAGAAAACCGG
Organism: Sphyrna mokarran; assembly: GCA_024679065.1. NCBI lineage: Eukaryota > Metazoa > Chordata > Chondrichthyes > Carcharhiniformes > Carcharhinidae > Sphyrna > Sphyrna mokarran. The sequence goes on along the minus strand of JAGIQG010000033.1, from coordinate 20,684,346 downwards.
AGCACCCAGAGAAAACCCACGCAAGCACGGGGAGCTTATTCAAGGAGCAGCTGCTGTGAGTCCTTGATAAGTATGTCCCTGTCAGGCAAGGAGGAAATGGTTGAGTAAGGGAACCATGGTGTACGAAAAAAGTTAATTCGCTGGTTAAAAGGAAAAAGGAGGCTTATGTCAGGATGAGGCTTGAAGGCTCGGTTAGTGCAATGGATAGCTATAGAGTAGCCAGGAGGGAGCTAAAGAGTGAGTTGAGGAGAGCTAAGAGGGGACATGAGAAGACTTTGGCTGATAGGATTAAGGAGAATCCTAAAGCTTTCTTTAGATATGTTAAGAGTAGAAGATTGGTTAGGGCAAGATTAGGGCCAGTCATAGACAGTAGTGGGAAGTTGTGCGTGGAGCCTGAAGAGATTGAGAGGCACTGAACAAATATTTCTCTTCGGTATTCACGCAGGGAGATGTAAATGTAGTTGTGGAAAACACTGGGATACAGGGTTGCAAACTGGAAAGTATTGAAGTAGATAAGGAGGATGTGCTAGATATTCTTGAGGGTTTGAAGTTAGATAAGTCCCCTGGGCCGGACGGGATTTACCCTAGGATTCTCTGGGAGGCAAGAGAGGCGATGCAGAGCTTCTGGCTCTGATCTTCAGGTCGTCGTTGGTTACGGGTATAGTTCCGGAAGACTGGAGGATAGTGAATGTGGTCCCATTGTTCAAGAAGGGAAAGAGAGACTTTCCAGGGAATTATAGGCCAGTGAGCCTTACTTCTCTTGTGGGTAAAGTATTGGAGAGAATTATTAGGGATAGGATTTATAGTTATTTAGAGAGAAATGAATTGATTGGGGATAGTCAGCATGGTTTTGTGAAGGGTAGGTCGTGCCTTACTAACCTTATTGAGTTTTTTGCAAAAGTGACCAAAGAGGTGGATGGGGGTAAGGCAGTTGATGTGGTATATATGGACTTTAGTAAGGCGTTTGATAAGGTGGCCCATGGAAGACTTCTGCAGAAAATGTAGATGTATGGGATAGAGGGTGATTTAGCTAATTGGGTTAGGAATTGGCTAGCAGATAGAGGACAGAGGGTGGTGGTTGATGGGAGATATTCATCTTGGAGTTCGGTGACAAGTGGTGTACCTCAGGGGTCTGTTTTGGGGACCCTGCTGTTTGTAATTTTTATAAATGATCTGGATGAGGGTATTGAAGGATGGATTAGTAAATTTGCAGATGACACTAAAGTCGGTGGAGTGGTAGATAGTGAAGAGGGGTGTATAGTTTGCAGAGGGACTTGGACAAGTTGCAGAGCTGGGCCGAGAGGTGGCAAATGGAGTTTAATGTGGAAAAGTGTGAGGTAATGCACTATGGCAGAAGTAATAAATGTGTAGCGTATAGGGCTAATGGTAGGATTCTTAGTAGTCTTGATGAACAGAGGGATCTTGGTGTGTATGTGCATAGATCCCTGAAAGTAGGCAGTCAAGTCGAGAAGGTTGTTAAGAAGGCATATGAAGTCTTGGCTTTTATTGGTAGGAGGATTGAATTTCGGAGCCGCAACGTCATGTTGCAACTGTACAAAACTCTAGTGCGGCCGCGCTTGGAGTATTGTGTACAGTTCTGGTCCCCGCATTATAAGAAAGATGTGGAGCATTGGAGAGGGTACAGAGGAGGTTTACCAGGATGTTGCCTGGTATGGAGGGCGGGTCTTATGAGGAGAGGCTGAGGGATTTGAGGTTGTTTTCCTTAGAAAGGAGGAGGCTAAGAGGGGACCTGATCGAAACATATAAGATGATTAGAGGTTTAGATAGGGTGGACAGTGATAGCCTTTTTCCTAGGATAGAGAAAGCTAGCACGAGGGGACACAGCTTTAAATTAAGGGGTGATAGTTATAGGACGGATATCAGAGGTAGGGTTCTTTACCCAAAGGGTGGTTCGGGAGTGGAATGCCCTGCCTGCAGCAGTTGTAGATGCGCCAAGTTTGGTGGCGTTTAAGAGGTTAGTTGATAAGTTTATGGAAGAGAAGGGAATGGTTTAGTTTGGAGGGTCATTTCTTTTTTCATAATTGGTCGGCGCAACATCGAAGGCCGAAGGGCCTGTTCTGCGCTGTAATGTTCTATGTTCTATGTTCTAATGTGCAAACTCCCACAGACACAGGCCCAAATCCATGTATCTGCACAGCACAGCGATAGTCACTGAGCTGTCGTGTTGCCCATCAAATGGTCCAGGTGAAGCATACACTAACGATGTGAAGCACTGGGATACTCTCGCAAAAAATCCAAGAGCATCCGTCTCACGACCCATCTCGTGTATGCCACTCACCCTGCCCCTCACCTTGAACCTGTGTCACATCGTGACCGACCATTCAGCTAAGGAGAACAGCTGCTCCTTATCCACTCTGTCCTATCCCTCATCATCTTGCACACCTCGATCAGGCCCCTCACTCTTCTCTGCTCCAACAAAAGCAACCCAAGCCTATCCAAACTCTGTTCATAATGTAAATGCTTCATCTCAGCAGCATCCTGGTGAATCTCCCCCGCGCCCCCTCTACATCCTTCCTGTAATCTGGTGACCAGAACTGCACACACTACCCTAACTGTGGCCTCACCAGAGTCCTATACAGCTCCAACCTGCTTTTGTAATCTATACCCTGATTGATAAAGGCAAGTGCCTTTTTCACCATCCTACTAACATACCATTTCACTTTCAGAAATTTGTGGATAGACACGTCAAAGTCCCTTTGTTCCTCAGAACTTCCCAGTGTCATGCCATCGATTGAATACTGCCTTGTCTAAGCACAGTGGGTCTGCCCTCACTTGGCTTCCCAGCTATCCTGGGGAGCTGAGCAGGAAACCTCGGCTGAAATCCCCAGTGTAATACTGAGGGAGTGCTGCAATATCAGAGGTGCCAGCGTTTGATGTAAGCTGAGTGCCAGCCTGCCCTCAATGATACAAAAGATTCTCTGGCACCATTGGGAAACATCGAGTTCTCTCCACTGTCAGTAATTATCCCTCAAGCAACAACTGAAAATGAATAATCTGGTCACTATCACATTGTTATATGGAACAAGTGAGCAAATTGTATTTCCAGCACATTTATTACAATGACTGTGCTGCAAAAGTATTTTAATTTCCTTTTAAGGGATCATTCAGATTCATTTCACTTCCTCTGTGCCTCACTGACTTTAATGTCCATTCATTATCCTCGATGTTCCAAACTTAAGTACAATTTCAAAATTGGTGCTGGTGGCAGCTTGCAGCTGTCGTAGTTAAGAATCGAGTCTTAGTGAGCGACGCTGAAATCCCATTAGTGCCGAGCTTAATGTGCAGATTGGAGCTCCAATAGAGTCTGGAACAGCTGAATCATTTTTCTGAAGTTTAGTAATGGCTTTCTCCTCAATCCATCACTTTGCTGCAATGAAATTGCAGCCATAAAAGGAGTTTCACTTATTTTTAGGAGGACATTCAACCAGACCATATAGTTTAGAAATATATAAACTAAATACTTTATACATTAGTTCCGCAACTTCTTCTGCACTATAGGAATTTTATTCTATTCTATGATTAAGAGGATTTAACAGACAATGGATTTAAGTCAGATTTTACTGGGGGGCACAAGGTGAGAGATTATGAGGGATGTCCGAGGTAGATTCTTCACCCAGAGAGAGGTTGAGGCGTGGAATAGACTGCCTGTTCTGATAGTGGAGTCGGACGCTTTAGGAACTTTCAAGTGGTTATTGGATAGGCACATGGAGCACAGCAGAATGATCTTGATCTTGGGTTTGGACATAACTCAGCACAACATTGAGGGCTGAAGGGCCTGTACTTTGCTGTAATGTTCTATGTTTCTATTTTCCTCAGGCTTTGAAGGAACAAAGAATCCAGTTTGTCACTGAGTGAGGGCAGCACTATGGCACAGTGGTTAGTATGGCTGCCTCACAGCGCCAGAGACCCGGGTTCAATTCTGGCCTTGGCTGACTGTCGTATGGGTTTCCTCCGGATGCTCCAGTTTCCTCCCACAGTCTAAAGGTGTGCAGGTTAGGTGGATTGGCCATGCTAAATTGATCCTTAGTGTCAGGGGGATTAGCGGGGCAAGTATGTGGGGTTATGGGGATAGGGCCTGGGTGAGATTGTGGTTGGTGCAGACTCGATGGGCTGAATGGCTTCCTTCTGCACTGTAGGATTCTGATTCACCAAATAATCAGAGTTGACCCAGGGGAAGTTTGAAGTGATCTGGAAATCCAGGTGGACAAATTATTAGGAGTCGACTTACTAACCAATCAATGCCAGCTCTCCTTCTGTGTAAGTTGTTCTGATGGTTTGATATTTGGATTCTTGATGAATGTAAGACAAAACATGTCAATAAGCTGCCTTTCTTTTCAATAAACTGCCATATACTGTCAAGATTACACCCAAGAATCAAAAATCTTTGTCAATGGAAGCAACGAAAGGAGAACTTTGGAAACAAGCCAATAAATTGTTTCTACACAATCTGCCTAAATATTGCGAAGAAAAAGTGACATTTTGTTGAAGTTTATCAGGATACTCCACAAGAATACCAAATGTCAGGGAAAACAACAATTTTATATAATATGGGAAGAGAAGCTGCTAGATTGGCAAATGGATGCTAATTGATAGAGGTGCTGCCATGGAGAATGCACCAGTTGATGGTGACTGACAGTTAACTCCCAAGCAGTGTTTCAAATTTAAATCAGGCAGCTGGACTCTGATTGGTCAAGGCGTTGCGCTGTGGAATGGCTATCACTTCTTTTGTTTCACGAAACAGGTGCAATGTGTGATTATGTTCTTTCTGTCTGCGACAAAACTGGAGCCCTGTGAATGAATATACGTGGTTTCCAGCGCAAGTAAATGTATGAACCCACCTGCCAATCTTCAGTCAGAGTAATTCTTAACACGCTGAGGATTATTTAGCAAATATTGCTAAATCACATTTAATGTTTGGCACTGTGTGTTGAGTCTTCAAGGACATGCAGGCTGTACCTTGCCTATTGCGAATAGCAGAAGGGACATACTATTTGATGCCATCTGCCATTCTCTGGGCTGGATGGTCATTACAAAGGACAAAGAACAAAGAAAAGTACAGCACAGGAACAGGCCCTTGGGCCCTCCAAACCTGAGTCAATTATGATGCCTGGCCAAAACAAAGTTATGTGCACGTACAGAGTCCGAATCCTTCCGTTCCCATTCTATTCATGTATTCGTCTCATATTCTCTTTAAATGCCATTATCGTACCTGTTCCCACCACCTCCCCAGGCAGGGCAGTCCAGTCATACACCACCCTCAGTGTTAAAAAACTTGCCTCTAAACGTTTCCCCACACACTTTAAACCTGTGATCCTAATACTTGACTTTTCTACCCGAGGAAATAATATTTGACTATCCACTCAGTCCATGTCACTTTGTAAATCTCTATCAGGTCACTCCTCAACTTACACTGTTCCAGTGAGAACAAACCGAGTTTATCCAACCTCTCCTCACACAGCTAACCCACTCCAAACCAGGCAACATCCCAGTAATCCTCTTCTGTACCATCTTCAAAGTATTCACATCCTCCCTGCGACCAGAACTGTATACAATATTCTAAATGACATTTTGTATATTTATAGCATGACCTGCAAATTTTTATACTCAATGCCCCAACTGATGAAAGCAAGCCTGCCTTTTGTCTCCTGGCTACGTTATCCAAATTTCAGTGACCAGTGAATATGTACACCCCAATCTCTCTGCCTATCAACATTCCCAAGGGTTCTACCATTTACTGTATAATTCCTACATGCATTAGACTTTCCAAAATGCATTATTTCACACTTATCCGGATTAAACCCCATCTGCTATTTCTGTGCTCAAATCTCCAACCACTCTGTACCTTGCTGTAACCTCTGACAATCCTCTTCACTATCTGCAACTCCACCAATTTTATATCATCTGCAAACTTACTAATCAGACTAGCTACATTTTCCTCAAAATCATTTATATATACCACAAACAACAGAGATCCCAGAACTGATCCCTGTGGAACACCGCTTGTACAACGCCAGCATTTCACATCATGAACACCGCTTGTCACAGCCTTCCATTCAGAAAAGCACTCCTCTATTGCTACTCCCTGTTTTTTATGGCCAAGTCAATTCCGTATCCATCTTGCCAGATTTCCTCTGATCCTGTGTGACCTTTTTGTGCCTGTCTACCATGAGGGACCTTGTCAAAGGCTTTACTGAAATCCACATAAACAACATCCGCTGTCTTTCCCTCATCCACCATCTTCATCACTTCCTTGAAAAACTTGATCAATTTAGAATCACAACCTCCCCTTCACAAAGCCATGTTGCCTCTCGCTAATACATCCATTTGTTTTCAAATGTGAGTAAATCCTGTCCTTAAGAATCTTTTCCAATAATTTCCCTATCACTGATGTAAGGCTCACCAGCCTATAATTTCCTGGATTATCCCTGCTGTCCTTCTTAAACAATAGAATAGCTATCCTCCAGTCCTCTGGAACGTCACCTACAACCAATGAGGGTATAAAGATTCCTGTTAAGGATCCCAGCAATTTCCACCCTTGCCTCCTTCAGTCTGATCCCACAGTCCCTGCATCTTATCTATTTTAATGCTTTCTAAGCCCCAAACCTCCTCCTTTTTTGATATCTGTATGATACAGAACACCAGACTTCTCATGCTTTACACCGTATCTCACTTCTGCACAACATGAATTGTCCATTTACTTGGTTGGCAGGGAGGAAACAAAGAGTAGGAATTAATGGGTCCTTTTCAAATTGGTAGGTGCAGTAACTAGTGGGGCGCCACAGGGATTGGTGCTGGGACCCCAGCTATTCACAAAATATGTGAATGATTTGGATGAGGGAACAAAATGTAACATCTCAAAGTTTGCAGATGATACCAGTTTGGGTGGGAGGGTGAACTGTGATGAGGATGCAGAGATCCTTCAGAATGATGTGGACAGGTTGAGTGAGTGGGCAAATCAAAGGCGGATGCAGTATAATATAGAAGAAAAACGCCTTAGAAGAAAAACAAGAAGGCAAATTACTGCCTGAATGGCTGTAAATTGGGAGGGGGATTGTGCACAGGGACCTGGATGTCCTTGTGCACCAGTCACTGAAGGTAAGCTTGCAGGTGCAGTAAAGGTAGCAAATGGCATGTTAGTTTTCATTGTGAGAGGTTTCGAGTACAGGAGCTGGGATGTGTTGTTGCAATTATACAGGGCCTTGGTAAGGCTACACCCGGAATATTGTGTTCAGTTTTGGTTTCCTTTTCTGAGGAACATAGAACATTACAGCGCAGAACAGGCCCTTCGGCCTTCGATGTTGCGCTGACCAATTGAGAAAAAGCAATGACCCTCTAACCTAAACCATTCCCTTTTCATCCATAAACCTATCCACTGACCACTTAAACGCCCCCAAACTTGGCGCATCTACAACTGCAGCAGGCAGGGCATTCCATACCCTTACCACCTCTGGGTAAAGAACCTACCTCTGACATCCGTCCTATAACTACCACCCCTTAATTTAAAGCTATGTCCCCTCGTGCTAGCTTTCTCCATCCTAGGAAAAAGGCTATCACTGTCCACCCTATCTAAACTTCTAATCATCTTATATGCTTCAATAAGGTCTCCTCTTAGCCGCCTTCTTTCTAACGAAAACAACCTCAAATCCCTCAGCCTCTCCTCATAAGACCTGCCCTCCATACCAGGCAACATCCTGGTAAACCTCCTCTGTACCCTCTCCAATGCCTCCACATCTTTCTTATAATGTGGCGACCAGAACTGCACACAATACTCTAAGTGCGGCCGCACCAGAGTTTTGTACAGTTGCAACATGATGCTGCGGCTCCGAAATTCAATCCCACTACCAATAAAAGCCAAGACTCCGTATACCTTCTTAACAACCTTATCGACTTGATTGCCAACTTTCAGGGATCTATGCACATATACACTAAGATCCCTCTGTTCTTCAACACAATTAAGAGCCCTACCGTTAGTCCTATACTGCAACTTGTCCAAATCTCTCTGCAAACTATAGCACCCCTCTTCACTATCTACCACTCCTCCGACTTTGGTATCATCCGCAAACTTCTATACCCTCATCCAGATCATTTATAAAAATTACAAACAGCAGAGGCCCCAAAACAGATCCCTGAGGTACACCACTTGTAACTGAACTCCATGATGAATAATTTCCATCAACCACCACCCTCTGTGTTCTATCAGACCAGGTGTTAGACTTGGAGGTGGGTGAGCACTTTGGTGATAGTGACCACAATTCGGTTACGTTTACCTTAGTGATGGAAAGGGATGGGCACGTACCGAATAACAGTAGTTATAGCTGGGGGAAAGGTAATTATGAGGCTATTAGGAGAGATTTAGGATGCATAGGGTGGAGCAGGAAATTGCAGGGGCTGGGGACATCTGAAATGTGGAGCATATTTAAGGAACAGCTTCTGCATGTCCTTAATGAATATGTACCTGCCAGGCAGGGAGGAAGTGGTCGAGTGAGGGAACCATGGTGTACTAGGGAAATTGAATCTCTGGTGAAGAGGAAGAAGGAGGCTTATATAATGATGAGATGTGAAGGCTCAGTTAGGGCAATAGAGAACTATAAATCAGCCAGGAAGGAGCTAAAGAGGGAGTTGAGAAGAGCTAGAAGAGGACACGAGAAGACTTTGGCGGATAGGATTAAGGAGAATCCTAAAGCTTTTTACAGGTATAAAATAATAAAAGATTGGTTAGGGCAAGATTAAGGCCAGTCAGAGATAGCAGTGGGAAGTTGTGCGTGGAGCCGAAGGAGATAGGAGAGACACTGAATGAGTATTTTTTGTCAGTATTCACGCAGGAGAAAGACAGTGTTGTCAGGGAGAATACTGCAATACTAGGTTGTAGACTGGGTAGGATTGAGGTTCATAAGGAGGAGGTGTTAGCGAATCTTGAGGGTATGAAAATTGATAAGTCCCCTGGGCCAGATGGGATTTACCCTAGGATTCTCTGGGAGGCTAGAGAGGAGATTGCAGAGCCTTTGGCTTTGATCTTCATGTCGTCGTTAGCTACAGGTATAGTGCCGGAAGACTGGAGGATGGCAAATGTTGTCCCTTTGTTCAAAAAGGGGAGTAGGGACCATCCTGGAAATTATAGACCGGTGAGCCTGACTTCTGTTGTGGGCAAGGTCTTGGAAAGAATTATAAGGGATAGGATTTATAAGCATCTAGAGAGAAATAAATTGATTAGGGATAGTCAGCACGGTTTTGTGAAGGGTAGGTCGTGCCTCACAAACCTTATTGAGTTTTTTGAGGAGGTGACCAAAGAGGTAGATAAGGGTAAGGCAGTTGATGTAGTGTATATGGATTTTAGCAAAGCGTTTGATAAGATTCCCCATGGTAGGCTACTGCAGAAAGTGCAGATGCATGGGATTGAAGGTGATTTAGCAGTTTGGATTAGGAATTGGCTAGCTGATAGAAGACAGAGGGTGGTGGTTGATGGGAAATATTCAACCTGGAGTGCAGTTACAAGTGGTGTACCTCAAGGATCTGTTTTAGGGCCACTGCTGTTTGTCATTTTTATAAATGACCTAGATGAGGGTGTAGAGGGTTGGATTAGTAAATTTGCTGATGATACCAAAGTGGGGGGAGTTGTAGATAGCGAGGATGGATGTTACAGTTTGCAGAGGGACATAGATAGGTTGCAGAGCTGGGCCGTGAGGTGGCAAATGGAATTCAATACGGATAAGTGTGAGGTGATTCACTTTGGTAGGAATAACAGGCATATGAAATATAGGGTTAATGGAAGGACCCTTAATAGCGTTGTCGAGCAGAGGGATCTTGGGGTACAAGTACATAGCTCTTTGAAAGTTGGCACCCAGGTTGATAAAGTTGTTAAGAAGGCGTACGGTGTGTTAGCTTTTATTGGTAGAGGGATTGAATTTAGGAGCCGTGAGGTTATGTTACAACTGTACAAAACTCTGGTGTGGCCGCACTTGGAGTATTGCGTACAGTTCTGGTCGCCGCATTATAAGAAAGATGTGGAAGCATTGGAAAGAGTGCAGAGGAGGTTTACCAGGATGTTGCCTGGTATGGTGGGAAGGCCTTATGAGGAAAGGCTGAGGGACCTGAGGTTATTTTCATTAGAGAGAAGAAGGTTACGCGGTGACCTAATTGAGGCGTATAAGATGATCAAGGGATTGGATAGGGTGGATAGTGAGAGCCTTTTTCCTCGGATGGTGATGACCAACACGAGGGGACATAACTTTAAATTAAGAGGTGGTAGTTATAGGACGGATGTCAGAGGCAGGTTCTTTACACAGAGGGTGGTGAGAGCGTGGAATGCCCTGCCTGCAGCAGTTGTGGACTCGCCTACTTTGGGGGCATTCAAATGTTCGGTGGATAGGCATATGGATGATATTGGAATAGTTTAGGTTAGAGGGTCCACTGGCCGGCGCAACATCGAGGGCCGAAGGGCCTGTACTGCGCTGTAATGTTCTATGTTCTATGTTCTGTCAGCTAGCCAATTCCTAACCAATTAGCTAAATCACCCTCTATCCCATACATCTGCATTTTCTGCAGAAGCCTTCCATGGGGCCACCTTATCAAACGCCTTACTAAAGTCCATATATACCACATCAACCGCCTTACCCCCATCCACCTCTTTGGTCACTTTTTCAAAAAACTCAATAAGGTTAGTAAGGCACGACCTACCCTTCACAAAACCATGCTGACTACCCCCAATCAATTCATTTCTCTCTAAATAACTATAAATCCTATCCCTAATAATTCTTTCCAATACTTTGCCACAACAGAAGTAAGACTCACCGGTCTATAAATCCCAGAAAAGTCTCTATTCCCCTTCTTGAACAATGGGACAACATTCGCAAGGATGTTCTTGTTCTCGAAGTGCAGTGAAGGTTTAGCAGGCTGATTCTGACGATGGTGGGACTGATGTTTGAGGAGAGATTGACGAGGTTAGGATTGTTTCTGCAAGAGATGAATAATACATTGAATATATTCAAGAGGCATCTGGATAGAGCACTTGGAGTGAGTGGAATCAAAGGTTATGGGGAGAAAGCAGGATTAGGCTATTGAGTTGGATGATCGTAAAGAATGGAGAGAAGGCTGGAAGGCCAAATGGCCTCCTCCTGCTCTTATCTTCTAAGTTTCTATGAATTGTTACAACCGGTTTTCAGCAAGCTTTCCAAGTTCACACTTCACATTTGCAAAGACCATCCAGGACTTGCAAATCGATTGCAATGTGCATAAACATTTCCAGCCTATATTTTCAAATCAGGATGTTGAATGTTTGGAGAGGAACTTACAGGTGGTGGTGTTCCCATGTATCTGCTGTCCCTGTCCTTCTAGATGGGAGTAGTTGTGGGTTTGGAAGGTGCTGACTAAGGATCTTTGGTGAATTGCTGCCATGCAGCTTTGTAGATGGTACACACGGCTGCTGCTGAGCATCAATGGTGGAGGGATTGGATGTGTGTAGATGTGGTGCCAATCAAACGGGTTGATTTGTCTTGGATGGTGTCCAGGTTCTTGAGAGTTGTTGGAGCTGCACTTCTCCAGGCAAGTGGAGAGTATTCCATGAGTTGTGCCTTGTAAATGGTGGATAGGCTCTGGGAGATCAGGAATTACTCGCTGCAGTACTGTTGGCCTTTGAGCTGCTCTTAGACACTTTGTTTATGTGGTGAGATGAGTTTCCAATGTATGGAGGTAACTAAGGTAAACAAAGGTAGAGCAGTTGATGCATGGATTTTGCTAAAGCATGTGATTCTGTGAATGAAGCATCAAATCAGGTAGAAATAAGAGAAAAAGAAAGATTTGATTCAAAGAGAAAATAAAAGAAGAAGGGAAAATTATGAAAAAGAATTGTGATATTTTAAAACTCCCATAACTATGTACAGGTGAGAATTTATGTCCTTGCTCATCCCAAATCCCATCATGGGTAAAATCCCACCCATGGCCAATGGGCCTTTCCACACTCCAGCCCTAACTCGCACCAATTCCTGTGGCAGGTACGACAGTAAAGTTCTGGCCTTGGATCAATGCTTGCACATTCTCCACGTTTCTGTGTGGGTTTCCTCCGGGTGCTACGGTTTTTTCCTATACTCCGAAGATGTGCAGATTAGGGTAATTGACCATGCTAAAATTGTCCTTTACTGTACTAGGATGCATAGGTTAGAGACATAGAACATAGAACACTATGGCACAAACAGGCCCTTCGGCCCACAAGTTGTGCTGATCACATCTATACCTACCAAGCCATAGAACTATCTATAACCCCCTATCCCATTAGATCCCATATACTCATCCAGAAGTCTTTTAAAAGACCCCAGCGAGTTTGCTTCTACCACCACTAAAGGCAGCCGATTCCATTCACTCACCACCCTCTGAGTGAAAAACCTACCGCTAACATCTCGTCCGTATTTGCTTCCCTGCACCTTAAATCTGTGTCCTCTCGTAGCGACCATTTCAGTCCTGGGAAATAGCTTCTGAGAATCTACCCTATCTATTCCTCTCAACGTTTTATAAACTTCTATCAGGTCGCCTCTCAACCTTTGTCTCTCCAGGGAGAACAGTCTCAGCTCCCTCAACCTGTCTTCATAAGGCATGCCTCCCAATCCAGGCAACATCCTTGTAAATCTCCTCTGCACCCTTTCAATAGCTTCCACATCCTTCCTATAGTGAGGTGACCAGAACTGCGCACAGTACTCCAAGTGGGGTCTGACAAGGGTCTTAAAGCTGCATCATTACCTCCTGACTCCTAAACTCAATCCCACGATTAATGAAGGCCAGTACACCGTACGCCTTCTTGACCACATCGTCCACCTGCGAGGCCGATTTAAGAGTCCTGTGGACCCGGACCCCAAGATTCCTCTGCTCTTCAACACTGCCAAGACTCCTACCCTTGATATTGTATTCCTTCATCCCATTGGTGCTGCCAAAATGGACCACAACACATTTATCCGCGTTGAAGTCCATCTGCCACTTCTCCGCCCAGTCTTGCATCCTGTCTATGTCCCGCTGCAACTTCTGACATCCCTCCAGACCATCCACAACACCACCGACCTTCGTGTCATCGGCGAACTTACTCACCCATCCCTCCACTTCCTCATCCAGGTCATTTATGAAAATGACAAACAGCAAGGGTCCCAGAACAGATATTAGTGGGAAAAAGATATGGAGTAATGGGGATAGGTTCTGAGTGGGATTGTTGTGGGTGCAGACTCGATGGGACGAAGGGCCTCTTTCCGCACTGTAAAGATTCTATGGTATGTCAGAATGAGCCTCCGCAGTTTAAATTATTCCCTTTTGATTGGTATTGTGATGTTAGCAAGATGCTTGTGTGATTAATGACCAGCCCTAACTTTCTGCAGTGAGTTTAATGAATGGCTGATGTGCAAAAACAGAAGAGTTTTCACAATGTTTGGGAGGCTGTGGGCAAGCTCGCATTTCCACAAGGCAAATTGTGCAGCAGAGGAAATCAAGCAGCAAGTTACATAGAACATAGAACACTACAGCACAAAGTCCTTCGGCCAACAAGTTGTGCCGATCATAACCCTACCTACCAGGCTTATCTATAACTCTCAATCCCATTAAATCCCATGTACTCATCCAGAAGTCTCTTAAAAGACCCCAGCGAGTTCGCCTCCACCACCACTGACGGCAGCCAATTCCACTCACTCACCACCCTCTGAGTGAAAAACTTACCCCTGACATCTCCCCTGTACCTGCTCCCCAGCACCTTAAACCCTGTGTCCTCTCATAACGACCATTTCAGCCCTGGGAAATAGCCTCCGAGAATCCACCCTATCTATATCTCTCAACATTTTATAAACCTCTATCAGGTCGCCTCTCAACCTTCATCTCCCCAGGGAGAAGAGTCGCAGCTCCCTTAACCTATCTTCATAAGGCATGCCCCCCAATCCAGGCAACATCCTCGTAAATCTCCTCTGCACCCTCTCAATAGCTTCCACATCCTTCCTCTTGTGAGGTGACCAGAACTGCACACAGTACTCCAAGTGGGGTCTGACAAGGGTCGGATAAAGTTGCAGCATTACCTCCCGACTCCTAAACTCAATCCCTTGATTAATGAAGTTCTGGAGATTCACAACTCAACATACCTTTCAAGCCCTGAATTCAGAGGCCAATCTGCCCATCAATGTTGGGGGTGCATTGTTAAACGGCCGTTATTATTCCGGAGAAGGTTAGGCTATGTGCCAGAGTTTCTGATACAGCTTGTTCTGGGATCAATGGTCCACATCTGGAGCTAAACTTGGGAAACTCTATTCAGACAGAAGAAGAATCTCTTTAATGACAGAGAGCTTGATAGACTTGGAGGTGTGACAAGGATTTTGAACTAAAACCTTTCTATCTGATATCTCTCAAGTGTTTGAGGACTCAGAAGTGAAGTGATTAAATATTTATATGAAGAGGCCAATACAATGGGTGACGGTTATTTAATTGGACAGATGGTATTTTCCAGCTGTCAGGGCTAAAAGCAGAAAGCTAACTCCCTCTAAAGTTCACATCTCAATTTTCACAGCTTTTGAGTTTCGTATCCTGAAGGTGAGAGAGGAACCATTAGGCCGGAGTTCAAATTGGCAGCGCTGAAATTATACAATAACATCGGGAAAACACAGCTGCAAGAGATGTTGACGCCTGAGAAGCTTACCAGCTTGATCCAACGGAACAAAATATGAAAGTTTAATTTTCCTACCTCTCTGCCTCGCTTGTCTTCCGGAGAATTAAGAGAAGAGGGAGTCTGTCTGAGCTTCCAAAGGTGGGTACAGAGCTCCTTCTCAAAAAGCGTGTAGACAGAATCAAAATCTCTGTAGCAGAGTGTGGGTTAGCGATCTGTGATACTGAATGACTGTCTCCCCTCCAGCCCCCACATGGAACGGCCACCTCACTAACACTTCATTCTCATTGTCCTCTGAATGTATCTGTCTGTCCAAAATGTCTTGGATTGTTCACCTTGTCACAATGGTTAGCACTGCTGCCTCACAGCGCGGGTTCGATTCCCGGCTTGGGTTACTGTCTGTGTGGAGTCTGCACATTCTCTCAGGGTCTGCATGGGTTTCCTCCCACAGTCTGAAGATGTGCTGGTTAGTTGAATTGGCTAAATTCTCCCTCAATGTACCCAAACAGTACACTGAGGGAGAATAATTTAGAGGTGATTCTTATGTCAGAAGTGGGTTCTTTACTCAGAGGGTAGTAAGGGCGTGGAATGCCCTGCCTGCAGCAGTTGTGGACTCACCAACTTTAAGGGCATTCAAATGGTCATTGGATAGTCAAATGGATAGCATTGGAATAGTTTAGGTTAGAGGGTTATTAGATTGGTTCCACTGGTTGGCGCAACATCGAGGGCCGAAGGGCCTGTACTGCGCTGTAATGTTCTATGTAGGGGATTTTCACAGTGACTTCATTGCAGTGTTAATGTAAGCCTACTTGTGACAGTAATGAATAAGTAATAAGGAGCTTTGAAGCACTGATGACAGTTTGCCCAGGCCAGAATTAAAGCCCTCCATCCTCCATTAAAGAAAGTATTTGGAAAATGCATTTATTTTGCAAACTCCCTCATAAATCAGACTTCTTGTTGAAGTTGTATAACACAATAGTAAGGCCACCAAAAGAGAAAATGCTGGAAAATCTCAGCAGATCTGACAGCCTCTTTTCAATGTTCACTATTATTGTAAAGAAGAGAAAAGAGCTGATGTTTCGATTCCTTTGTTCCAGCATCTAGTAATTTGCTTTTATATATTGGTAAGGCCAAACTTGGAATACTATGTACAGATCTCGTCACCCTATTATAGGAAGAATCATAGAACCCTACAGTGCAGAAAGAGGCCCTTCAGCCCATCAAGTCTGCACAAACCACAATCCCACCCAGGCCCTACCCCCATATCCCTATATATTTTACCTGCTAATCCCTCTAACCTACACATCTTTGGACACTAAGGGGCAATTTTAGTATGGCCAATCAACCTAACCCGCACATCTTTGGACTGTGGGAGGAAACCAGAGCACCTGGAGGAAACCCAAGAAGACATGAGGGGAATGTGCAAATTCCACACAGACAGTAACTCGAGCTGGGAATTGAACCCAGAAGTCTGAAGCTGTGAAGTAGCAGTGCTAACCCACTGTGCTACCGAAGGACGGTTGGAATTTTACTGCCTACCGGAGCCTCAGGATTACTAGTCCACTGATGTTACTGTGATCTCATTTTGGGGGAGGGTGACTGGGTGCATTTTTTCCGCCTTCTCTCTCACAGAACAGAAACTTCCATTGGCTTCGGGCAGGATTTTACAATCTCGTCCGCCCAGTATTATTAAACTAGAAAGAGTGCAGAAAAGATTTACTAGGATGCCACTGGAACTTAATGGTTTGAGTTATAAGGAGAGGCTGGATAGATTGGGACTTTTTTCCTTGGATTAGGATCTTTTAGAGATCTATAAAATAATGAGGGGCACAGGTCAGCTAAATAGTCAATATCTTTTCCCAAAGGTAGGAGAATCTAAAACTAGAGGTCACAGGTTTAAGGAGAGAGAAGAAAGATACAAAAGTGCCCAGAGGGGCAATTTTTTTCACACAAAGGATGGTGAGTGTTTGGACCAAGCTGCCAGAGGTAGTCGTAGAGGCAGGTACAATTTTGTCCTTTAAAAAGCATTTAGACAGTTACACAGTAAGATGGGTATAGAGAGATAAGGGTCAAATGTAGGCAATTGGGACTAGCTTAGTGGCAAAACTTTGATGGTATGGACACATTGGGCCAAAGGGCCTGTTTCTATGCTGTAAATCTCTATAACAATATAAATCATTGCTACGCACACTGTCAGGTATGTGACTGAAATGGCACACAATCTTTCTGCTTATCATTAACCTTTAAGTGAAGTGGAGGGATGGGTGAGTAAGTTCGCCGATGACACGAAGGTCGGTGGTACTGTGGATGGTCTGGAGGGATGTCAGAAGTTGCAGCATGACATCGACAGGATGCAAGACTGGGCGGAGAAGTGGCAGATGGACTTCAACGCGGATAAATGTGTTGTGGTCCATTTTGGCAGATCCAACGGGATGAATGAGTACACTATCAAAGGTAGGAGTCTTAGCTGTGTGGAAGAGCAGAGGGATCTTGGGGTCCGGGTCCATAAGACTCTCAAATCGGCCTCCCAGGTGGAGGATGTGGTTAAGAAAGCTTATGGTGTACTGGCCTTCATTCATCGAGGGATTGAGTTCAGGAGTCAGGAGGTAATGCTGCAGCTTTATAGGACCCTTGTCAGACCACACTTGGAGTACTGTGCGCAGTTCTGGTCGCCTCACTATAGGAAGGACGTGGAAGCTATTGAAAGGGTGCAGAGGAGATTTACAAGGATGTTGCCTGGATTGGGAGGCATGCCTTATGAAGACAGGTTGAGGGAGCTGGGACTGTTCTCCCTGGAGAGACGAAGGTTGAGAGGCGACCTGATAGAGGTTTACAAGATGTTGAGAGGAATAGATATGGTGGACTCTCAGAGACTATTTCCCAGGGCTGAAATGGTCGCGACGAGAGGGCACAGATTTAAGGTGCAGGGAAGCAAGTACAGAGGGGATGCTCGGGGAAAGTTTTTCACTCAGAGGGTGGTGAGTGAATGGAATCGGCTGCCGTCGGTGGTGGTCGAGGCGAACTCGCTGGGGTCTTTTAAAAGACTTCTGGATGAGTATATGGGATCCAATGGGATTGGGGGTTATAGATAGGTCTATGGCTGGGTAGGTTCTGATGTGTTCGACACAACTTGTGGGCCGAAGGGCCTTTTTGTGCTGTAGTGTTCTATGTTCTAAGTTTAAATGGGAAATAGAATTGAAAAAAAAACTACAGGTTTGCTAAATATTTTTACCTTTAATATTTAATTCCGAGTTCAGCTCTGGTCTCAGGTTCACAGACTGTCTATTGTGGAGTTTTTCCCATATTGTGTGAGTTTTCTCCGAGTGCTCCAGTTTCCTCCCACAGTCTGAAAGATGTGCGGGTTTGGTGGATTGGCCGTGCTAAATTGACCTTTAGTTTCAGGAGGGAGAGCATGGTAAATGCATGGGGTTACAGAGTTAGGGCCTAGGTGGGATTGATGTTGATGCAAGCTCGATGGGCTGAATGGCCTCCTTCAGTGCTGCAGGGATTCTGTGATTTGATGATGCAGTTGAGATGTCGGCATTGGACTGGGGTAAACACAGTAAGAAGTCTCACAACACCAGGTTAAAGTCCAATAGGTTTATTTGACAGCAAAAGCCACTAGCTTTCAGAGCACTGCCCCTTCATCAGATAAATAGAATTCACGCGGCAATGCAGAATTGCTGAGCAGAGACTGATAGCCAAGCCCCGCACACACGGATGGCCTCAACCGGGATCTTGGGTTCATGTCACACTCTCTATAACCCCCACGACTTGCCTGGGCTTGCAAAATCTCACTGGTTGGAGACAGTACACATCTCTTAACCTGTGCTTAACCCTCTCTCCACTCACACTGTCTGTACCTTTAAGACTTGATTACCTGTAAAGACTCCCATTCCAACCATTATTTTGTAAATTGAGTTTGTGTCTTTATATGCCCTGTTTGTGAACAGAACTCCCACTCACCTGATGAAGAGGCAGTGCTCCGAAAGCTAGTGGTTTGTGTGACTGAATAAACTTTTTGGACTTTAACCTGGTGTTGTGAGACTTCTTACTGTCTATCTCCTCGCCAGGCCAGCAGTGGTCAGCGCAGAGCTATTGGTGAAGATTGGAGGAGGCTGCTGTCTCCATGGAGACAGGCTGGATACGTATCCATGGTAACCGCTACCTCCTGAAAGTTGCTTTTGGTCTTCGATGGACATGAAAAGAAATTCCAGAGAACGCTTCTTTTCCCTGCAACATCCGTTCAAACTGCTCCAGTGAGCTTTGTAGACTGCTATTGGCTGCATGGTTTTAGGATGGTTATTGAGTCCGTGGCTGAGAACAGCCAGCTTCTTTTCAATGCTCACTATTACAGTAAAATTCCATCCTGCACTTTGATCAAAGTGAAAAGGATCTGTGGGAATTTCCAATGGAAATTTGAGTTCTCTGTGTGGAGTTTGCACATTCTCCTCATGTCTGTGTGGGTTTCCTCTGGGTGCTCTGGTTTCCTCCCACGGTCCAAAGAACAAAGAACAAAACAGCACGGGAAACTGGATCTTCGGCCCAACGAGCCCACACCGCCACCCCGATGTTCCCACTTCTACCCATGATCCCTGTCTATGTTTATAGATCTATGGATTGGAACCAAATTTGAGACAATTTAGAACATAGAACATAGAACATTACAGCGCAGAACAGGCCCTTCGGCCTTCGATGTTGCGCCAACCAATTAGGAAAAAGCAATGACCCTCTAACCTAAAACATTCCCTTTTCATCCATAAACTTATCTACTAACCTGGGATGTTGCAGGGAACTATGGAGACTCCATAGTTAGAGGGACAGATAGGAGAGTAAATAGTAATAAAAGTGAATCAGGGCTGGTGTGTTGCCTCCCAGGGGCTGGGGTCCAGGATGTCGCAGATCGGGTTTTTAAGATTCTTAAGGGAGAGGGGAGTCAACCCCAGGTCATAGTACATGTGGGGACACATGATATGGGAGGGACGAGGGAGGGGGATATTAAGCAGAAATTTATGGAGTTGGGGTGGAAGCTTAAGGCAAAAACTGGCAGAGTGGTTATCTCTGGACTCTTGCCTGTGCCAAGGGATAGTTATGGGAAGAATAGAGAGAGGGAATGTTTGAACTCGTGGCTGCGGGGATGGTGCAGGAGGGAGGGGTTCAGGTTCCTGAACAATTGGGACTCATTCTGAGGTGGGACCTCTACAAGAGAGATGGTCTACACCTGAACCAGAGGGGAACTAATATCTTGGGGGGAAAATTTGCTAAGGCTATGCAGGGGGCTTTAAACTGATTCGGGGGGGGGTGGGATCCTAAGTAGTTGGGGTGCTAAGAGGGATGAGAGTAAGGGGGTCATAGAGGAAAACTGTAAAACACAGCAGCGTACGGGTGGGGTAGGGCATGGTTTGAAATGCGTATACTTTAATGCAAGGAGTATTCGCAATAAGGGGGAGGAACTTGCAGCTTGGACCAGTACCTGGAACTTCGATGTTGTGGCCATTTCAGAGACTTGGGTAGAGCAGGGACAAGAATGGATGTTGCAGGTTCCGGGGTTCAAATGCTTCAGTCGGAGTAGAGAAGGAGGTAGAAGGGGGGGGAGGAGTGGCATTATTAGTCAAAGAATGTATCACAGTGACAGAAAAGAAGTTTAGAACATAGAACATAGAACATTACAGCACAGAACAGGCCCTTCGGCCTTCAATGTTGTGCCGACCAAAATAAAAAGCAATGCCCCTCCAAACTAAACCATTCCCTTCTCTTCCATATACTTATCAATTAACCTCTTAAACGCCACCAAACTTGGCGCATCTACAACAGCTGCAGGCAGGTTTGATGAGGAGTTGTCTGTTGAGGTAGTATGGGCTGAGATTAGAAACAGGAAAGGAGAGGTCACCCTGTTGAGAGTCTTTTATGGACCTCCTAAAAGTTCTAGAGAGGTTGAGGAAAGGATTGCAAAGTCAGTTCTGGTCAGGAGTGAAAGTAATAGGGTAATTGTTATGGGGGACTTTAACTTTACTAATATTGATTGGAATAGCTATAGCTCTAGCTCGTTAGAGGGGTCAGTTTTTGTACAAAGTGTGCAGGAAGGTTTTTGACTCAGTATGTAGATAGGCCAACTAGAGGTGAGGCTACATTGGATTTGGTGCTGGGCAATGAGCCAGACCAGGTGTTAGGCTTGGAAGTTAGTGAACATTTTGGTGATAGTGACCATAATTCGGTTACGTTCACCTTAGTGATGGATAGGGATAGGCATGAAGCTGGGGGCAGTAGTTATAGCTGGGGGAAGGGTAATTATGAGGCCATCAGGAGAGAATTAGGGTGCATAGATTGGACTGGGAAACTACAGGGACTGGGAACATCTGGAATGTGGAGCTTATTCAAGGAGCAGCTGCTGCGAGTCCTTGATAAGTATGTCCCTGTCAGGCAAGGAGGAAATGGTCGAGTAAGAGAACCTTGGTGTACGAAAAAAGTTGATTTGCTGGTTAAAAGGAAAAAGGAGGCTTATGTCAGGATGAGGCTTGAAGGCTCGGTTAGTGCAATGGATAGCTATAGATTAGCCAGGAGGGAGCTAAAGAGTGAATTGAGGAGAGCTAAGAGAGGACACGAGAAGACTTTGGCTGATAGGATTAAGGAGAATCCTAAAGCTTTCTTTAGATATGTTAAGAATAGAAGATTGGTTAGGACAAGATTAGGGCCAGTCATAGACAGCAGTGGGAAGTTGTGCGTGGAGCCTGAAGAGATTGGAGAGGTACTGAATAAATATTTCTCTTCGGTATTCACGCAGGGTGATGTAAATGTAGTTATGGAGAACACTGAGGTACAGGGTAGCAAACTGGAAAGTATCGAAGTAGATAGGGAGGATGTGCTAGATATTCTCGAGGGTTTGAAGTTGGATAAGTCCCCTGGGCCGGACGGGATTTACCCTAGGATTCTCTGGGAGGCAAGAGAGGCGATTGCAGAGCCTCTGGCTCTGATCTTCAGGTCGTCGTTGGTTACGGGTGTGGTTCCGGAGGACTGGAGGATAGCGAATGTGGTCCCGTTGTTCAAGAAGGGGAAGAGAGACCTTCCAGGGAATTATAGGCCAGTGAGTCTTACTTCTGTTGTGGGCAAAGTATTGGAGAGAATAATTAGGGATAGGATTTATAGTTATTTAGAGAGAAATGAATTGATTGGGGATAGTCAGCATGGTTTTGTGAAGGGTAGGTCGTGCCTTACTAACCTCATTGAGTTTTTTGAAAAAGTGACCAAAGAGGTGGATGGGGGTAAGGCGGTTGATGTGGTATATATGGACTTTAGTAAGGCGTTTGATAAGGTGGCCCATGGAAGACTTCTGCAGAAAATGCAGATGTATGGGATAGAGGGTGATTTAGCTAATTGGGTTAGGAATTGGCTAGCAGATAGAAGACAGAGGGTGGTGGTTGATGGGAGATATTCATCTTGGAGTTCGGTGACAAGTGGTGTACCGCAGGGGTCTGTTTTGGGGCCCCTGCTGTTTGTAATTTTTATAAATGATCTGGATGAGGGTATTGAAGGATGGATTAGTAAATTTGCAGATGACACTAAAGTCGGTGGAGTGGTAGATAGTGAAGAGGGGTGTTATA